>JAQIUQ010006361.1:0-79045 GCA_030378365.1 Hybognathus amarus
ATGTGATTGTACAGCGAACACACTGCTGAAGTTTCATCAAGATCAGTTAATGTACTGAAGTTATAACACACTTCCATCTTCAGCCCGGCCCTGATGGCCGCGGGTTCTGACCACGTGTTCGAAGTTTCACGAGTTTTTGGAGCACGTCGAGGGGCCCCAAAAGTGGCCGAATAGTCGTAAGAAAAATAAAATAATAAATATAGCTGCGAGCAGCGATTGCGGGCCCAAGTTGGTGGCACCGCAACCCCGGTGCCTAAAGGCACCGGGATGGCGGTACCGCCGGCTTTGGCCCTCCATCGCTGCTCGCAGCTATATTTTTATATATGTATATATATATATATATATATATATATATGTAAAGCCGGTGGCACCGCCACCTTGGTGCCTTTAGGGTTATTCTGCACGACGTGCAAAAACGTAACCCTTGCTTTGGAATACATACTAGTATGTATTCCACAATTGGAATACATACTAACATACTAGTCAGAACTGAATAGTTGATATCTGAATGACAGATCACCATAGAAGTCAATGGAAAAAATGTGACTAGTAGTAACAAAAGAATAGTTACTAGTCACCATTGAAATAAGTACTAGTGTCTAATGAATAAGTACTAGTATCTATTTAATAGGTACTAGTATCTAATGAATAAGTACTAGTAACTAATTAATAAGCATTGGTATGTAATGAATAAGGACTAGCATCTAATGAATAAGTACTAGTATCTAATAAATAAGGACTAGTGTCTAATGAATAAGTACTAGTATCTTTAAAAAGGTACTAGTACCTAAAGAATAAACACTAGTATCTAAAAGAAAAGGCACTAGTATCTAAAGAATAAGCACTAGTAGCTAATGAATAAGTACTAGTACTTAATGGAATAGATACTAGTATCTAAAAATAAGTACTAGTAGCATGAAAATAGAGACTAGTAGGTTAAAATGATTAAATGTTAAAACGGCTTGCCATACTCTATCTGTCGTTTCGGACTAGTCACAATTACGTTACAGATATCTTAAATGATAATACAAACTATCCAAAATGTAATTACGACTAGAAGACGTTGTTGATATCTACAATGTTAATTACGAATAGTCAAACTTAGCTTTTAAATGTTAAAAGGGCTTGCCATACAGAAGTGTAGGCTCAGAGAGACACTCAACATTTTCAAACCAAAATATCTGACTTTCTGTGGGTCCTAGCTCATGAGTGTAAATTAGAAAGTTGTCCGGCTTGAGGAGAATATATGAATATATGAAACGATGAGATCAACATGTGTACTGAGTTTCATATTATTACATGCAAGCGTGTTTGATTTATGGACCAAGTTTTTGGACCCCGTTCCAGGGGGCGCTGTCTAGCCCCCTTGCCACACCCGGGTACCATCTTCAGCCCGGCTCTGATGGCTGTGGGATCTGACCTGTGTGCAAAGTTTCAAGAGTTTTCAAACCCATTAAGGGCCCCAAAAGCCGCTAAGAGACTCAAAATCATCAAAAAAAAGGAATGTTAAAGTTTGATGCGTTGCTATGGCAACATTATCTTAGATATTGAATAATGCTTTCACAGCTCTTCATCTGGCGTGTGTTTACATTATACAGATGAAGTTTGAAGCAAATCGGGTAAAAGTAAGAGTGTGATTTCAAAGCATTTTGAAAGTGAAACACTTTCTGCTGCCAGTTGGTGGCGCTATATATTTGACTCACAATAGTCACATCCATGTGATCGGCCTCTTACAACGAACACACTGCTGAAGTTTCATCAAGATCAGTTAATGTATGCAGAAGTTTTAACACACTTCCTTTTGATTTATTTACTTACTTTTTTGATTTATGGACCAAGTTAATTTAATTAATACACTAATTATATAAAACTATTGTCAATGCACTACAATTAAACAGGTTATATGCCTTTACTTTATAAAAAAATAAAAATAAAAACTTATTTAAAAAATACCAGGCTTAAGAAATGTATTTACTTTAGCAGGCCAGACACACAGTGAAATGATTAAGCCCCCTCCCCCTACACACACACACACACACACACACACACACACACACACACACACACACACACCACACACACACACACACACACACACACACACACACACACACACACACACACACACACACACACACACACACACACACACACACACACACACACACACACACCACACAGGCAAAGAGACAGACCAAGGCTTAGAGAGAGCATGATCATATTCAAACTACAATATCTGACTTTCTGTTGGTTTGAGCTTATTATTGTTAATTAGAAAGTTGTTTGGCTTGAATAGAACAATATACACGGCAAGTTTTGTAACTGTCAGTAAAACTAACCAAGTTATAACACACTTTATGTGTCCTTTTTTAGTCAAAAAAATCCGCCACGGCCAAACCGTTCGAGATATCACAAATCCGTCCGGAATTTAGCATCCTCAATGTCTTGACTTCATGCACACCAAGTTTGGTGGTGATTGGTAACAGCATGGGTTGTAATTTGATGTTTTTCTCAGGACATTTATTTAAAAAAAAAAACATAATTCCCGACTTCCGTTTGAACTGTCGTAAAACTTAGAGCACGAAAGTTGTTTGGCCTGATGTGATCTATGAGTGTACCGAGTTTCATATTAATCCATGCACGTGTGTTTGATTTATGGACAAATGTTCGAATCCCTAAAAGAATGCATCCTAAAAGAATGGTAAAGTTTGATGCGTCGCCACGGCAACAGTTTCAAAGATATCAAGAATCCATTCATAGGTCTTCATCTGCCGTGTATTTACATTATACAGATGAAGTTTGAAGCAAATCGGGTAAAAGTAAGAGTGTGATTTCAAAGCATTTTGAAAGTGAAACACTTTCTGCTGCCAGTTGGTGGCGCTATATATTTGACTCACAATAGTCACATCCATGTGATCGACCTCTTACAGCGAACACACTGCTGAAGTTTCATCAAGATCTAGTTAATGTATGCAGAAGTTTTAACACACTTCCTTTTTGATTTATTTACTTACTTTTTGATTTATGGACCAAGTTAATTTAATTAATACACTAATTATATAAAACTATTGTCAATGCACTACAATTAAACAGGTTATATGCCTTTACTTATAAAAAAAATAAAAATAAAAACTTATTTAAAAAATACCAGGCTTAAGAAATGTATTTACTTTAGCAGGCCAGACACACAGTGAAATGATTAAGCCCCCTCCCCCTACACACACACACACACACACACACACGTGTGTCAAGAGACTGTGTAGACAGGCCTAGGCTCAGGAAAGAGCATGATCATATTCAAACTACAATATCTGACTTTCTGTGGGTTTGAGCTTATTATTGTTAATTAGAAAGTTGTTTGGCTTGAATAGAACAATATACACGGCAAGTTTTGTAACTGTCAGTAAAACTAACCAAGTTATAACACACTTTATGTGTCCTTTTTTAGTCAAAAAAATCCGCCACGGCCAAACCGTTCGAGATATCACAAATCCGTCCGGAATTTAGCATCCTCAATGTCTTGACTTCATGCACACCGAGTTTGGTGGTGATTGGTAACAGCATGGGTTGTAATTTGATGTTTTTCTAGGACATTTATTTAAAAAAAAAAACATAATTCCCGACTTCCGTTTGAACTGTCGTAAAACTTAGAGCACGAAAGTTGTTTGGCCTGATGTGATCTATGAGTGTACCGAGTTTCATATTAATCCATGCACGTGTGTTTGATTTATGGACAAATGTTCGAATCCCTAAAAGAATGCATCCTAAAAGAATGGTAAAGTTTAATGCGTCGCCACGGCAACAGTTTCAAAGATATCAAGAATCCATTCATAGGTCTTCATCTGCCGTGTATTTACATTATACAGATGAAGTTTGAAGCAAATCGGGTAAAAATAAGAGGGTGATTTCAAAGCATTTTGAAAGTGACACACTTCCTGCTGCCAGTTGGTGGCGCTATAACTTTGACTCACAATAGTCACATCCATGTGATCGTCCTCTTACAGCGAACGCACTGCTGAAGTTTCATCCAGATCAGTTAATGTATGCTGAAGTTATGACACACTTCCTGTTTCACGTTTCTCGCCATAGTTTCGTTTCCTCGCCACGGCCAAACCGTTCGAGATATCAGAAAATCCCCACACAAACTTTCATCCTCAATGTCTTGACTTCACGCTGACCGAGTTTCGTCGAATTTGGATCAGAGCTCTAGGAGGAGTATTTAAAAGTTCATTGCGTGTGTTTTACAAAAAAACCTCAATAGCCGACTTCCTGTTGGGCTGGGGTAAAAAGCAAGAACGCGAGGTATAGATGAAATTCTGCTATCGACATGTGTACCGAGTTTCATATTATTACATGCAAGTGTGTTTGAGTTATGGACCAGGTGTCGGACCCCATTCCAGGGGGCGCTGGCGAGCCGCCCTGCCACGCCCGGGTACCAGCTTCAGCCCGGCTCTGATGGCCGCGGGTTCTGACCCGTGTGCAAAGTTTCAAGAGTTTTCGAGCATGTTAAGGGCCCCAAAAGTGCCCGAATAGTCGCTAAAAAAGAAAAAAAAATAAATAATAAATAAATATAGCTGCGAGCAGCGATTGCGGGCCCAAGCCGGTGGCACCGCAATCCCGGTGCCTTAGTTACCTAAAGGCACCGGGATGGCGGTACCGCCGGCTTGGCCCTCCATCGCTGCTCGCAGCTATGTGTATGTGTGTATATATATGTATATATATATATATATATATATATATATGAAGCCGGTGGCACCGCCACCTTGGTGCCTTTAGGGTTATTCTGCACGACGTGCAAAAACGTAACCCCTGCATTGGAATACATACTAACATACTAGTCAGAACTGAATAGTTGATATCTGAATGACAGATCACCATAGAAGTCAACGGAAAAAATGTGACTAGTAACAAAAGAATAGTTACTAGTCACCATTGAAATAAGTACTAGTGTCTAATGAATAAGTACTAGTATCTATTTAATAGGTACTAGTATCTAATGAATAAGTACTAGTAACTAATTAATAAGCATTGGTATGTAATGAATAAGGACTAGCATCTAATGAATAAGTACTAGTATCTAATAAATAAGGACTAGTTTCTAATGAATAAGTACTAGTATCTTTAAAAAGGTACTAGTACCTAAAGAATAAACACTAGTATCTAAAGAAAAGGCACTAGTATCTAAAGAATAAGCACTAGTAGCTAATGAATAAGTACTAGTACTTAATGGAATAGATACTAGTATCTAAAAAATAAGTACTAGTAGCATGAAAATAGAGACTAGTAGGTTAAAATGATTAAATGTTAAAACGGCTTGCCATACTCTATCTGTCGTTTCGACTAGTCACAATTACGTTACAGATATCTTAAATGATAATACAAACTATCCAAAATGTAATTACGACTAGAAAGACGTTGTTGATATCTACAATGTTAATTACGAATAGTCAAACTTAGCTTTTAAATGTTAAAAGGGCTTGCCATACAGAAGTGTAGGCTCAGAGAGACACTCAACATTTTCAAACCAAAATATCTGACTTTCTGTGGGTCCTAGCTCATGAGTGTAAATTAGAAAGTTGTCCGGCTTGAGGAGAATATATGAATATATGAAACGATGAGATCAACATGTGTACTGAGTTTCATATTATTACATGCAAGCGTGTTTGATTTATGGACCAAGTTTTTGGACCCCGTTCCAGGGGCGCTGTCTAGCCCCCTTGCCACACCCGGGTACCATCTTCAGCCCGGCTCTGATGGCTGTGGGATCTGACCTGTGTGCAAAGTTTCAAGAGTTTTCAAACCCGTTAAGGGCCCCAAAAGCCGCTAAGAGACTCAAAATCATCAAAAAAAAGGAATGTTAAAGTTTGATGCGTTGCTATGGCAACATTATCTTAGATATTGAATAATGCTTTCACAGCTCTTCATCTGGCGTGTGTTTACATTTGAAGCAAATCGGGTAAAAGTAAGAGTGCGATTTCAAAGCATTTTGAAAGTGAAACACTTTCTGCTGCCAGTTGGTGGCGCTATATATTTGACTCACATCTATGTGATCGACCTCTTACAACGAACACACTGCTGAAGTTTCATCAAGATCAGTTAATGTATGCAGAAGTTTTAACACACTTCCTTTTTGATTTATTTACTTACTTTTTTGATTTATGGACCAAGTTAATTTAATTAATACACTAATTATATAAAACTATTGTCAATGCACTACAATTAAACAGGTTATATGCCTTTACTTATAAAAAAATAAAAATAAAAACTTATTTAAAAAATACCAGGCTTAAGAAATGTATTTACTTTAGCAGGCCAGACACACAGTGAAATGATTAAGCCCCCTCCCCCTACACACACACACACACACACACACAGACTGTGTGACAGGCCTAAGCTCAGAAAGAGCATGATCATATTCAAACTACAATATCTGACTTTCTGTGGGTTTGAGCTTATTATTGTTAATTAGAAAGTTGTTTGGCTTGAATAGAACAATATACACGGCAAGTTTTGTAACTGTCAGTAAAACTAACCAAGTTATAACACACTTTATGTGTCCTTTTTTAGTCAAAAAAATCCGCCACGGCCAAACCGTTCGAGATATCACAAATCCGTCCGGAATTTAGCATCCTCAATGTCTTGACTTCATGCACACCGAGTTTGGTGGTGATTGGTAACAGCATGGGTTGTAATTTGATGTTTTTCTAGGACATTTATTTTAAAAAAAAAAACATAATTCCCGACTTCCGTTTGAACTGTCGTAAAACTTAGAGCACGAAAGTTGTTTGGCCTGATGTGATCTATGAGTGTACCGAGTTTCATATTAATCCATGCACGTGTGTTTGATTTATGGACAAATGTTCGAATCCCTAAAAGAATGCATCCTAAAAGAATGGTAAAGTTTGATGCGTCGCCACGGCAACAGTTTCAAAGATATCAAGAATCCATTCATAGGTCTTCATCTGCCGTGTATTTACATTATACAGATGAAGTTTGAAGCAAATCGGGTAAAAATAAGAGGGTGATTTCAAAGCATTTTGAAAGTGAAACACTTTCTGCTGCCAGTTGGTGGCGCTATATATTTGACTCACAATAGTCACATCCATGTGATCGGCCTCTTACAGCGAACACACTGCTGAAGTTTCATCAAGATCAGTTAATGTATGCAGAAGTTTTAACACACTTCCTTTTGATTTATTTACTTACTTTTTGATTTATGGACCAAGTTAATTTAATTAATACACTAATTATATAAAACTATTGTCAATGCACTACAATTAAACAGGTTATATGCCTTTACTTATAAAAAAATAAAAATAAAAACTTATTTAAAAAATACCAGGCTTAAGAAATGTATTTACTTTAGCAGGCCAGACACACAGTGAAATGATTAAGCCCCCTCCCCTACACACACACACACACACACACACACACACAGACTGTGTGTACACAGACACACACACACACACACACACACACACACACACACACACACACACACACACACACACACACACACACACACACACACACACACACACACACACACACACACACACACACACACACACACAGACTCACAGGCAAAGACAGGCCTAGGCTCAGAAAGAGCATGATCATATTCAAACTACAATATCTGACTTTCTGTGGGTTTGAGCTTATTATTGTTAATTAGAAAGTTGTTTGGCTTGAATAGAACAATATACACGGCAAGTTTTGTAACTGTCAGTAAAACTAACCAAGTTATAACACACTTTATGTGTCCTTTTTTAGTCAAAAAAATCCGCCACGGCCAAACCGTTCGAAATATCACAAATCCGTACGGAATTTAGCATCCTCAATGTCTTGACTTCATGCACACCGAGTTTGGTGGTGATTGGTAACAGCATGGGTTGTAATTTGATGTTTTTCTAGGACATTTATTTAAAAAAAAAACATAATTCCCGACTTCCGTTTGAACTGTCGTAAAACTTAGAGCGCGAAAGTTGTTTGGCCTGATGTGATCTATGAGTGTACCGAGTTTCATATTAATCCATGCACGTGTGTTTGATTTATGGACAAATGTTCGAATCCCTAAAAGAATGCATCCTAAAAGAATGGTAAAGTTTGATGCGTCGCCACGGCAACAGTTTCAAAGATATCAAGAATCCATTCATAGGTCTTCATCTGCCATGTATTTACATTATACAGATGAAGTTTGAAGCAAATCGGGTAAAAATAAGAGGGTGATTTCAAAGCATTTTGAAAGTGACACACTTCCTGCTGCCAGTTGGTGGCGCTATAACTTTGACTCACAATAGTCACATCCATGTGATCGTCCTCTTACAGCGAACGCACTGCTGAAGTTTCATCCAGATCAGTTAATGTATGCTGAAGTTATGACACACTTCCTGTTTCACGTTTCTCGCCATAGTTTCGTTTCCTCGCCACGGCCAAACCGTTCGAGATATCAAAAATCCCACACAAACTTTCATCCTCAATGTCTTGACTTCACGCTGACCGAGTTTCGTCGAATTTGGATCAGAGCTCTAGGAGGAGTATTTAAAAGTTCATTGCGTGTGTTTTACAAAAAAACCTCAATAGCCGACTTCCTGTTGGGCTGGGGTAAAGAGCAAGAACGCGAGGTATAGATGAAATTCTGCTATCGACATGTGTACCGAGTTTCATATTATTACATGCAAGTGTGTTTGAGTTATGGACCAGGTGTTCGGACCCCATTCCAGGGGGCGCTGACGAGCCGCCCTGCCACGCCCGGGTACCAGCTTCAGCCCGGCTCTGATGGCCGCGGGTTCTGACCCGTGTGCAAAGTTTTCAAGAGTTTCGAGCATGTTAAGGGCCCCAAAAGTGCCCGAATAGTCGCTAGAAAAAAAAAAAAAAAAAAAAAAAAAAAAAAAAAAAAAAAAAAATAAAAAAAAAATAAATAATCGGAAGGAAAACAATAGGGCTCTGCGCCCTTTCAGGGCTTGGGCCCTAATAAAATGATCGGAAGGAAAACAGATAGGGCTCTGCGCCCTTTCAGGGCTTGGGCCCTAATAATAAAAAAAAATCCTAAGGAAAACAATAAGGGCTCTGCGCCCTTTCAGGGCTTGGGCCCTAATAATAAATATAAGCTGCCGAGTAGCCATCGCGGGCCCAAGCCGGTGGCACCGCAACCCCGGTGCCTAAAGGCACCGGGATGGCGGTACCGCCGGCTTTGGCCCTCCATCGCTGCTCGCAGCTATATTTATATATTTATATATATATATATATATATATATAGAGCCGGTGGCACCGCCACCTTGGTGCCTTTAGGGTTATTCTGCACGACGTGCAAAAACGTAACCCCTGCTTTGGAATACATACTAGTATGTATTCCACAATTGGAATACATACTAACATACTAGTCAGAACTGAATAGTTGATATCTGAATGACAGATCACCATAGAAGTCAATGGAAAAAATGTGACTAGTAACAAAAGAATAGTTACTAGTCACCATTGAAATAAGTACTAGTGTCTAATGAATAAGTACTAGTATCTATTTAATAGGTACTAGTATCTAATGAATAAGTACTAGTAAGTACTAGTACTTAATGGAATAGATACTAGTATCTAAAAAAATAAGTACTAGTAGCATGAAAATAGAGACTAGTAGGTTAAAATGATTAAATGTTAAAACGGCTTGCCATACTCTATCTGTCGTTTCGACTAGTCACAATTACGTTACAGATATCTTAAATGATAATACAAACTATCCAAAATGTAATTACGACTAGAAAGACGTTGTTGATATCTACAATGTTAATTACGAATAGTCAAACTTAGCTTTTAAATGTTAAAAGGGCTTGCCATACAGAAGTGTAGGCTCAGAGAGACACTCAACATTTTCAAACCAAAATATCTGACTTTCTGTGGGTCCTAGCTCATGAGTGTAAATTAGAAAGTTGTCCGGCTTGAGGAGAATATATGAATATATGAAACGATGAGATCAACATGTGTACTGAGTTTCATATTATTACATGCAAGCGTGTTTGATTTATGGACCAAGTTTTTGGACCCCGTTCCAGGGGGCGCTGTCTAGCCCCCTTGCCACACCCGGGTACCATCTTCAGCCCGGCTCTGATGGCTGTGGGATCTGACCTGTGTGCAAAGTTTCAAGAGTTTTCAAACCCATTAAGGGCCCCAAAAGCCGCTAAGAGACTCAAAATCATCAAAAAAAGGAATGTTAAAGTTTGATGCGTTGCTATGGCAACATTATCTTAGATATTGAATAATGCTTTCACAGCTCTTCATCTGGCGTGTGTTTACATTATACAGATGAAGTTTGAAGCAAATCGGGTAAAAGTAAGAGTGTGATTTCAAAGCATTTTGAAAGTGAAACACTTTCTGCTGCCAGTTGGTGGCGCTATATATTTGGCTGCGTTTACACTTGGCATTAATATGCGACCTGTATCCGGATGTTGTCCACATACACATTGAAAAGACAAGTGTAAACGCGCTTCTAATCGGAATGTTATCCGATCGGCGTGTCCAGGTTCGGAGGTAGTCGAGGACGCTTTGTGATCGGATCTCAGTGTAATGTAAACGCAATCCAGCCATCGTGTCTGCATTCACAGGTGGACGTAATTTAAATCCCACCCAGTCTCCCCGCGTGGCTGTGAGAAAAATAATGGCCAAGCGCAGTTTAGACAAGAAATAAAAACTTATTTGAATCTTACAATAAACGTTTATCTTTAAAACAGTTAATTTAGGCTTACATGATACTATGTGTGTCATTTTTCATTTTAATTGTGCAACATTATCTGAACGAGGCGATCGCCTGTACATTCACAGTCAGTCATGAGATCTTAAATAAGAGCTGCATGCTGCTTTGCCAGAGGAATAATCGCAATCTGATTTTTTAAATGTTGAATGTTTTTATTGAATGTCTTTGCATGTTAACCAATCTCCCATTTCTGTCAATATAGTCATTGCACGCTATAACCTTAAAACCAGATGATCGATGATATGACTTGTTTTATGATCAACCCAGTTATTTTTGTATGATCAACTCTGGAAGTATAACTTCGTTAACATTTTTTTTATCTAATTACTGGAGATTGCAAAGCGAATGAGTGAAAGCAACTGGGACATTGTTTTATTTGCATCATTTTTACTCTTAATCTGGTGTCGTGCAACATATCTAATTTAAATATTATGCAGGAAACAGAAATCCGCTCTTCTATCCAGATACAGAGGCTACTTAATGTGACCAAATGTAAACTCACCATGTCCTGATTGGCTAATGATCCGATCTGCTTGATCAGATCACGGTGATCGCATGTTAATGCCAAGTGTAAACGCAGCCTTTGACTCACAATAGTCACATCCATGTGATCGGCCTCTTACAACGAACACACTGCTGAAGTTTCATCAAGATCAGTTAATGTATGCAGAAGTTTTAACACACTTCCTTTTTGATTTATTTACTTACTTTTTTGATTTATGGACCAAGTTAATTTAATTAATACACTAATTATATAAAACTATTGTCAATGCACTACAATTAAACAGGTTATATGCCTTTACTTATAAAAAAATAAAAATAAAAACTTATTTAAAAAATACCAGGCTTAAGAAATGTATTTACTTTAGCAGGCCAGACACACAGTGAAATGGTTAAGCCCCCTCCCCCTACACACACACACACACACACACACACACACACACACACACACACACACACACACACACACACACACACACACACACACACACACACACACACACACACACACACACACACACAGACTGTGTGTCAAGAGACTCAAAGGCAAAGACAGGCCTAGGCTCAGAAAGAGCATGATCATATTACAAACTACAATATCTGACTTTCTGTGGGTTTGAGCTTATTATTGTTAATTAGAAAGTTGTTTGGCTTGAATAGAACAATATACACGGCAAGTTTTGTAACTGTCAGTAAAACTAACCAAGTTATAACACACTTTATGTGTCCTTTTTTAGTCAAAAAAATCCGCCACGGCCAAACCGTTCGAGATATCACAAATCCGTCCGGAATTTAGCATCCTCAATGTCTTGACTTCATGCACACCGAGTTTGGTGGTGATTGGTAACAGCATGGGTTGTAATTTGATGTTTTTCTAGGACATTTATTAAAAAAAAAAAACATAATTCCCGACTTCCGTTTGAACTGTCGTAAAACTTAGAGCACGAAAGTTGTTTGGCCTGATGTGATCTATGAGTGTACCGAGTTTCATATTAATCCATGCACGTGTGTTTGATTTATGGACAAATGTTCGAATCCCTAAAAGAATGCATCCTAAAAGAATGGTAAAGTTTGATGCGTCGCCACGGCAACAGTTTCAAAGATATCAAGAATCCATTCATAGGTCTTCATCTGCCGTGTATTTACATTATACAGATGAAGTTTGAAGCAAATTGGGTAAAAATAAGAGGGTGATTTCAAAGCATTTTGAAAGTGACACACTTCCTGCTGCCAGTTGGTGGCGCTATAACTTTGACTCACAATAGTCACATCCATGTGATCGTCCTCTTACAGCGAACGCACTGCTGAAGTTTCATCCAGATCAGTTAATGTATGCTGAAGTTATGACACACTTCCTGTTTCACGTTTCTCGCCATAGTTTCGTTTCCTCGCCACGGCCAAACCGTTCGAGATATCAAAAATCCCCACACAAACTTTCATCCTCAATGTCTTGACTTCACGCTGACCGAGTTTCGTCGAATTTGGATCAGGAGCTCTAGGAGGAGTATTTAAAAGTTCATTGCGTGTGTTTTACAAAAAAACCTCAATAGCCGACTTCCTGTTGGGCTGGGGTAAAAAGTAAGAACGCGAGGTATAGATGAAATTCTGCTATTGACATGTGTACCGAGTTTCATATTATACATGCAAGTGTGTTTGAGTTATGGACCAGGTGTTCGGACCCCATTCCAGGGGGCGCTGACGAGCCGCCCTGCCACGCCCGGGTACCAGCTTCAGCCCGGCTCTGATGGCCGCGGGTTCTGACCCGTGTGCAAAGTTTCAAGAGTTTCGAGCATGTTAAGGGCCCCAAAAGTGCCCGAATAGTCGCTAAAAAAAAAAAAAAAAAATAAAAAAAGAAAATATATATAAATATAGCTGCGAGCAGCGATTGCGAGGCCCAAGCCGGTGGCACCGCAACCCCGGTGCCTAAAGGCACCGGGATGGCGTGTACCGCCGGCTTTGGCCCTCCATCGCTGCTCGCAGCTATATTTATGTGTGTGTATATATATATATATGTATATATATATATATATATATATATATATATATATATAAAGCCGGTGGCACCGCCACCTTGGTGCCTTTAGGGTTATTCTGCACGACGTGCAAAAACGTAACCCCTGCTTTGGAATACATACTAGTATGTATTCCACAATTGAAATACATACTAACATACTAGTCAGAACTGAATAGTTGATATCTGAATGACAGATCACCATAGAAGTCAATGGAAAAAATGTGACTAGTAGTAACAAAAGAATAGTTACTAGTCACCATTGAAATAAGTACTAGTGTCTAATGAATAAGTACTAGTATCTATTTAATAGGTACTAGTATCTAATGAATAAGTACTAGTAACTAATTAATAAGCATTGGTATGTAATGAATAAGGACTAGCATCTAATGAATAAGTACTAGTATCTAATAAATAAGGACTAGTGTCTAATGAATAAGTACTAGTATCTTTAAAAAGGTACTAGTACCTAAAGAATAAACACTAGTATCTAAAGAAAAGGCACTAGTATCTAAAGAATAAGCACTAGTAGCTAATGAATAAGTACTAGTACTTAATGGAATAGATACTAGTATCTAAAAAATAAGTACTAGTAGCATGAAAATAGAGACTAGTAGGTTAAAATGATTAAATGTTAAAACGGTTTGCCATACTCTATCTGTCGTTTCGACTAGTCACAATTACGTTACAGATATCTTAAATGATAATACAAACTATCCAAAATGTAATTACGACTAGAAAGACGTTGTTGATATCTACAATGTTAATTACGAATAGTCAAACTTAGCTTTTAAATGTTAAAAGGGCTTGCCATACAGAAGTGTAGGCTCAGAGAGACACTCAACATTTTCAAACCAAAATATCTGACTTTCTGTGGGTCCTAGCTCATGAGTGTAAATTAGAAAGTTGTCCGGCTTGAGGAGAATATATGAATATATGAAACGATGAGTCAACATGTGTACTGAGTTTCATATTATTACATGCAAGCGTGTTTGATTTATGGACCAAGTTTTTGGACCCCGTTCCAGGGGGCGCTGTCTAGCCCCCTTGCCACACCCGGGTACCATCTTCAGCCCGGCTCTGATGGCTGTGGGATCTGACCTGTGTGCAAAGTTTCAAGAGTTTTCAAACCCATTAAGGGCCCCAAAAGCCGCTAAGAGACTCAAAATCATCAAAAAAAAAGGAATGTTAAAGTTTGATGCGTTGCTATGGCAACATTATCTTAGATATTGAATAATGCTTTCACAGCTCTTCATCTGGCGTGTGTTTACATTTGAAGCAAATCGGGTAAAAGTAAGAGTGCGATTTCAAAGCATTTTGAAAGTGAAACACTTTCTGCTGCCAGTTGGTGGCGCTATATATTTGACTCACATCTATGTGATCGACCTCTTACAACGAACACACTGCTGAAGTTTCATCAAGATCAGTTAATGTATGCAGAAGTTTTAACACACTTCCTTTTGATTTATTTACTTACTTTTTGATTTATGGACCAAGTTAATTTAATTAATACACTAATTATATAAAACTATTGTCAATGCACTACAATTAAACAGGTTATATGCCTTTACTTATAAAAAAAATAAAAATAAAAACTTATGTAAAAAATACCAGGCTTAAGAAATGTATTTACTTTAGCAGGCCAGACACACAGTGAAATGATTAAGCCCCCTCCCCCTACACACACACACACACACACAGACTGTGTGACAGGCCTAGGTTTAGAAAGAGCATGATCATATTCAAACTACAATATCTGACTTTCTGTGGGTTTGAGCTTATTATTGTTAATTAGAAAGTTGTTTGGCTTGAATAGAACAATATACACGGCAAGTTTTGTAACTGTCAGTAAAACTAACCAAGTTATAACACACTTTATGTGTCCTTTTTTAGTCAAAAAAATCCGCCACGGCCAAACCGTTCGAGATATCAAAAATCCGTCCGGAATATAGCATCCTCAATGTCTTGACTTCATGCACACCGAGTTTGGTGGTGATTGGTAACAGCATGGGTTGTAATTTGATGTTTTTCTAGGACAATTATTTAAAAAAAAAAAACATAATTCCCGACTTCCGTTTGAACTGTCGTAAAACTTAGAGCACGAAAGTTGTTTGGCCTGATGTGATCTATGAGTGTACCGAGTTTCATATT
Source organism: Hybognathus amarus (assembly GCA_030378365.1). Classification (NCBI taxonomy): domain Eukaryota; kingdom Metazoa; phylum Chordata; class Actinopteri; order Cypriniformes; family Leuciscidae; genus Hybognathus; species Hybognathus amarus. Next base: position 15,408 of record JAQIUQ010006361.1, read on the forward strand.
AATCCATGCACGTGTGTTTGATTTATGGACAAATGTTCGAATCCCTAAAAGAATGCATCCTAAAAGAATGGTAAAGTTTGATGCGTCGCCACGGCAACAGTTTCAAAGATATCAAGAATCCATTCATAGGTCTTCATCTGCCGTGTATTTACATTATACAGATGAAGTTTGAAGCAAATCGGGTAAAAATAAGAGGGTGATTTCAAAGCATTTTGAAAGTGACACACTTCCTGCTGCCAGTTGGTGGCGCTATAACTTTGACTCACAATAGTCACATCCATGTGATCGTCCTCTTACAGCGAACGCACTGCTGAAGTTTCATCCAGATCAGTTAATGTATGCTGAAGTTATGACACACTTCCTGTTTCACGTTTCTCGCCATAGTTTCGTTTCCTCGCCACGGCCAAACCGTTCGAGATATCAAAAATCCCCACACAAACTTTCATCCTCAATGTCTTGACTTCACGCTGACCGAGTTTCGTCGAATTTGGATCAGAGCTCTAGGAGGAGTATTTAAAAGTTCATTGCGTGTGTTTTACAAAAAAACCTCAATAGCCGACTTCCTGTTGGGCTGGGGTAAAAAGTAAGAACGCGAGGTATAGATGAAATTCTGCTATCGACATGTGTACCGAGTTTCATATTATTACATGCAAGTGTGTTTGAGTTATGGACCAGGTGTTCGGACCCCATTCCAGGGGGCGCTGACGAGCCGCCCTGCCACGCCCGGGTACCAGCTTCAGCCCGGCTCTGATGGCCGCGGGTTCTGACCCCGTGTGCAAAGTTTCAAGAGTTTTCGAGCATGTTAAGGGCCCCAAAAAGTGCCCGAATAGTCGCTAGAAAAAAGAAAAAAAAAATAAAAATATAGCTGCGAGCAGCGATTGCGAGGCCCAAGCCGGTGGCACCGCAATCCCGGTGCCTTAGTTACCTGAAGGCACCGGGGATGGCGGTACCGCCGGCTTTGGCCCTCCATCGCTGCTCGCAGCTATATTATGTGTGTGTGTGTGTGTGTGTGATGTGTGTGTGTGTGTGTGTGTATATGAAAGCCGGTGGCACCGCCACCTTGGTGCCTTTAGGGTTATTCTGCACGACGTGCAAAAGCGTAACCCCTGCTTTGGAATACATACTAGTATGTATTCCACAATTGGAATACATACTAACATACTAGTCAGAACTGAATAGTTGATATCTGAATGACAGATCACCATAGAAGTCAACGGAAAAAATGTGACTAGTAACAAAAGAATAGTTACTAGTCACCATTGAAATAAGTACTAGTGTCTAATGAATAAGTACTAGTATCTATTTAATAGGTACTAGTATCTAATGAATAAGTACTAGTAACTAATTAATAAGCATTGGTATGTAATGAATAAGGACTAGCATCTAATGAATAAGTACTAGTATCTAATAAATAAGGACTAGTTTCTAATGAATAAGTACTAGTATCTTTAAAAAGGTACTAGTACCTAAAGAATAAACACTAGTATCTAAAGAAAAGGCACTAGTATCTAAAGAATAAGCACTAGTAGCTAATGAATAAGTACTAGTACTTAATGGAATAGATACTAGTATCTAAAAAATAAGTACTAGTAGCATGAAAATAGAGACTAGTAGGTTAAAATGATTAAATGTTAAAACGGCTTGCCATACTCTATCTGTCGTTTCGACTAGTCACAATTACGTTACAGATATCTTAAATGATAATACAAACTATCCAAAATGTAATTACGACTAGAAAGACGTTGTTGATATCTACAATGTTAATTACGAATAGTCAAACTTAGCTTTTAAATGTTAAAAGGGCTTGCCATACAGAAGTGTAGGCTCAGAGAGACACTCAACATTTTCAAACCAAAATATCTGACTTTCTGTGGGTCCTAGCTCATGAGTGTAAATTAGAAAGTTGTCCGGCTTGAGGAGAATATATGAATATATGAAACGATGAGATCAACATGTGTACTGAGTTTCATATTATTACATGCAAGCGTGTTTGATTTATGGACCAAGTTTTTGGACCCCGTTCCAGGGGGCGCTGTCTAGCCCCCTTGCCACACCCGGGTACCATCTTCAGCCCGGCTCTGATGGCTGTGGGATCTGACCTGTGTGCAAAGTTTCAAGAGTTTTCAAACCCGTTAAGGGCCCCAAAAGCCGCTAAGAGACTCAAAATCATCAAAAAAAAGGAATGTTAAAGTTTGATGCGTTGCTATGGCAACCAGGGCCGGATTAACATAAGGGCTAGGCGGGGCTGAAGCCCCAGGGCCCGCGGGATTAGGGGGCCCGTGATTGGCTGGAGAAAATGAGATTGTCAAATCATAGGTGGTTGATTTGTGTATAATAAAACAACAAGAAGTTATTGGAAAATGTGCCTGACTGTCATAATTCACCGCTGAATCAAAATAACTCTACAATTTGCGCCAGAAAAGGGATGCAAAAATTCCTAAACTAACGAAATACTTTGGTTCACTTTCATCCGTGTCCGTGGAAGAGTGCAGCGGCAGCAGCCCGTTATCTTCACGCTCCTGCGTCGTCACCGATCGCGTGCACGTCGAGGTAAGCAAGAGAAGCAGCAGAAGTTAATGAGTTAAGCACTATTTGGATGGTAATTGTTTCTCGTGGAGTCGTTTTTAAATGTTTATAGGGGCTAGTCGTCGATGATTTATTGCAGCCTGAATCCAGAATGTCAGTGTTTTTTCTCCCACCACTCACTCGTGGTGAAAAACACCGGCAGAATTACTGTTTTGTTTTTTTTTTGTTTTTTTGACGAACATCAAGGTCTAATATCCAAGGCCATTAAGTTAACATTTAGAGTTACGTTTTAGTTTATCGTCACTTTGCCGATGAAAATCCCAAAATGAAACCACAGCAGAAATAATCTCTGAAACTGATAGTGGAGATTCGTTACTGAATCCGCGTTTTGAACGAATGGTTTCCTTTTAAATGACTCTCGTTTGCTTCGTCGATGAATCAAACAGCTGTTTGAACAAATCGGTTGAATGAATGACTCGCTTATTAAGACAGAATTGCCGCCACCTACTGTTAGTTTTGGTTTCATAAAGTAGCCTACCCTTCAATGAAAAAGTAGATATCATTTTATATTTAATTATTAAATAAAATAACAATCATATAATTTATGTAATTGTAAATGCAGTGTAAATGTTTTTTTTTTTTACAGATTCAAAATTATCTTTCATTAAATCTCAATTGCGGTCAATAATGGTACAAGAAAGACTGAACCATCTAACACGGATGTCCCTGGAATGCAACTCTGCTAAAGCTAGAAAAAAGGACTATTTACTGTAAGACAGAAAAGGAAATGTAAAAGGAAAGTTCATCCAAAAAATAAAAATTCTGTCACCCCAATGTTGTTCAAACTAAAAGAATTTCTTTCTTATGCTGAACAGAAAAGTAGATATTTTATATAGTGTTAGTAACCAGACAGTTTATGGTAGTCATTGACTTAAAATATTTTTTTCTTATGTAAGTCAATGGGTGACATCAACTGTCTGGTTACCAACATTCTTTAAAATATCTTCTTTTGTGTTCAGCAGAAGAAATAACAATAAAAAAATAAAAATATATATTTATTGTGGTAAAAGACTGTGGAGTGGCAATCAGATGAAAGGGGGCCCTTGGTGTTGCTATAGCCCCAGGGCCCAAAGTCCTCTTAATCCGGGCCTGATGGCAACATTATCTTAGATATTGAATAATGCTTTCACAGCTCTTCATCTGGCGTGTGTTTACATTTGAAGCAAATCGGGTAAAAGTAAGAGTGCGATTTCAGAAGCATTTTGAAAGTGAAACACTTTCTGCTGCCAGTTGGTGGCGCTATATATTTGACTCACATCTATGTGATCGACCTCTTACAACGAACACACTGCTGAAGTTTCATCGAGATCAGTTAATGTATGCAGAAGTTTTAACACACTTCCTTTTTGATTTATTTACTTACTTTTTTCGATTTATGGACCAAGTTAATTTAATTAATACACTAATTATATAAAACTATTGTCAATACACTACAATTAAACAGGTTATATGCCTTTACTTATAAAAAAATAAAAATAAAAACTTATTTAAAAAATACCAGGCTTAAGAAATGTATTTACTTTAGCAGGCCAGACACACAGTGAAATGATTAAGCCCCCTCCCCCTCCCCCTACCACACACACACACACACACACACACACACACACACACACACACACACACACACACACACACACACACACACACACACACACACACACACACACACACACACACACACACACACACACACAGACTGTGTGACAGGCCTAAGCTCAGAAAGAGCATGATCATATTCAAACTACAATATCTGACTTTCTGTGGGTTTGAGCTTATTATTGTTAATTAGAAAGTTGTTTGGCTTGAATAGAACAATATACACGGCAAGTTTTGTAACTGTCAGTAAAACTAACCAAGTTATAACACACTTTTTGTGTCCTTTTTTAGTCAAAAAAATCCGCCACGGCCAAACCGTTCGAGATATCACAAATCCGTCCGGAATTTAGCATCCTCAATGTCTTGACTTCATGCACACCGAGTTTGGTGGTGATTGGTAACAGCATGGGTTGTAATTTGATGTTTTTCTAGGACATTTATTTTAAAAAAAAAAACATAATTCCCGACTTCCGTTTGAACTGTCGTAAAACTTAGAGCACGAAAGTTGTTTGGCCTGATGTGATCTATGAGTGTACCGAGTTTCATATTAATCCATGCACGTGTGTTTGATTTATGGACAAATGTTCGAATCCCTAAAAGAATGCATCCTAAAAGAATGGTAAAGTTTGATGCGTCGCCACGGCAACAGTTTCAAAGATATCAAGAATCCATTCATAGGTCTTCATCTGCCGTGTATTTACATTATACAGATGAAGTTTGAAGCAAATCGGGTAAAAATAAGAGGGTGATTTCAAAGCATTTTGAAAGTGACACACTTCCTGCTGCCAGTTGGTGGCGCTATAACTTTGACTCACAATAGTCACATCCATGTGATCGTCCTCTTACAGCGAACGCACTGCTGAAGTTTCATCCAGATCAGTTAATGTATGCTGAAGTTATGACACACTTCCTGTTTCACGTTTCTCGCCATAATTTCGTTTCCTCGCCACGCCAAACCGTTCGAGATATCAAAAATCCCCACGCAAACTTTCATCCTCAATGTCTTGACTTCACGCTGACCGAGTTTCGTCGAATTTGGATCAGAGCTCTAGGAGGAGTATCTAAAAGTTCATTGCGTGTGTTTTACAAAAAAACCTCAATAGCCGACTTCCTGTTGGGCTGGGTAAAAAGTAGAACGCGAGGTATAGATGAAATTCTGCTATCGACATGTGTACCGAGTTTCATATTATTACATGCAAGTGTGTTTGAGTTATGGACCAGGTGTTCGGACCCCATTCCAGGGGCGCTGACGAGCCGCCCTGCCACGCCCGGGTACCAGCTTCAGCCCGGCTCTGATGGCCGCGGGTTCTGAGCCCGTGTGCAAAGTTTCAAGAGTTTTCGAACATGTTAAGGGCCCCAAAAGTGCCCCGAATAGTCGCTAGAAAAAAAAAAGAAAGAAAAAAAAAATAATCGGAAGGAAAACAATAGGGCTCTGCGCCCTTTCAGGGCTTGGGCCCTAATAATCGGAAGGAAAACAATAGGGCTCTGCGCCCTTTCAGGGCTTGGGCCCTAATAATACTAAGGAAAACAATAGGGCTCTGCGCCCTTTCAGGGCTTGGGCCCTATAATAATAATAATTAGGGGTGGGACAATACAGGTACCTCACGATTTAATTCTGTGGCGATATGTGGTCCACGATATGATATCACGATTCACGATATCTACGATATTCAATATATTGGAAGAAATGTCATCAACGATATATCACGATATATGTGACTAAAAAGAAGGAATAAGGAAATAAGGAAATTTTATGCATTTATTAATGCCAACATTTCCAACATTGTGCAACATTGTGTCTTAGACTTAGGGCCCTATAAAATCCGTTTTATTTTTTCCCAAATTCCGTTTTAATTTTTGGGAATTAGTTTTTTTTTACCCTTGGCTGTTATTTTAGTCGTAAAAAGAGTGTGCTTTTTAAAGTTAATGATTAAAATGTATTAAAAAATACAAATAAATTAGGAATGACCTTAAATTTATTGAGGTAATATAGACATTTAAGTTACTCAGTAACCTTTTCAGGACAAATACTGCATGATGCAACATAACACTGCACTCTTCAAGTAACAACAAAATATGGTTATGAGCTTTAAACTGTCCAGTAATATAAATTATATTAGTTTATATAGGTTTAAATAAAGTCACACTCTGTCGCTCACGGAGTTCGCTTCGCTTTTGTCCAGTCCGGCACCTCATAGACAGACGCGGTGTGAGAGAGAGAGAGAGAGAGAGAGACTTTTGACTTTTAACAACCATTTATTCTAGTTAAAAAATGTAGATTGAACATAAAACATCACAATCATATTTAACTTACACTTTCAAAAAACATACATTTATATTCCATTCAATTGTAAAACACTCAATAAATAAGTATTCATTACCAATTAAAAACCAAAAACCCATGCTCATTCACTGTAACCAGTGCTTCCTTAACTCCCCATTTCCATTTAAAGAAAGAGACATTATTAACATGCTTGTAATATGTATAGTCTATAACCACTCGTGCTTCCACTAAGGATTTGAAAACCGCTACCGTACAGATATCTCTTCCTGCATTTTTTTCCTTATGAGATTTCAAAATGGCTAATTTGGCTTGACCTATGACAAAATTAGCAATTACACATTGTTCTCGTAAAGATTTCCTATAATAACAGCCCAAAATAAATAGACTATTGGTATACAGGAACCCTAATTTTGTTATTATTTTTCTCAACATTACATAAATAGGATCAAGTCTAGGGCAGTCACAAAACATATGAAAAACAGTATCCACAGCATTACAAAAAAGGCAATTTGATGTAACATTTTCATTCATCCTTGCAACAAACTGATTTGTAGCCAGGATACAATGGATTAATCTCCAATTAAGATCACCACATCTCTTAGAAATTGAAGGTTTATACAAAAGTCTCCAAGATGGAAAAATATCTTCAGATATAGAGAGATGAGATCTCCATTTAGTATCCACTTTTCCTTTCAATTGACCCACATGTTAAGTTTTAACACATATATGATACAATGTTTTTCTCCCTATACAATCAAATAACAATTTTCCATAACCCTTTAGTAAGGAAATAGAAACCAGAATCATCAATGCCACATTCTTTAGGAAACACCTTTACTGTAACTGTGGAAAATTCAGCCATACAACACCATCCTCCAAAACATGATCAACAAAGTGAGTAAATGATAGAGGAATAGAGGATTTAAAAACCCTAACAAATCCTTCTATAATTCTAAGAGAAATCAATCCAACTTGATCCGCAAGTGACTGTGCATTTCTCCTACTTAAATCAATCAAATCAATAACTTTAGTAACACCAGTTTTCAAAAATCTATTGATTAAAGATTGAGATGCATTTGATGGAAGTTCAATAAGGGGATTAAAAAATAGGTTCTTCCACACCATAATGATCCTCAACAGTTCTCAATATTTCAAAACAGTCCCATGATTTGAGCACTGAGACATAGAAACTAAAATATATATCAGAAACCTTTTTGACAAAAGTTTTCTTCATTAGGAATAGTTGTTTGTCAATGCCTATTCCACCAATATCTTTAAGTATAGATATTCCAGAAAACCCCCAGGGCACATCATTTGAACAATACAATAATTTCTGCAATGTTTGCATCCTCATTGCCAAGATCTTTGACTCCAGATGTATAAGCCCTTGACCTCCCTCTGCCACTGGAAGATAAAGGACTCCTGGAGGAAGCCAATGACATCCATCTCAGAAAAAAATTTACCAATGCTTTTTGAACAGTTTTGAGCAAGTCTTTAGGAGGTCTAGAACGGTAAACTTATGCCACAACATTGAGGCAGTTAAGTTATTAATGACCAAGCATCTTCCTCTAAAAGAAAGCTGCGAAAGTAGCCATCTCAATCTCTGAAGTCTACCATTAACACGATCAACTAAACCCTCCCAATTATTGTTTACATATAGATCATTCCCAAAATAAACTCCAAGCATTTTGAAAGCATCCCTGCCCCATTTACATTGTTTTGGTAATTTTGGAGGTACAAAAGTTTGCCAATCTCCCAGAAAAAAAGATGTAAATTTTTCCCAATTAATGCATGCAGATGATGCTTTTTGAAAATTATTTTAAAAAGATGTTAACCTGTTAACATCCTTAGAATTTTGTATAACATCATCCGCAGAAGCAGTGAGTTTTAATGGGGGCAATTTCAGGGAATCAAAAAGAGAAACGTCTTCTGTTACATATGGTAACCCTCGTTCCCTGAGGGAGGGAACGGAGACGTAGGTCAGACTGACCTATAGGAATCTCCCTAGAGAGCCAATTTACTTCGAGTGAATCTAAAAAAAGCCAATGCACATTGGCGTGCAATCATTTGCAACAGCTGCGCGTCCTCGTCAGCGCGGGTATATAACAAGCGGCTGTGTTATTGCACTTCAGTTTTTTGCTGAGGAGCCAAACTTGGAAAGCTGGCCCCCCGGCGGGCAGCAGCAGATGTGGCGACGGGACCTACGTCTCCGTTCCCTCCCTCAGGGAACGAGGGTTACCATATGTAACCGAGACGTTCCCTATCGGTCAGTCACTACAACGTAGGTCAGACTGACCTATAGGAATCCCTACCAAAGCGCCACAGTCGCTGCACCCCATCCAGCGCCCCATGCAAGCCTCTACACCTTCTTGCCTGGAAGGACGATAGGAGGAGGGTTACACAGAGAGTGTCTGACACTGTTGTTCCTTTATAACCCATACAGTGAGACTTGGATAACACTGGGAAGCGTGCCCTTTTTAGAGGGAGGGGAACGCTGCGGAACCCACTTTCTTCAGAGAGTTATGTGGGAAATACATATGGACTAACCCGAAGGCTGTACTGCATATGAATTAATGGGTGACTTAGCCCAAGGGAAAGACATGGGCTTCCGACTTAGGAGCAGCCGTGGAACATATACACATATGGGATCCCCGAAGGGTCGCACATATGGAACCCAGCCCGAGTCCGGTTCTCAAGGATTCAGCGGACAGGGGCCTGGCTCCGGACGCTCCGCCATGTCCGGGCCGAGGGGTGTTGGAGGACTCGACAGGTTTTTCACTCTGGAGCAATAAGGTTGCACAGTAGGGTGCAGCAAGCCGACAGAGCCGGGCCTCTCAGTGCTTCTACCCGTTTAAGGTGAGAACACGGGAGGAGACTGGCTCTACACGTAGGCTATAGTATCTAGCGAACGTGTTAGGTGTCGCCCAGCCCGCAGCTCTACAGATATCTGTTCAGCGAGGCGCCACGAGCCAGCGCCCAGGAGGATGCAACGCCTCTCGTGGAGTGTGCATGCAACCTGAGCGGGCAGGGCACGCCTTGAGCTTGGTAAGCCAAGGCGATGGCATCCACTATCCAGTGGGCCATCCTCTGCTTGGAGACAGCCTTTCCCTTCTGCTGGCCTCCGTAACAGACAAAGAGCTGGTCTGAGGTCCTGATGCTTTGAGTTCTGTCCACGTACATACGCAGAGCGCGAACGGGACAGAGCAAAGCCAGGGCTGGGTCTGCCTCCTCCAAGGGCAGCGCTTGCAGGTTCACTACCTGGTCTCTAAAGGGAGTGGTAGGAACCTTGGGCACATAGCCAGGCCGGGGTCTTAATACCACGTGGCTGTCACCCGGCCCGAACTCTAGGCACGATTCGTCGACCGAAAATGCGTGCAGGTCTCCTACCCTCTTGACAGAGGCCAATGCAACCAGTAGCAAAGTCTTCATGGAAAGAAGCTTTAAGTCCACTGATTGCAAAGGCTCAAAGGGAACGTCCTGAAATGCTCGGAGCACCAGGGAAAGATCCCAAGAGGGTATGGAGGGGGGTCGAGGAGGATTTAATCGTCTCGCCCCTAAGAAACCTGACGACCAGGTCGTGCTTTCCAACTGTTTTGCCATCGATGTGGTCGTGATAAGCTGAAATAGCAGCAGCATGGACTTTGAGGGTGGAGGGAGACAGTCTTCGCTCCAACCCTTGCTGCAAGAAGGAAAGCACGGACCTTATCGAACATCTTCGGGGGTCTTCTCGGCGAGAAGAGCACCACTCGACGAACAGGTTCCACTTCAGGGCGTAGACACGTCTCGTGGACGGCGCCCGTGCTGAAGTGATGGTGTTAAGTACCTCTGGGGGTAAGTCACCTAGAACCTCCGCGTCCCGTCCAGGGACCAGACATGGAGTTTCCAGAGGTCTGGACGCGGGTGCCATAGGGTGCCCCGTCTCTGAGTCAGAAGATCCTTCCTCAGAGGAATGGGCCAGGGAGGGACTGTCACAAGGAGCATGAGTTCTGGGAACCAGGTCCGAGTGGGCCAGTAGGGAGCCACCAGAAGGACCTGCTCCTTGTCCTCCCTGACTTTGCACAGTGTCTGTGCAAGAAGGCTCACTGGGGGAAACGCATATTTGCGAAGGCCCCGGGGCCAGCTGTGTGCCAGTGCGTCCGTGCCGAGTGTTCCCTCGGTCAGGGAGTAAAACAGCTGGCAGTGGGAGGTCTCGGAGGAGGCAAACAGGTCTACCTGAGCCTCCCTGAATTCTCTCCAGATCAGCTGAACCACCTGGGGGTGGAGTCGCCATTCTCCCAGGGAGCAGTGCTCGTGATAGCTCGTCGGCCACACGGTTGAGCACACCGGGGACATACATGGCTCCGAAGCGACCTCAGATGCTTCTGACTCCAGGAGGAGGAGATGGCGGGCGAGTTGCGACATGCGACGGGAGCGTAAACCACCTTGCCGGTTGATATACGCAACGGTCGCAGTGTTGTCCGTACGGACCAGCACATCCCTGCCCTGCAGCGGCCTTTTCAGACGGCGCAGAGCGAGGTGTACTGCTAGCAACTCGAGGCAATTGATATGCCAATGCAGATGAGGGTCTGTCCACACCCCTGACACTGCATGCCCGTTGTACGTGGCACCCCAGCCGGTGGCCGAGGCATCTGTAAACACCACAGCATGCCTGGATACCTGTTCCAAGGGGACTCCTGCCCGAAGGAACGAGGGATCTGACCACGGGCTGAAGGTCTGACGGCAGGCTGGTGTGATTGCTACCCGGTGAGTGCCGTGATGCCACGCCCATCTCGGGACTCGGCCGTGAAGCCAGTGCTGAAGCGGTCTCATATGAAGCAAGCCGAGCGGGGTTACCGCTGCTGCTGCTGCCATATGCCCCAGGAGCTTCTGAAAGAATTTCAGTGGGACCGCCATCCTGCCCTTGAACGTGTTCAAGCAGTCCAGCACCGACTGAGCGCGCTGCTCTGTGAGGCGCGCTGTTTGTGCGACCGAATCCAACTCCATACCGAGAAAAGAGATCCTCTGCACGGGGGCGAGTTTGCTCTTCTCCCAGTTGACCCGAAGAACCAACTGGCTGAGGTGCCTGAGCACAAGGTCTCTGTGATTGCATAACTGATCTCGAGAGTGTGCTAGTATGAGCCAGTCGTCGAGATAGTTGAGGATGCGAACGCCCTGTTCTCTCATGGGAACAAGGGCCCCCTCTGTGACTTTCGTGAAGACACAGGGGGACAGGGACAGCCCGAAGGGTAGGACCTTGTACTGATATGCTTCGACCCTCGAACGCAAAGCGCAGAAACGGCCTGTGTCGAGGGAGAATCGGAGACATGAAAGTACACGTCCTTCAGGTCGAATCGCTGCAAACCAATCTCGGGGACGGATGCACTCGAAGATGCGTTTGTGCGTGAGCATTTTGAACGGTAGCTTTTGGAGGCTCCCATTCAAAACTCGCAGGTCCAAGATCGGTCGTAACCCACCACCTTTCTTGGGTACAATGAAGTAGGGACTGTAGTGCCCTGACTTCATCTCGGCTGGAGGGACCGGCTCTATCGCGTCCTTCGCCAGTAGGACTGCGATCTCCGCGCGCAAGACATGGGCATTGGCTGCTCTCACTGTAGTGGAGTGGATGGCCCGAAACTTGGGGGACGCCGGGCGAACTGAATCGCATAGCCGAGCCTGATGGTCCAGATGAGCCAGCGAGACGGACTGGGGAGCGCTGAACCAGGCTCTCAGAGACCGTACAAGCGGGACCAAGGGGACCGTAGGCGTACCCGGAGTGGGGCAGCGAAGTGGAACACAGGGACCTGGCTGGGGGGGCTCTCTCTGGAAGGCAGCCCCCAGTGAGGTCTGAGCATGCTGTGAAGCGCTTACCCGGTTCCACAGGGCAGGAGGTGCGGGAGGCGGCTCGGTGGCGTTCTCGGACCGTACACTGCTGCCAGCTGGCCGATAGAAGAAGAGGATGAGAGTGGTAAGGATTTTGTCCCCCCACTACTACTCCTCTTCGGACCCAGAGATGGTAGAAACTGCTCTTTTATTGAAAATTTGGGTACCGCTGGCTCTGGGGCCAGCGGCGGAACAGAACAAAACAAAGGATTTTCCACCCGGCCCTCTTCCGGGGGAGGGAGCGATGCGACCATCGTCTCCTGGAGAGCAGTCCCCGCCATCTCTGGGTTGCCCGTCCTAGGGCCGCTTGGTGTCGGCTTTGCCGCCCCTCTTGGCGGGGGCCTGGGACGGGCGGGGCTGCTCCGTCGGCGACCGGCTCCGCGGCGCCGCTTCGGGGAGGACGCAGGCGGACGCCCCCGCGACGAGCAGACTGAGGAGCCGCCGGCGGTGGGGTGGAGGCAGCAGCTGATCGCCGAGGCAAGATGTGTTTGATGGCCTCAGTCTGCTTTCTGTACAGCCGAGAACTGCTGGCGAAGTTCTCGACCGCGTCGCCGAAGAGGCCGGTCTGGGACACAGGGGCGTTGAGGAACCGGAGCTTGTCCGGTCTCCCGCATGTCAGCCAGACACAGCCAGAGATGGCGTTCCTGGACCACCATGGTGGACATCGCACGGCCCACTGGGCGAGCGGTAACCTTCGTCGCACCTTCGTGACTTCCCGAGGCTCAGCTCCTGGACAGCCTGCTGAAACCTCAGAGAAGGTTAATGGGTGGTCAAGCTTTAAAATGTTTTTAAAATGTTTTTAAAATTAAAATGCTCCTCTAAAATGTTTGGCAAATTCTGTAAAAATTGGTCCGTTGTTGAATTACCACTCTGGTCAGAACAATACAAGCCCTCATAAAAAGAAATTGTATGAGACTGAATCTCTCGCTGATCATTTCCCCATTTGAAAGTTTCAATTGATGAAATTGTTTTTGCTCCCTTGGCTTTTTTTCCAGTCCAAAAAAAAAGTGGTGGGCATGTCCATTTCATTAAGTTGTGAAAATCTAGTTCTTAAAAAAGCAAATTTTCCTCTTTCCTCCAGCAAATTTTTCAACAAAAGCTTGCTCTCTGTGATGTAATCATCAGAAGTTAAGTCATCACGAACATATCTCGCACTTTGTTCCAGGATGCTTTGTTCAAGACTCTTAATTTCTTCTTTTAGGCTTCCGATACTTTGAGCAGTAAATTGTTGGCAAAAGATTTTTATATGGACTTTGCCAATATCCCACCATTGACTTAAGGACTGAAATCTATTTCTCTCTTCTCTCCAAGATTCCCAGAAAGGAGTGAAAGATTGAAGAAAATTATGATCTTGTAGAAGTCTATTATTAAAATGCCAATGTGATTTATACATTTTAGAAGATACAACAGAAACAGATACTGAACAATAATGGTGATCAGAGAGAAAAGAAGGAGAAATACAACTATTAAAGAACCTATCTCTGTGTCTTTTTCTAGCATAGAAACGACCCAATCTAGCTCCAGGCAATCTATTTGAATTTCTCTTTAACCAGGTATATTGTCTAACCCCTGGAAAAGCCACCCTCCACAAATCTACACAGTCATGGTAGTCAATCAGGTTTTTCAAAATTTCAGCAGATAATGGATGGGGTTCATCATGATTCCAATCTAAAAATGCATTTATCGTACAATTAAAATCCCCCCAATAACAAGAACATTATCTTGAGGACACTGTAACAAAGCATCAGAAAGTTTCCCAAAGAAAAGGACATGCTCCTGACCAACTCTTGGTGCATAAACCTTGAAGAAAGTCTAATCAATTTCACCAAGAGTAATGTCTACACGCAAAATTCTACCAGGCATAATTTTAACCATAACTGGTTGATTACCAATACGAGATGAAAAGAGCATGGCAACACCTGCACTTAAATTTGTTCCGTGACTCAATAAAGCATATCCCTTCCATTCTCTAACCCAGTGTGCCTGATTTTGTAGGTCTGTATGGGTTTCCTGAAGCAAGATTATATCTGCTTTTTAGATTAAATAATCAAATAAAGCATCCCTCTTTGCTGTGTCCCGGCAACCATTGATATTAAAGGTCCCGATGTTAAAAAATGTCATGTGAGAAATAAAAAGGGGGCAAAGAAAAATAAATAAATAAATAAATAAATAAATACATGCATGGGGAATCATGATTTTATTTTTATTTCTTATGGCCACTCTTCAATCTTTTCTTAACAGCACTCATGTGTTTTTTAAGTCTGTAACGTTTAGGCTGGTCAATTTCCTCAAGTGTAGCTTTTCTCATAGTCATTGAAACGGATTCGACAAAAAGTTGTAAATCAGGAAAAAAAGCCTCTAGTTTAGGTCTTCGCTGATTAAAGGTGGCATCAAGGAAATTATTCCTTCTGCACAGAATAATAAGAGTTCAGTTTAACACTGGAGGCTTTCCCTTCATAATTCCCTTGAGAATTCATTGCAGTCGCACACGTTTCATCCGATGAGGCACTATCATAATCAATCGACTGATTCACCATGTTCTAGCTCTAATGGTGAATCTGTGATATCCTGTGACAAATTTTCAACTAGCCTTTGAGTCTCCCCTGCAAACTTAATGTGTCCATCAGAATCTACCAATTCATTTTTTTCGCAGTAACTATTACAGATTCATTTCCAACTCCATCGTTCAAAAGTGCATCTGTATCAACAGAATGTTCATTTGCACTGACATTATTTTGTACTTCAAGTACAATTTGATGTTCTCCATCACCAGACAAAGTCATCGTTTCAACTTGCTCCTCATTTTTTCCATTGATGTTCTCAACCGCACTATGGTTTTCTGTAACTGGAGTTACTTGCTGTACATTAACGTTAGCAGGTTCATTCTCATTTTCAGCTACACTCACAGCCTCAACAGTTAATGGGCATGCCTGCTTTATATGTCCATATCTGCCACAATTGAAACATTTCATCGATTCTGTGATGAAAAAAAACTGTGTAATCCTTGCCTTGTAAAGTCATCTTTGCAGAGACATTTAAAGATTGACAATCAGCATTCAACACCATATGTGTTTGGCGCCTAAAAGACATTCTTTTATGAAGATGTTACATGTTTCATCTCAGGGATTTTAAGGCCAAGAGGAATCATCTATATAGGTCCCACTAATTTGCTGTAGCGAACAAGTAAACGTTAGGGCTGGGCGATATGGCCAAAAAAAAATGATCGCGCTAATTTTTTTTTATATCAGTCGATATCGATAATTATCATGATATATGTCAAATCTTTATTTCTTTCAAGTTTAAAGGCAGATTTTTGCTCCGAAGTGAAAGTTCTATAAACCAGAGCGTTAATTGTGTTTTTAAACTACTCTTTAAATTTATGTTCATTAACAAAAGCAGTAACATCTGTTGTTTTTTTTTTAAATGTAACGACCATATTTTTATTTGGTAAAAAGTAATATTCTGACTGTTTGAGTTGTATTAATTAACCATTGGTCATCCAGTCTCATGCATTTAGATCATGATAATCACAGATAAAATCAGGCATAGCCTATAACTTAGCACCTCACTATCATGGCATAACTTTGTTTTCTGTGGTATTTGTATGAAAAACAGTAGCCTAACTGTAATGGATGGCCCCAGTGGTCTTAGAGGATCATTTTAAATTAGCTGGGAAAAAGGTTCAGTGGATCCCAAAAAGGTGATTTTTTTTTTTTCAAAAATTCACAAAAAAAAAAAAAAAAATATGTACATGGTCACATACTGAAATACAAACAAACTGTCAAAACAAAACTGCAACAATGTGCAAAAATGGCTACACCAATTATTTGGGCCAATTTGCAACAGGGTCTTTCCTTTGGCCTTAACAAAACAAGACTCACTTGATAAGCTCTATAGCTCCATATTTATATGGGCTAACTCCACCCTTGGCCTGTACCAAATTAACAAGCAGGGATTCGAACACACAATACATTATACACACAAATAAAAATAATGAAACATTAAACATTCACAAATAACACTGTGTAAACCCATGGGTACTTAACCACACACACAAGAAAAAAAAAAGGAAATGAAAAAAGAAAAACATATTTAGCTGCTAGTCCCCTCCCCCAGACAAAACTACAAATGGATCAGTCCAATTAGGCTATGCTAATGCTACAAAAACCTGTTGGGATCAGACAGACTGTCTGATCGTGCAGCATGAGTCTAGAAGGCCAACAGCCAAAACAAAGGTTTGGGGGAATTCTTACAAGAAATAAAAGGTAATTCTGACTGCAATCAACTGGTTGTGAGGTTTTCTTCTAAAAAGAAATAGAATTGAACAGCATGTTGGAGCAAACAGATATCAAACTCATTTCAAATAGGGAAAAACAATTACACAACACCATTCTGATTTAAAAGATTGTAAATGCCGGCATAATCAGGTAGTGATGTGTGCATGTGTGTCAAGTCCATGTAATTCATTTTCAGTCACCAAGCTTAGCTTGTGACACTAACAGTTAAATACATTATTAAATACTGTACTTATATTCCATTAGTCATTTAATACATTGTCTACATTAATAATATTATACAATTTAATATGTATATCCCACATTTCATGGTGCAGTTAATATTACTAGGCTAACCTTACAGTAAATCCATTGATAGGCTAAATGGATTCAGTATCAATTTAGATTCTGCACGCAGTGTTTCTCCTTTTTGTCAGCAGTGTTTCATCTGCCTTTAAACTGGTTTAAACTGTGTGTTCTTCACTGAACTCAAGCGCTTCTTACTGGATCTCGTGAGAGAGGCGATCAGAGTGCTAGTCTGCGTGAGCTTGTGCTGCGCTCAGTGCGCTGCCGTTTGAACTTTGAGCCGAGCGGATAAATGCTCTGTGTGGCGCGTGCGGTTCAAATGAGTTTCGTTCCGCTTTTGCTGCATCTACATTATCGAACATTTATCGACCTCTTGATATCGCTTTATCGAGAAAAATTATATCGCGATAATTATCGTTTTATCGCCCAGCCCTAGTAAATGCTCTAATGAGTCGTTAGATATGAACAGGGGTACATTAGACAACAACACCTTCTTCGCCAGATTAGATAGCGGCAAAACCGGCAAGAAAACATCCCCGACAGTCAAACTACGCTCAACCAAACGGTCCACCATCGACTCCTCTTTAAGAAAGACAGAGATAGCTCTATTCATTCTCGAAGCCGATAAAGATGTTACGAGCACCCAACTCATCTCCAATTGCATTTAAAACATTTTCAACTGAGATTGACTCATTCGGCATGCATTTGCATCCATGCCTTGCAGTTAAAAATGACAAACCATCAGAGTGTGTCCCCATTTCAACAACACTTGACACAAAAACACCAGACTAACAAGCAAGAAAAAAAGAGGAGTAAAGGAAAAACTTACAGAAAGAACGCCGTCAGCACTCACTCAGACACTCGCACACCTCTCGCAAACACTCACCCACGCATGCGCAAACGAGAGAGAGAGAGAGAGACAAACATGCGTGAGTGAGAGAGAGACTGAGGCAGAGCGGGAAATACAACTGAAAGAATACACTGCGTGTTTTAAATAGTGTTAAACCGAAACGCAGTATGTGGCAGCGAATAGCCTCTATGCACGATCGCTTCCAGGTTTGTCTCAGCACGCCCAGTTACATCCGGTGCTGTGTCTGTATATGGTCAGAAGCCGGTTTTGCGTTAGGTGGAGATAGTGTCAAATTACACTTGCTGTTTATAAAAACGTCCTGCGGTTAACGTGAATGATGTTAACAACACTGTGAGGCATTTAGCTGTCACACAAGAGTGAAAAAGAGAAGTTATTTAAATTATGTATTTCGAGCTACATCAACAGCTTTGAGGGTTAGTATTCTCTTATATCGATTACGAAATTCGACTCAGCGAATCAGCGTTTCTAAAATCGTTGTCTCCGTTTCTGAGAAAACGGATTTTATTAAAGTTTTGCCTCTATACACTTGGCCTGCAGAACGCGCTTCCGGAAGTAGAGACGCTGACTGAGATTCTTTCAGACACACGTCATCAAGATTCGTGCATAGAGGCTATTAGTCTATGTGTGGGAAACACTGCATAAGTCACGTGCGAACTGCTCGGCTCGGCACTGACGGCTTATAGCGTTGAGTTTCTTAACTTTTTGCAGACGAAAGCAGAGCCGTGGAGAGCCGCTTCGCCATGCTTTCATTGTTTTGATTTCATCATTGTAGCTGAAATGACAGGTTGGTGGGTTTGTCACCCAGATTTGCTTCCCCTGGTCTGCATTTTTCTCGCTTCTCTTGTTGTTAGTTAACTTGTGTTCTTCACCACCGGCCGCTGTTTGCGCCACTTTACCCCTATTTACTCGAACAGCGCCCCTCGCAAACAGAATGGTAGATATTGGGTAGTGACAGTGACACTGACAACGGGTAAATTAATCATTTCGTGTTTTAATAAAATATCGATATTGGGCGTTAGTGTATCGATTATTTATTGCAACAGAGAGCACAACAATATATTGCAATATCGATTTTTTTCCCACCCCTAATAATAATCCTAAGGAAAACAATATTAGGGCCCAAGCCCTTTCATTTAAGGCTTGGACCCTAATATGAAACAGAGCAATTCCAAGAGGGTCCCCTCACCATCGGTGCTCGGGCCCTAATCATCTGTGACTCTAATGAGAGCTGTCTCAGTACCATGGTATGGTCTAATCAGATCCCTTTTCTTTCTAAAAAAAGTACATAGTTGTGAAGAGACTGCCTTTTCTAGTATCTTTTACAGAAAAGGTATAT
Source organism: Hybognathus amarus (assembly GCA_030378365.1). NCBI lineage: Eukaryota > Metazoa > Chordata > Actinopteri > Cypriniformes > Leuciscidae > Hybognathus > Hybognathus amarus. Next base: position 34,520 of record JAQIUQ010006361.1, read on the forward strand.
TTGAGGGAGGCATTTTGCTGGAAAGATGGCGCCGCTGTTTGTGGCTCGCCGTCTGCTGCTCTCCTCGTTTTTAAATTTCGTGATTTTATGTTTGTTTTTATGTTTGTCTTACTAATTTCGGACTGTAACATGTCATTTGTGTACGATCGCACAAACATTATTAAATATCTGCACAACCATCGATTCAACCAAGGGTGACGTTGATGGATATTGCCGATTCCCCCCACCTGCGTAAATCTCTTCAATCTTCGATCACTAAAACAAGCTGCACAGCTGGAGGAAGCTGTCTCGCCGCTTAAGGTGGCTTTGATCAACGCCCGGTCAGTAGTAAACAAGTCATTCATAATTAACAATTTCTTCACGACGCAGGACTTGGATATTTTATTTATTACTGAGACATGGATTAAGCCTGATGAGTTAAGTCCATTCACTGAACTAGTTCCCCAGGACTGTCTTTTTCTTAACTCACCGCGGTTAACTGGTCGTGGTGGGGGATTAGCGACAGCGTTTAAAAAACATTATCCCTGTCGCGGTTTAAGAACTAGTCCTCGCTGCACCTTTGAAGTGCAACTGTTACAGCCCACATCAACTAACTCACTGCTTTTTGCTTTGGTTTATCGTCCGCCTCAGCTGAACAAGGATTTTTTAAATGAGTTTGCAGAGTTTTTGGGGGATATTGTTACCAGACATGACAGAATTTTAATTTTGGGTGATTTCAATATTCATGTATGCTGTGATTCTAAACCACTTTCTAATGAGTTTCTAAATCTTATTGCCTCTTTTGACTTTGATCAGTGGGTGTCTGGCCACACTCATATTCAGGGACATACTCTAGACTTAATCTTATCACGTGGTTTACCTGTATCGGACATTAGCATCAGTACCACTGGCATGTTAGAATCATTTTCCGATCCTTTTCTCTCTACCTTTTAACGCAACTACACATAAACACCAAACTTACTCACGGATGACTCGAACTTTTACTGAATGCGCAAAGGAGGATTTTGTGACAATATATCCTGGTCTACATGCAAAACAAGACATGGTTCCATCTTTTACCTCCTTAGATGCTGATAAACATTTGAACTTTTTTAATTCTGTTTGTTCTAACATCTTAAATGCTGTTGCTCCTCTTAGGGAAAAGAAACAAAAACATAACTACGCTTTAAAGCCATGGTTAAATGACAATGTTCGTTCTCTCAGACAGATCTGTAGAAGGGCTGAACGCAAGTGGAATAAGGATAGATTACAAGTTTCCTATGAAATTTTAAAGGAATCTCTATCTAATTTCCAGCGAGCTGCTAAAGCTGCTAAATGTAACTATTTTTCTGAGCTGATTCGACTTAACAATAATAGGCCCAATGTTTTATTTTCAATCATTGATTCTGCTCTTAATCCCACCACCAATCAGTTCCCTGAGATGTCTGATTCTCTCTGTGAGGAATTTGCGATATATTTTAACGAGAAGATCTCACTGATTAAATCTCAATTGCCTCTGTTAACCTATACGCTACCAGACGTCCCCATATGCTCTTCTATATGGTCTGTCTTTGAGCCTGTTTCCCTTGATTTTCTAAATGAGATTGTTGCAATTCTAAAACCTACTAGTTGCTCTCAGGATATAGTTCCCACTATCTTTTTTAAGCAGGTATTTCACGCTATTGGTCCTGATTTGTTGTCTATTATCAACAAATGTCTTCAAACCGGAGTCGTCCCCGACAGCCTGAAACATGCTTCGGTTTTGCCTCGACTTAAAAAATCTAATCTGGATTCAACAATACTGAGTAACTTCCGCCCAATCTCAAATTTACCCTTTATCTCAAAAATTCTAGAAAAAGTGGTTTTGAGTCAACTCCAGTCTTTCTTGAACGATAGTCATATTTATGAGAAATTTCAGTCTGGTTTTAAACAACGTCACAGTACTGAAAGTGCACTTTTAAGAGTCACAAATGATATATTGCTCACCACCGATACCGGCCAATCAGCAGCTTTGGTCTTGTTAGATCTTAGCTCTGCTTTTGACCTGGTCGATCACAATATTCTCATTTCTCGTCTTGAAGCGTGTATGGGTTTTCGGGTACGGTGCTAGAATGGTTTCGCTCATATCTAACAAATAGGAGTTATTCAGTTCGTATCGGGAAACACTGTTCGTCCGAAATGAAATTGGGGTCTGGCGTTCCTCAGGGTTCTATTCTTGGCCCGGAGCTTTTTAAACTGTATATGTTCCCCCTGGGTTCTATTTTATCTAGACATGGGGTTTCTTTCCATCTGTATGCTGACGACACTCAAATATATTTACCTTTGAAGCGTAATGACAAGCTAGCTATAAAGCCAATACTTGACTGTCTGGACGAATTGAAACTCTGGCTTGCTAGTAATTTCTTGAGTCTCAATGAGAGCAAAACTGAAATTATTCTGTTTGGTCCCAATGATCGTAATGCTCACAACTTTGATCTACAATCGTTGTCACCTTACAGTACCTCCTGTGTTCGGAATCTGGGGGTCTGGCTTGACAACAACTTTAAATACGATAAACAGATAAGTGCTGTGGTTAAGTCCTGTTTTTATCATCTTCGCCTTTTAGCAAAGGTCAAGCCCTTCTTGTCTGCTAAGAATTTTGAGACTGCTATGCATGCATTCGTAACATCCAGACTGGACTATTGTAATTCCTTATATGTTGGTGCCCCTCAGAAATGCATCTTTCGTTTACAATTAAGTTCAAGTTCAAGTTCAAGTTTCCTTTATTGTCATTGTAACCTGTACAACGAAATTACAAGTACCAACCAGTTGGTGCATCAGTAAAATCAATAGAATAAACAAACATATATATAAAAAAAAAATAGATTAATAAATAACAATACAAAACCTCCCCAACTTGTTGGAGATACACACACTATCATCCATACTGTCATAGTTATTGCACAAATTGACTATATAATATTTATGGATGTTTTTCTATGGCATTAAGGGTGTTTACTGCAGTTGGATAAAAACTGTTTTTAAATCTGTTTGTTCTTGATTTGATTGTCCTGTATCGCCTGCCTGATGGCAACAGTTCAAACAAGGAGTGACCAGGATGGAAGGTGTCTTTAATAATGCTCTGGGCTTTTTTGACACAGCGAGCTCTGTGAAGATCGACCATTGTAGGGAGGGGACAGCCGACTATCTTCTGGGCCGTGTTAATGACGCTTTGGAGAGCCTTTTTCTGGGCTGCTGTGCAGCTGCTAAACCACACACATAGGCAGTAAGTTAAAATAGGTTCAATGGTGCACCTATAGAAGGATACCAGCAGTCTCTGACCAATGTCATTTCTCCTGAGGACCCTCAGGAAGTGCAGACGTTGTTGGGCCTTTTTTAGCACCTTCACACTGTTAACACTCCATGTCAGACCCTCCTCAATGTGCACACCCAGAAAACAGAAGTCCGACACCTGCTCCACCCGATCCCCATTAATGATGAGTGGTGTGATGTCAGTCTTTTTCCTCCTGTAATCAATCACCAGCTCCTTGGTCTTTACAGTATTCAGGAGCAGGTTATTCTCCCTGCACCACACAGACAGATGTTCAACCTCCTCTCTGTAAGCTGACTCGTCTGCTCCCGTGATGAGCCCCACAACTGTGGTGTCGTCCGCAAACTTCACTATGATGTTATTGAGGTGGGTGGGGGTGCAGTCGTGCGTGTAGAGCGTGTACAGCAGGGGGCTCAAAACACAGCCTTGTGGGGAGCCAGTGCTGATACTGAGGGCCGTTGAAGTATAATGGCCAACTCGTACCCTCTGGGTGCGACCAGTGAGAAAACTTTCAATCCACATACAGGTGGGGTATGGAATGCCTAGATCCATCAGTTTGTTCGTCAGTTTTTGAGGAAGGATGGTGTTAAACGCAGAGCTATAGTCCACAAAGAGCATCCGTACGTAGCTCCCCTGCTGCTCTAGATGGGACCATGCAGCATGCAGGGCTGTGGCCACGGCATCCTCTGTGGATCTATTAGTTCTGTATGCAAACTGGTGTGGGTCCAGGCTTTTTGGCAGACATGATGTAATGTGACCCCGGACCAGCTTTTCAAAACATTTCATCACTACTGGGGTGAGTGCGACGGGTCGGTAGTCATTGAGGCTGGAAATATGAGGTTTTTTAGGCAGGGGAACGATGGTGGAGGACTTCAGGCATGCTGGGACTGTGGATTCAGCCAGGGACTGGTTGAAAATCCTCATAAAGATTCCAGCCAGCTGATCTGCACATTCTTTGAGGACACGCCCAGAGATGCCATCCGGCCCAGCAGCCTTCTTTGGGTCCACAGCCTGTAGTGTACGTCTCACCTCATGCTCGGTGAAGGTGAGGTTACTATGGACCGTATGGTGTGGTGTTGCTGCCATACTTGGTTCCACCTCAAAGCGGGCAAAGAATGTGTTCAGTTCCTCTGCCAGCGAGGCCTGACCCTCAGCTGCTCCTACGGTGGACCTGTAATTGGTGAGCTGTTGGACTCCCTGCCACACCCGCCTGCTGTCATTACTTCCCAGATATACCTCAATCCTCCGCCGATAATCCAGCTTGGCCCTTTTAATGCCTTTTCTCAGATCAGCGCGGGCCACGGTGTAAAGGGTCTGGTCACCAGACCTGAAGGCGGTGTTCCTCTCCCTCAGCAGCCGATGTACCTCCCTAGTCATCCAGGGCTTCTGATTGGGATAGACCCGGATCTGTTTTTCCACGGTAACAGTGTCTATGCAGTGACGTATATAACACAGCACACTGTCCGTTAGTATCTCCAGGTCTTGATGTAAGAACACATCCCAGTTGGTCTTATCAAAACAGTCCTGCAGCTGGTGCATGGCTCCATCAGGCCAGATTGTTATAGTTTTTGTGATGTTGGGTGTACTTTTCCTGAGGGGGGCATATGCAGGAATTAACAGCAGAGACAGATGGTCAGACTGGCCCAGGTGGGATAGTGGTTTAGCTCTATAACCATGTTTGATGTTGGAGTAAACCTTATCCAGAGTTGTATCTCCTCTGGTTGTACATTTAACATGTTGATAAAAATGAGGGAGTACTAATTTCAAGTCCACGTGATTAAAATCCCCCGCTACAATGTGCACAGCGTCCGGATATTTACTCTGTTGGCTGGTAATGCTACTATGCAAATGACTACTAGCCATTTTAGCATTAGCATCCGGCGGTATGTAAACAGTTGTTATCATGACAACTGAAAACTCTTTCGGGAGATACGTGGGTCTACATTTCACAGACACATACTCCAGGTTCGGGGAGCAGTGACTGTCCACAGTTACTGTGTTGGTACACCAGTTGTTATTCACGTACACACATAGCCCCCCTCCTCTGCTCTTACCGGAGCTCTGTGTCCTGTCCTGTCGCTGCCCAGTATAGCCTGTTAGCTCCATCGCCGAGTCCGGGATGAGTGGGTGCAGCCAGGTCTCCGTAAAAAGCAAAATACAGCAGTCTCTTACGGTGTTATTAGTTGCAATCTGTAGCCTCAGTTCATCCATTTTGTTGACAAGAGATCGCGCATTAGCGAGAAACAGGCTGGGAAGCGGAGGTTTAAATGGCTGCCTCCGTAGCCTGGCAAGTGAGCCGGCCCTACAGCCCCGCTTCTGCTTCCTCTCTCTGCGCCGCCTTCGCCTCTTTCCTGCGGGGATGATAGTCCACGAGGAGCCGGGGTGCCGTGCTATCTCCTCCGGTATGTTGTGTGTGTGGAGAAACTTGGCTGTAACATTCTGTTCGTAACAGACTCCTATCTTAAGGAGATCGTGCCGACCGTAGATATTATTGGCCTGACAGAAAACACTCAGAACATAAATAAACACAAAAAAACAACGCAAACTATAGCACCAACTGAGAGAGCACCGAGCCGCAGCATCTATGTGCGCCGCCATCTTGCCCATTTAGGAAGTAACATGACATAATGACTAGTCCAAAATGCAGCAGCACGCCTTCTCTCAGGGAAGCGGAAATTTGAACACATTACACCTGTTTTGATTTCACTTCACTGGCTACCGGTTAAATTTAGAATTGATTTTAAAGTTTTGTTATTTGTTTTTAAGTCACTGCAGAACCAGTCTCCACAGTACTTATCTGAGTTACTACATTCGCCCACACAGTCAAGGTCACTTAGATCAGGGACTCTAATTTACTATCTGTCCCTCGCACCAGACTGAAAAATAGGGGTGATCGCGCTTTTGCAGCCATTGGACCTAAATGATTTTTACGAGTTATAGTAATGAATGAATCAAATTTTTCCTTAGGGAGACTACAATGCTTCTAGTTTTGTTTTCTTCCAGTTGCGCTCCATTTTTCTGTCTGCTCTCTTAAAAGGTTAGTTCGCCCATTTAAGACATGAAGTTGTATGCAATCCTTACCAGCCCTATAGTGCATACACACTGACCCACTCTGTTGTCACCCCCCTGGTCAGAGTTCTGACCGCTGGAAGTTTTTGAATGAAGTTCTCCCGGCTACTTTCCGGGGCCACAAAACTGTGCGTTTTTACGTGAAAAAATGATTTGCGTTTCAAAGCTTGATTAATTTACCACACAAAAAACACGCCGGTCAAAATTCATACCTCAGTTTTAATGCGGCACTATTTTCTATCCATTTCTATCAATCCGCGCTGCCGCAAACGTCAACAGTGCGCACGTTACGATCAGCTGTTCCATAGTGTTTACACAATCGATTGACAACTAGGTAAAAAGTATTAAATTAACAATGGTGCGAACTTGTAGATTCCCAGGCTGTGACCACAAGGATGTGCCGGGATCAAAGTTCAGATTTTCGTGTGTGTAGTGCTCACTTCAGTGAAGATGATTACATCCCCAACCAAGGAGGAAAAAAAAAAAAAAAGATTTTAAGGAGTTTTGCTGTAGCTACCAGTACCACGGGTAAGCTCTATTTACTAACTTTATGATCCCATGTCTAAACTGTACAGTAAACAAGCTTTGGTGTCAAGTCAGTAACAAAATTATTAATATATTAATAATTGTATTACTGTCCACTCAGTATAATAATAATAATGCAGTCAGATAGACTATTATATAGCCAACTGGTCAAGACAACGTTAAATTCTTAAATAAAAAAACTACAAAGCAACATGAGCGATCACACTTACTCAGCCGACATCTGACCGTCAAGTCCAGCTGGTTTGGGTCGCTTTTTCCAATTGAGTTTAGGTACGTAGAAGAACGTCTCCAGGACACCTGCATTTAGCATTGCAGGGAAAATGTCATTGGATGTAGCTAATGCAGACAGTTCGATAGGTTTTGCATCTGTGGCATGACGAGTTCCCATTCGTGGCAGCAATAGCTTTCAACCTCTGTTGGCATAACTTGACAATTTGAACAAGTGCACCACCATTTGTCGTTTCTCCTGGCTCTTGCTACAGCTGTGGGCCCAGCATCAACTTGGACAACTTCATTTCTGTCCTCTCGCTCTCTCTCTTCCGTTCTATCTCCTTCTGCTAAAGTTCAGCATCAGTATATTGCGGATCATAAAGGTATCCCTTTGTCGTTGTGCCAAAATTACTTTCATCATCTGATCCGTCTGACATTGTGCTAAAATTGGTTTCATCATCATAAGTTTCGCAGTCAGACATGTTGTCAGCGAGTTGCACGCCTATCAACAGCTGATCGTAACGTGCGCACTGTTGACGTTTGCGGCAGCGCGGATTGATAGAAATGCATAGAAAATAGTGCCGCATTAAAACTGATGTATGAATTTTGACCGGCGTGTTTTTTTGTATGGTAAATAATTAATCAAGCTTTGAAATGTAAATAATTTTTTAATGTAAAAACGCACAGTTTTGTCGCCCCGGAAAGTAGCCGGGAGTACTTCATCAAAAAACTTCCAGCGATCAGAACTCTGACCAGGGGGTGACAACAGAGTCAGTGTGTATGCACTATAGTGCTGGTAAGGGTTGCATACAACTTCTGTCTTAAATGGGCGAACTAACCCTTTAAGGCCCTGGGTGTGCTTGTTGTACCACAGCATTGGACTATATTCAGCAGCCCAAAATCTGTTTAATATTTGTACTGATGAATAGTTTAATATCTCAGTACTTTTAATTTAACCAAGAACTTCAATCATAATACAATAGACTATTACCATTATCATTTTATCAACATCAGAAATAGTCATCTTTACACTGCAAAGATGGAAGCTACATCTTACATGGCAAGTTTATTTGCAAATATCTCATTATGTTATAACTTGAGGCACATGACTATTAACTCATTATTAAGTAATATGTCATTTTGGTTTTGACATCCACGGTAAGCCATGGATTTCCATAAACCTAGTGCCATATTACTTGATAATGAGTTAATAGCCATGTGCCTCATTAAGTAAAGTCATAACAGGATATCCTTTGCAAATCATTAGCTAATGATTAATTAAAGCAGACAACTAGAAGTTAAAATGCATGGCTTTGACCCATTATGGTTAACACATTCATTTATACTTAATACTTTGTCGTTAAGGAATAATATATGATTAAATGTTTAATTAGTAACAATTCATATATTAATTTATCTATTAATTAAACACACTCTTATTTGTGTCTGATGCGAGAATCATTAGTGAATGGTTTAGTTCTTCATGAATCATACATAAACTCATAATTTTCTGTGCATTAGTTAAGCATGAATTAATGCTAAAATTAAAATGGCCGACTTCCTGTTGAGTTTAGGGCATCGCTCCAAGAGACTTTTCTGTGCGTCTGGGACATGGTAGATGTACCACAGAAATTTCGTACATGTCAGTCAAACATGCGGTGGGGGCTGCTTCGTTAAAGGCCACTTCCTGTTACCAGCAGGTGGCGCTATGACTGTGGGTGAATGTCGACATGTAGATTTCTTCAGGGCAGGACTCTTGTCAAATGTGTAAAATTTCGTGCAGATCTGGGGATTTACAGCCAAGTTACTACAACTTCCTTTTTCATGGAAAATCATCGATGCCACGGACACCGCCCATCGACGAAAACGCGCAGATAGCACAACTTTACATCGTCAATGCCTTTAGAAGGGACAGCAGAAATTTGAAGTCGAATCCGAACTAAATCCCTCAGGAGGAGTTCGTTAAAGTACAAAGTGTGTAAATCGTCCCAAAATGGCTGCCAAATTCAAAATGGCGGACTTCCTGTCGAGTTTCAGGGCATCGCTCCAAGAGACTTTTCTGTGCGTCTGGACATGCTAGATGTACCAAAGAAATTTCGTACATGTAGGTCAAACTTGTGGCGGGGGCTGCTTCGTTAAAGGTCACTTCCTGTTGCCAGCAGGTGGCGCTATGACTGTGGGTTAGTTAAGCATGAATTAATGCTTATTAGTGCACCCTTCTTGTAAAGTGTTACTGTTACAGTTGCACATCATTTAACATGGTTTTACACTGCTGTCTGTTATCCTATCAGAATAGACCTGTGACCCTTTGTTGGGTTATGACCCACCAGTTGAGAACCACTGACTTTTATAGATGTGTTTCTATTGCAGGTCTTGAGGTGGGCCCTCAGCCACAGGGGGTTTTGAGAAGCAATGTATTTGAGTCCATGAGGGCAATACTGAAGCATGCACTGGACTTCAGTTAGAGCTTTTCAATAGTGGTGAGATCAATAGAAGTTAAGCAGAGATCAGCATGCTCTATAAAGGGATTTCAAAAGTAAACCAGGTGGCTACAATATGATTATTTCTATAGGATGATTTATTATACAATAGTATTATTCTCCAATATAAACCTACTGTCATGATTCCTGTCTTGTGTTCTCTTTTTGTCTTGTGTGGACCTACATTTTATTTCCTATTGTTATTTCCTACACGTTGACATGATTGGTTACAAGGTAGTTTATGGTGAAAGAAACAACAGCGATTTCAGATCACGTTTTTGAGACTGTCTTTGGTTCACTGCAGTTTTATGGAGAAAACACTCAGCAATGGTGTTGACTTATCAATTTGCACATGGTTGGTCTTTAAAGCATATTTAACACAACACATATAAATATAAACAACATTAAAAGCTTGCTTTTTAACACCGGGGTCTTTAAGCTAGTTTGAAATACAGACTTTTATCTTAAAAAACAGATTTAAACGTTTATCTTCCTCTTTTTTCCCCTCAAATATGAAAACATTTAAAGCTAGGGTATACGATTTCAAAGATTGTTCATTATTAATATCCTTGTTTATATGCTGATTATGGTTATATAGTAAAATCCTAACAATATGAATAGAAAAAAGAATGAAAATTAAAGCTACAAGCAGCGATGGGCGGGCCCTCGCACCTGTAGCGCGTCAGGGTGTGAGGCGGCCACGTTGCATATTCTGGAGCTCAGCCGTGCGGCAGTGAATTTGCTATGCATCCAAATCATCCAAAAATGGTGGTAAAATTAGAAATGGCCAACTTCCTGTTGAGTTTAGGGCATCGCTCCAAGAGACTTTTCTGTGCGTCTGGACATGCTAGATGTACCACAGAAATTTCGTACATGTCAGTCAAACATGCGGTGGGGGCTGCTTCGTTAAAGGCCACTTCCTGTTACCAGCAGGTGGCGCTATGACTGTGGGTGAATGTCGACATGTAGATTTGTTCAGGGCGGGGACTCTTGTCAAATGTGCAAAAATTTCGTGCAGATCTGGGCATTTACAGCCAAGTTACTACAACTTCCTGTTTCATGGAAAATCATCGACGCCACGGACATGCCCATCGACGAAACGCGCAGATAGCACAACTTTACATCGTCAATGCCTTTAGAAGGCACAGCAGAAATTTGAATTTGATCCGACAAAATCCCTAGGAGGAGTTTGTTAAAGTACAAAGTGTGTAAATCGTCCCAAAATGGCTGCCAAATTCAAAATGGCGGACTTCCTGTCGAGTTTAGGGCATCGCTCCAAGAGACTTTTCTGTGCGTCTGGACATGCTAGATGTACCAAAGAAATTTCGTACATGTAGGTCAAACGTGTGACGGGGGCTGCTTGGTTAAAGGTCACTTCCTGTTGCCAGCAGGTGGCGCTATGACTGTGGGTGAATGTCGGCATGTAGATTTGTTCAGGGCGGGACTCTTGTCAAATGTGCAAATATTTTGTGCAGATCTGGGCATTTACAGCCAAGTTACTACAACTTCCAATGTCCATTGTCAATGCCTTTAGAAGGCACAGCAGAAATTTTAAGTTCGAATCCCTAGAAGGAGTTCGTTAAAGTGTGTAAATTGTCCCAAAATGTCTGCCAAATTCAAAATGGCGGACTTCCTGTCGAGTTTAGGGTATGGGTTCTTGAGGCTTTTTTGTGCGTCTTGATATGATACACGTCCCCACCAAATTTCGTGCATGTAGGTTGAACGTGGACGAGGGCTAATTTTTTCCAATTTTCTCAGGTGGCGCTAGTGAGCCATTTTGCCACGCCCATCCACGAAACCCACAAAATACGAAATTTTTCACCAGTCCTGACATGCGTGCCAAATTTGGTGAGTTTTTGAGCATGTTGCGGCCGCGAAAATGGCGCTTACTTGCAGAAAAAATAAAAAATAAAAAAATAAATACAAAAATAATCCCAACAGTTTCAATAGGGGCCTCGCCCTAAAATCCCATTCACTCTATTAGCTGTACAGCCGCAGGGAAGTTGACCAATGTAAGCTGTGCGGCTGGAAAGCTTACATTGGTAAACTGCTCTATTCCAATCACCAGCTCCACTTGAAACTCTGCCTGGCGCTCGCATCTCCAACCCAACCGCACCAGACCCAGCCCCCTCCTTATGCGAGCAAGTGCAGCTGACAGACAGTCTATGGTAGCTAGCTAAGTCAGCGTCATATCAGCACTGGATAAAGCATTGGATAAAGATATAAACGACAGCAGCAAGCGGCCCCTGCTTGCCCCTACTGTAAAGTTTGGACGAAAGAGAAAGTATGTGGAGGAAAAAAATAAATAAATGTGATGCTGGACTCAGTAGGACCTAAGTAGGATAAATATAGGGTCCAACATTGACCATTGGAGGAAGCTTCAGGGAGATCTGGCACTGAAAAACTACGCTGACATGGGCACGGCTGACTTTTTGTTGAGCAGGTAAACATTTATTTATACTTTTATGTTGTGACGTGTGTTACATAGCTTTTTATCAGTTTGACAACTTGGTAACACTTTAGAATACTGTATCTTACTTACTGCAGAATTAATAAGGAATTATTGACGAACTAATAGGTAATTCTTCATTAACTACTTCTTCACTACTGTTAACTACTAAGGAAGATGTGTTAACTAATCAGTATGTAATATAATTTTATGATTGTGTTAAGTATCAGTTAGTTAATTAATAGCTAATGAATTCTGTCATACCTCCTGAATAACTACTACTAATTATCAACTAATTAAGGTTCAAGAAAAATAACCAAGAAGTAACTACTGAACAGTCATACAAAACTAACCTAAGATTATTTGTATATTTTATATACAGTACTGTGTGTGTCTGTTTTCCTCAGCATAGAATGCCACTGAGTAAATTCATGTATTTGAGGCAACGACTGAGGGAAACTGAAAATATAGGGAACTTATTAGTAATTAATAAATAAGTATCAAATAATTCTGCAGGAATTACTTAGAAGCTGGAACAGTATTCTAAAGTGAAATTATAGGGAACCCATTAGTAATTAATAGAGAATTATCAAATAATTATCCAGGAATTAGGCTACTTATAATCTGAAACAGTCTTGTAAAGTGAAAAATATAAGGAACTTATTAGTAATTAATAAATAACTTTTAAATAGTTCTTCAGGAATTACTTAGAACCTGGAACAGTATTCTAAAGTGACAACACAGGGAACCCATTAGTAATTAATAAATAATTATCAAATAATTATCTAGGAATTAGGCTACTTATAACCTGAAACAGTCTTCTAAAGTAAAAATATAAGGAACTTATTAGTAATTAATAAATAATTATTAGATAGTCCTTCAGGAATTACTAAGAACCTGAAACAGTATTCTAAAGTGACAATATAGGGAACCCATTAGTAATTAATAAAGAATTACCACATACTTCTGACTCAAATCAAACTTACTGAAAAAAAAAAGAAGCTATATATATATATATATATATATATATATATATATATATATAGAGAGAGCCTATATATATTAACGTAATCACCTAAACCTTTGTAAAATACACGACAATTACTTGCGACAAAGGCGAAGAGAGGTGAAAAAGGCAACAGTGGCAAGGAACCAAAACTCCATCAGTTGACAGAATAAAAAAAAAAAAATTAAAAAAAAAATTAAAAACAGCTTGGGAGAACCCAGGCTCAGTGTATGTGGCTACCGCGATATTGCCGGAACTTGAATGGTGCAAAAGAAGTTTAAAATGTATAAGAACTAAGTATAATAATAAGGTGTAATATACATGATATGTTTTTGCTTATTTGCAGATCATAGCCTATAGGTAAATGTCTGCACTTATGTTTCTTATTAGTGCTGAAGAATGACAAACTGACTACTGTGTATGACTGTTAATTAGTAGTTACTTCATAGTTATTTTTCTTGAACCTTAATTAATAGATAATTAATAGTAGTTCTTCAGGAGGTATGACAGAATTCATTAGCTATTGATTAACTAACTGATACTTAACACAATCATAAAATTATATTACATACTGATTAGTTAACACATCTTCCTTAGTAGTTAACAGTAGTGACTTAAGTGTTAATAAAGAATTACCTATTAGTTCTTCATTAATTCCTTATTAGTTATGCAGTAAGTAAGATACAGTATTCTAAAGTGTTAACGAACAACTTGCTCATGCTGCCGGTCGGCATTGGCAATGTTAGCCGTTTAGCATTCGCCGATCACGGGTCAAAGTAATTATATTTCTAAAAGTGCTTGAATATATTTCAGTATGCCTAGCGGGTTTCTGTTTCGAGCCAATCGGAATTTGAACAATATGCGCTGTGTGCTGCTATAACAATTACTCAAAACCTTAGAAAACATTTCATGTGTTGCTAGTCTTGCGTTGTTGATGTGAACTCATCCGTGACATAGCTCAGGGATCAGGTAGCACAGAGGGGAGGTGTGTGTGTGTGTGTGTGTGTGTGTGTAGGGGCGGGATGAGTTTTTTAAAACTTCCCTTCTGTCTCAGGCTTTATCGACCAATTTTCAACATCGTATACCATAGCTTTAATCAAGGTTGTCACTTGTACTTTCAGTGTACTGACATGAATACACATTGCTTGCTAGTTGGTTTCCACGTCCAATAGTAGCTTGCTGGGTTTTGTAAGGTCATGCTGTGTGAAGGGGCCGCATTGTTGTGGTTGAATGTCTCATTGTGAGCTCTCAAACGTGCTTTCCGTTTGCCAGTGTAGATCCGTGTTTGGACCACATCAACATAACAAGTAAAACTGCATTATGGAAACTATTAATCAGACAGGTGGCTAAGGTTGCTGATGGCTTGTATTGTGGGGCTGACACCCTTAAAGGCCTTCTTGCAAGTGTGGAAAAAGGCATGGCGTCAGTTTGGTTTGAAATGTGCTGGGGACTCGAGACGCATTCGGAAGGGCATTTTCAAAAGTGCTGGGTACAAATGATGCATTCAATCTTTTTTCTCTTTCGAGTAGGTCATGTTTTGAAAGATGATGTCCTGTAGCTTCCTGATGTGCATAAATAATAATGAGCACAATGTCTGAGTATAGTGAGTATATAGAGTATATACGCCCTTTATTACATATGTACAGTGATGGTCCAGAGGTAGAATTTTTGCCTAGCGTGTCGGGACTCAGGAGGTTTGAGGTTCTAATCCGCACTTGTATTATTTTTTTCCCTCATCAAACCAATATTGTTTATCAGTGTTTGAATTGATATAATGTTTATGAGTGGTTGTATATGTTTTGATGAGGGAAAAAATATACGAGAGAACCCATGAGAAACAGGGACACGTTTGTGTGCATTTTGATTTGTGATTTCACCGTAACGAATCTCGCAACGGATTTGAAGCGCGTTTCCAAGAGAAGACAACACATTTCAGTGCTAGATCGTTGTTATTTAAACAAACAAATGAAACGAATGCTGTTAACTGGAGATGTTTTATTTGTGTTGGTACAGCTGTACCGCGAGATGTTTCAAAAGTGGTGGGGACACCCCGTTTTGCAACATTGGCTTCGTGTGCCCCCACACGACTATTTTGTGGCCTATGGTCCTTATAGCCAGCAGCCATATCACCCTGTAGCCCAAGACTGATTGCCCACTGAAGCTAAGCAGGGCTGAGCCTGGTTAGTACCTGGATGGGAGACCTTCTGAGAAAACCAGGTTGCTGCTGGAAGAGGTGTTAGTGAGGCTAGCAGGGGTGCTCATCCTGTGGTCTGTGTGGGTCCTAACGCCCCGTCCCGTAAAGAGCACCGTCCTTCGGATGAGATGTTAAACCGAGGTCCTGACTCTCTGTGGTCATTAAAAATCCCAGGATGTCTTTCGAAAGAGTAGGGGTGTAACCCCGGCATCCTGGCCAAATTTGCCCAGTGGCCTCTGTCCATCATGGCCTCCTAATCATCCCCATATACAGTATACACCAATTGGCTTCATCACTCTGTCTCCTCTCCACCAGTAAGCTGGTGTGTGGTGAGCGTTCTGGCGCAATGTGGCTGCCGTCGCATCATCCAGGTGGATGCTGCACATTGGTGGTGGTTGAGGATCTCCCTCTCTATGTGAAAGCGCTTTGAGTGTCCAGAAAGCGCTATATAAATGTAATGAATTATTATTCATCGGTGTGTGTAAAGTCCTGGCACGTGTTCTTAACCCAGATAGCATGTAACCATTGAAACAATGTTTGAAATGACATTAGAAAGACATTGAAATGACGTTAGAAAGTGATGTTGATTTAGCATCACTTTAGCACCCTCAGTTAATATTGAAATAATGTTCAGATTTCAACCACAAATCAATGGTGTTAATATTGCTTCAACATTACAAAGTGATATTGTTCCAACGTTACTCTGCACCCTCGGTTAATGCCTGGTGAGGCAATGACGAAATTTCAACCAAAAATCAACGGTGATAGTATTGATTCAACATTACAAAGTGATATTTTTTCAACATCACTCTTGCACCCTCAGTTAATGTTGAAATAATGTTGAGATTTCAACCAAAACTCAATGGTGATAGTATTGATTCAACATTACAAAGTGATATTTTATCAACATCACTTTTGCACCCTCAGTTAATGTTGAAACTATGTTGAAAAAAAAATCAATGGTAATGCAATTGAATCAACTTTACACTGTGATTGATTCTACATCACTGATGCTGAATCAATATTGAAATTACTAAAAATAATAAATGGTATTATTGTTGAATCAAATGTTACATTACGATTTATTCTCACTGATGCTGAATCAATATTGAAATTACCAAAAATAATCAATGGTAATATTGTTGAATCAACGTCACACTATGATGTTGAATCTACATCACTGCTGTTGAATCAGTTGTCATAAGTCACATTGAAGAATGTTAACATATACTAAACACAATACGATTCACTTTCAGAGTACGATACTCTAACTAAGATTATAGTATTTTAAATTCTGTTTATTTAATTTATTTTTCTAAAATATATTAATGCTTCGATATCAAAAGAAAGCAATGGCAGGGGTGTCTGATTTTATCTCCAGCCTTAATTAAACACACCTAAGTCAGATAATCAAGGTCATTAGGATCAATGAGAACTTACAGGCAGGTGTGTTGGAGACACCTATAGCCATTAACTACATATCAGTTCATTTTCTGTCAAACTACTTTTCAAGTAACATGTTTATCTTGTAGAATAGACGAACTCTAACGAGCGTTCTGTGTAGGCTGCCATCTTGTGGCAACGCCATTACTGAGCTGTTACACCGGCATAGGCATATGCACCGGTATGTAAACAAACCTCGGTGATACACGCAAACGCACCCTCGATGACCGCTACAGCCAGGCAGAATGACTTGTTGGGTTGATGATGTTAGATAGTGGCCTCCAGTCACAGATGAAGGTACAAACGATCTTACAGATAATTTATGAAAATAGCTTGGCAAGCTAGCTAGGCTAACGTTTGCTAACGAGGAAACTATAAAAAGACCTGTCCATTTGGCAACAATAAATAAATAAATATATAAATGAAATCAAATAAACAAATTCATGTTTTCCATTTGTGTCCATTATTTATCTCATTTTCACATTGCAACGGGCAAGGGTAAGGTAAAGTTACAGCTAGAAAGTATACATAATATCGACCAATTAGTGTTTTTAAACCATGGAAAGAGGTCAATATAACAGCAGGAGAACATTTTATGTCACATAACGTTACATTTAGCTCAGGAAAGCCATTTAATGACCATAGCATGTGAACTGAATAGAAAAAATAGCAAGAGTGGAGATTTTGCTGATCACTAAATCACATATTTATTATATTTTTTACTTATGTCATTAAATAATTGTTATTATACGCGAATGTCCGCGTATTGTACTCGCCCAGAAATCTGTGTAAACCGTACGACACCTGACAGGGGCAGTCGACCCGGGGTATTCACAATGTTTTCTCTTCAAAATTGAAAATTTTACTGTCACCATTGAAACAATTTATAACGGAAACTGTTTACCCATTTGACATTATTCAATAGGTAACAGTTGTAACGTTAGTGACAGTCGTAATCGCGGGCTGTTTATTCCAGTGGATGCAAGTTGCAACTAAAACAATAGGAGGCAATGGCGCAACGCTACCCAGCAACAGCTCAGTAATGGCGCCCGCTTACTTCTGGTAGATTTGCCAGATTCGTCTATAAAAGAGCTTAGGTTTTTTCATTGAACATTTCTTTAAAGGGAGAGTTCAGCCCTTAATGCACATTCTGACATAATTTTCTCACCCTCAAGTTGTTTCAACTCTGTATGAGTTTCTTTCTTCCGTTGTACACAAAATAAGATATTTTAAAGAATGTTGGTAACCAGAAAGTTGACGGTGGCCATTGATTTCCATAGTAGGAAAAAAATATGAAAGTCATTGGCTACCATCAACCATCACGTCTGGTTACCAACATCCTTCACCAAAGAAAGAGATTCATACAGGTTTGGACAAACTTGAGGGTTAATAAATGATGACATGATTTTCATTTCATGCTGAACTATCAGCTGCAGATTAACCTTATTTATGACAATATAGATGTCCGTCACTTTCTTAATAAACACAATATGTTTTTTGTTATAGTGTTTCAGTGGAAACCAGTTTAACTGAATGGAAATCAGTTAAATTTCTCAAATTTAATAAAGATTCAGTAATATGAATGATAACCTGATTAGCAGTGATAAGATGCAGGATATCATCAAGTCCCAGGTCATGTGATTATGCTGTCGACAACAACTCAGTGTATAATCAATGTCAGCATTATCAGGATGGTGCTTCTCTTTTTTTTATTTTATTTTTATTGTCCATGTTCATCTGCCTTCACTCCTACTAAAGGAGCAATGTGCTCTGCATGCAAGACATGTGCTATGTTTGTAGTGTAACCTTCTTGCTCATATTCATGTGTCCTACACTTGAAGAAATCTGTTAAATGACGTTAGAACTTTATTCAGGAAATTCTTTATAAACTTTACTAAAGCAAGATGCATGTTTTAAGAATGTAGAAATATATGCTTTATTCAAACAAAATAACAACACAAATAAAACACAAATAAGCATGCAATACAGAGAAATAAGGCAGATGCACCATTGTTTGAAACTGTCCGAGAAATCATGTATCAAGTACTGTATGTCAGGTGTTTCAACAAACAAGATGTTATATTGGATGCACCTGTTTCTCTTAATGAAGGAAGGACTATTGAGAAGTGCACATGCAAAACAAAAATGGTCCCCCAGTGGATTAAGAGCAAATCGGGTAAAGCGGTTGAAAATGGCCAATGTGGTTTAAACGCGCCACTGACTAAGAAACGCCCACTGAGTGTTCTCCAGAAATACATGCCTGAATGATCTTGTGCTCATCAACTACAAATCACTGTTAGTTCAATGTCACTGTCTCCACCCATGTGTGCTGTTGGCTTTCATCAACATTTCAATGCTGATGCAACACACTTTAAACATTGAAATGTCAATCTCAACCAAAATGATGGTTTGGATCAAAACTCAACATTGAATTAATGTTACCATGCTATCTGGGAAGGGTTGCTTGTCAATCCTTGCTCCCTTCGACAATGTTGTCGCTGGTGGTGAGTTGACAGCTGTGATTGTGTGGTCAGAATGAGCTTCCCCAGTGTTTTCATAAGGCTCAGCAGGCATTTCCACCAGTTGCGCTGTGAAGATACCGCGACCTGATGATCAGCTTCGGATTGTTTTCTGATGGTGCTCTCAGGGATCCAGGGTTAAGCTCGACAATGTATGTTACATGGGGGGGAAACTGCTGATTGCTGGATATTTTAGAGCTAAACTTCGTAAAAATCTGATTAATTGGCTTCCGTGCCATATCTGAGGCCCTGGCCATAGCTGCTTCCCTCAAACATTGCAGCCCATATATTATTCAGTCATCACAGAAGGCATGTGTGCTCACTGACAGTAAACCATGCGTACTGGCCTTTGAAAAGCTGTGCAGAGGTGAATTCCGTGAGTTTCTTGTCCACTTTCTTTTCCACTGCAAGCCGCTACCAGGTCTCTTGTCGCTGCCAATGGCTGCCATTCACCCATCAGAATATGCTAGTCGTAATGCTGCTCAATGGGATAGTCCTGCATGTCAAGTTTGTAGCTTTGTCCGTGAATCTATGGTCTCTGTGGTATGCGTACTGACGTCACTGACATCTTGCACATCTTCTGCAGGGTACTCGTCCTTCCAAGATGGTTAGTAATGTTAAAGATGTGAATAGTTATTTAAATACTGTTACCTTGGCAAGAGATGGGCTTTAAGTTGTACGACGAAAAAGCCCATCACAGTAAACACACCACTGTGGACCACCACCATAGAGCTGCATCGTCGTTCCTGAGGTTAGTGTTGCATGGTTTGCTTATGTCATTGCATATTAGGTTTGATCACCCTCTCGGCACACCAGTTGAGACTTCTGCCCAGTACTTCTGCCCAGTACCAGCAGAATCGGAGCTAGTGTCCTGTCGGACAACATCTCCGAGACGTTACGCACCAGATGACTAATAAGTCAAAGTCCAAATCACAGCCTCTGCTGTCCTAATTTAACTAATATGCATAGTGTGGAGCATTATATAGAAACAGTGTCCATTCCTCGTTTAGTGAAGCCAAACAATAAATCTAGTGTAAGATCTAGCAAAAATCTAATTGTAATTAAACCAGAAAATCTAAATATCAGTGAACAAAAACAATTTTTAAAGCTAGGTCTTCTAAACATTAGATCGCTCACACCTAAGGCGGTTATTGTTAATGAAATGGTCACAGATAATAATTTTGATGTTCTGTGCCTTACTGAAACCTGGCTTAAACCGAATGAGTATTTCGGTCTAAATGAGTCTAGTCCACCAGGATACTGTTATAAGCATGAGCCTCGTCTGATCGGCCGTGGCGGCGGTGTTGCAACAATCCATAAAGATATTTTTAACGTTACTCAGAAAACAGGTCACAGGTTTAATTCATTTGAAGTACTTGTGCTAAATGTTACGCTCTTAGATGTAAGAAAGAAATCCATATTATCTCTAGCCTTGGCTACTGTATATAGACCTCCAGGGCCCTATGCTGAATTCCTAAAAGAGTTTGCAGACTTTCTGTCGGATCTATTGATGAATGTCGATAAAGCAATAATTGTTGGAGATTTTAACATACACGTAGATAATACAAATGATGCTTTAGGGGTTGCGTTTACAGACTTATTAAACTCCTTTGGGGTCAAACAAAACGTCAGTGGCCCCACTCATCGTCTAAATCATACACTAGATTTAATTATATCATATGGTACCGATCCAACTAATATAGATATTATACCGCAAAGCGATGATGTCACTGATCATTACATGGTGACCTGCATAATACGTACTGCTGAAATATGTCACGTTGCGCCACGTTATAGAAAAGGCAGAACAATCCTTCCAACCACTATAGATAGATTCTCAAATAGCTTACCTGATCTATCTAAGCTGCTAAATGAACCCAAACAAACAGATGAGTTAGAGGAAATGACTAGCAGTTTGAGTACCATTTTCTCTAGTACTTTAGATATTGTTGCACCAATAAGATTAAAAAAGGTTAGAGAGAAAACTAAAGCACCCTGGTACAACAGTGATACGCATGCTATCAAGAGAGAAACTCGTATCTTAGAGCGTAAATGGAAACAAACTAATTTAGAGGTCTTTAGAATCGCGTGGAAAGACAGTATGTCACGTTATAAAAAGGCTCTAAAAACAGCCAGGGCTGAGCATCTTCGCAAACTAATAGAAGATAACCAAAATAATCCAAGGTTTTTATTTAACACCGTGGCTAGACTAACAAATAAACAGACATCACCAGAGCAAAATATACCGTTACAGTTTAGTAGTAATGATTTTATGAATTACTTCAATGAGAAAATAGAAAGCATCCACAACATAATTATAAATGTACAATCCTCTATGGTGTCCCATGATTCAGCCTCAATTATGGCTCCTCTAGAACAACTACACCGCTTTACAGCGATAGGACAGGAAGAGCTAAATAAACTTATCATTGCTTCTAAACCAACAACATGTTTATTAGATCCAATACCCACTAAACTACTGAAAGAACTATTACCTGTAGTGGAAGAGCCTCTCCTCAATATTATTAACTCGTCTTTATCTTTAGGTCATGTTCCAAAAATATTCAAGCTGGCAGTAATAAAACCTCTCATTAAGAAACCGAAATTAGACTCAAATAACTTAGCAAATTACAGACCTATTTCAAATCTTCCATTTATGTCAAAAATACTAGAAAAAGTTGTGTCCGCTCAGTTGTGCTCTTTTTTGCAAGAAAATGATATCTATGAAAAATTCCAGTCAGGATTCAGACCGCATCATAGTACAGAAACTGCGCTAGTTAAAATTACAAATGACTTACTTTTAGCTTCTGACCAAGGCCGTATCTCAATATTAGTCCTACTTGATCTAAGTGCTGCGTTCGATACTATAGATCATAAAATACTCTTGGATCGACTACAAAACTACACTGGTGTTCAGGGACAGGCATTAAGCTGGTTTAGATCGTACTTATCGGACCGTTCTCATTTTGTTTGTTTAAATGGGGAAAAATCAAAGATAACGCCAGTAGACCATGGAGTACCGCAAGGATCGGTTTTAGGCCCTCTGCTATTTTCTATATATATGCTGCCACTTGGTAACATTATAAGAAAACATGGAATTAATTTCCACTGCTATGCTGATGATACTCAATTATATATTTCATCACGACCAGACGAAAACACTAACTCATCTAAATTGACCGAGTGTCTCAAAGATATAAAATGCTGGATGACGCGTAATTTCCTGCTATTAAATTCAGATAAAACGGAGGTATTACTTATTGGTCCAAAAAACTACTCACAAAACCTCTTACAATACAACTTTAATATAGATGGATGTCCTGTTACTTTATCCACTACAGTAAAAGACCTGGGTGTTATACTAGACCGCAACTTGTCTTTTGAAAATCAGATTTCATATGTTACAAGAACAGCCTTTTTCCACCTTAGAAACATTGCTAAGCTACGTAACATGCTATCTGTTTCTGATGCAGAAAAGTTAGTTCATGCATTTATGACCTCGAGACTAGATTACTGTAATGCTTTATTAGCCGGTTGTCCTGCATCCTCAATAAACAAGCTACAGTTAGTCCAAAATGCAGCCGCTAGAGTTCTAACTAGGTCAAGAAAATACGATCATATAACACCGATTTTATCATCTCTACACTGGTTACCTATTAAGTTCCGTATCAACTACAAAATACTACTAATGACCTATAAAGCCCTAAACGGTTTAGCTCCAATGTACTTAACAGACCTTCTTTCGCCCTACAATCCAACGCGTTCCTTAAGATCACTAAATTCAAGGCTTCTGGTCATTCCTAGGATATCTAAGTCCACTAAAGGAGGGAGGGCGTTCTCGCATTTAGCTCCAAAACTCTGGAATAGCCTGCCCGATACGGTCCGAGGCTCTGACTCGCTACCACAGTTTAAAACTAGACTGAAGACGCATCTCTTCAGTCAAGCATTCACATAATGCTTACCTTTTAGTCCTCTGTTATGCCATACGGAACCGTTTGCCACTGATCCTGTATTTACCGCGCCAGTGGGGCTCGACAGCCTTAGTCAAACGGGTTCGGCGCGTATGGTTGGGTTGCGGAGAGTTTTGAGATAGTGTTTTTCTAACACCGACTCCTGTATAATGGAAATCATTCTGAACATCAGCTATGCTAATTATTTCCCATCTGCCTTTCTGCTGTTATCTCGGGACGTCTGTCCCGAGAAAAATGGCGTTTGTCAGGTCCAGTTTGTATCCAGCCTCCCACAGGGATTTAAGATGCCCCAACGCCTGTGAAGAGACGACTCAACACTGGCGATATGTTATGGCTCCGTATTATATATAAACAATATTTATATTTCATATTTATATATTAACAATATGAATGTAAGCCAGAGGAGAACTGGCCCCCGACTGAGCCTGGGTTCTCCCAAGGTTTTTTCTCCATCCAATCTGATGGAGTTTTGGTTCCTTGCCACTGTCGCCTTGCTTTGTCTGCTGTTGGCTTGCTTAGTTGGGGTTATTTATTTATTTATTATTTAATATTTAATAGTTAACAATATTATTGATCTGTGTTGTACTACTGTCATGTTATCACTGTGAAGCTGCTTTGACACAATCTGTATTGTAAAAAGCGCTATATAAATAAATGTGACTTGACTTGACTTGACTTGACTTCTGTGCCCTGGATTTGGAGTCGGCCGTCCAGCTTACCAGTAAGGGTTGTCACCAATGTGCTTCACTGGCACAGTCCCCAGTGTTTGCAGTGGAGCAGTCCAGCTGCAACCCACCTGAGATGGTCGGGTCTACCTTTGCAGCTGACGTGCTTAGACGTGAACGTCAGCTTGTCCTATGAACGTTAGCTCATCCTAATAAACAAATAAACAAATTTGTCAAGTACTAGCCTTCGTCCTCTCTATGGCCCCTTTGCCGTAATTCGAACGGACCCAGCGCCAGGTTTCTCAGCACTGGCCAAGGATGCAGTGCTTGCTCAACACAATTTGGCCATTGAGGTAGGTGATGCTAAAAATATCAACAAAAATCCAGTGGCAGAAAAGGCTATACAAGAGCTACAGGGCGAGATTTTGCTTCTAGAACATCTCTGCGGGGTCCTCACACCCGTGCTGCTATCGGTAGCTGACGCTCAGTTAAATAGTCGTGTCCGGTTACGTGGTATGTCCGCTCGTGAAACATTGTTGTAGCGTGATCAGTTCTCTATCGAGCAATTACCAGTGCATGACCGGGAACTGATTTCGATGCAGCATGCACAACCAGCCTTGCTAACCACCCCACACTGTTTAAGGCACACTATGCAAGATTTGTACCTTAATATAACAGCTTCAAAGTTGTTTCGGTGGTAAACAAAGTCATCAGTAGTACGAATCATCCTAGCTTGGGAGACGCCGCTGGAAAACCAGCAATGCCAGTTTGAGAGCGACGCTCCCGACAAATCTCGCGACAATCACGAAATGTTTTACGGCAACGACGTGACACACATCAACAACACATGAAGCCACTTGCGCACATTTCGGACGATGGAAAAATCAAGGAAAACTCGGTCCGAAATGTCCAGAAAAAGGAAAGCAGAATAGGACTATGCTAGAAACCGGACAGGAGTCCCACTCGGTCGGGCTTTCACTCGTTGCCGTGAGCTTAAAAGCAGCACTGGATGCAACAGTGATGCTGACCTGGCGATCTTGTTCGATGGACTTGTAAGTAAATCTCTTATTTGTAAAACTTGTTAATTAGTTAAACTTGTTTGCGTTCTATGTGGTATGTTGTTGCGCTGGCTTGTAGTATGTCATTTTTTACGGTGTTCATTCATCCATTGTTGATAATTAGACCAAGTTCAATAATTCCCAAAATCACAAACTTTAGTTGACTAACACTGCACTTCCCGACTGTAACTTTACTTCAAATTGTGTTGATTATGAATCAATTAAATCTTGATGCTGTTGATGTTGATTCCTACGATTATCATGAGGACAGTAGTCAATATCTCACAAAATTATTAGGACATATATAAGCCTAGAGATCCGACTGTACGTGGTGCAACATCCGCAAGTTTCACGGGTTCCCAGCTGCGGCTTGCTTCTTATAGGGTCCGCTTATCTGATTGTTATAAAGTTGACTCTTCCCCAAGTGTCCTAGGACATCATGAAGACGGTGCAGCATCTGAGATTGAGAAGGAGTGTGAAGAGGAAGGCAGAGTGCCTCTTAGCGCTCCCTCAAGTGTTCCAGATTTCCCCTTGGCAATAGCGGAGCCTGCTTCACCCCCAAGGTCTGATGGCAGCGGACGCCAGGAGGATAGATCTGTGTCCCCATCTTGTTTGGTGGAGATTCTACGTCATGAGTTGGCCTCTTCATTAGTGATTTGCGTTTTTTTCAACCTGCGGGTCCCGCTTTTATGAAATCATTTGGCCCGCCCCAGCCCGCACCGCACCACTGTCTCTATTTTTACAACCCGCCCCACACCGCACACACTCGCGACCGTTAAAAAGACATAGTAGCTACTAGGCATTGTAATGTAAATGAAAACAGCTTTTATTTCAGCCTGAAAGTGCTTGGAAACATATCGCCCTGTAAACTGGCAATAACAGACGATTATGAATATGAACCATAAATCAGGTCATATTAATAAACATTTTCAACATTTACAAAGTAGCATTTGTATTCATCTAATAGGCTAAACCATTTTTATTTTTTAGATCCCCCACAAATATGTATTGACATGCTGGAAAGTGCCCATTTTGTGGCGCTGTTTGTTTATTTTCCACAAGAGTTGCACTTCAGGTAGCCGATTACCGTTGTCTACTGCTGCAACTACTTCTGAGAACCACTCCCAAACATTAGATTTAGCAGCCTGACCTTTTTTTCTTTTAATCGATGAATATTCCCGACCTCAATTTCTCCCGCACCTCGTCTTCCATCTTCACTTTCAGTTTTCAGTTGTTGTTGTTGTTGAGACTGTCGCGGCTGTCGGCGGGAGCTGCTTGACGTGCCGCTTTCGTGATGTGTCACATGTAGGGGTGTAACGATTCACTCGTTTTCTCGATGCATCGATTACAAATCCTGACGATGCATATGCATCGATCCTGAAACATGTATTTTGAATCGTGAATCGTTTATTTACGTGAAACATCGATTTAAAAGGCTAAGAATCGAATTAATCGCGATTCTATAGCGATTCAGTGGTTAAAAATATATAAACACAACCTTAAAGTGTTCCTGGTACAAGCTGCCTCACGCATTGGCCGTGAGACATCCGCATTTGATTGGTTTCACGCGCTCACACACCCCTAATTTCTCACGCTGAAGCCTGGTCGGTCAAATGCCTGAAAGATGAGTTTATCTTTTTACCTGTTGAGCAACTCGTGTCGTGATCGGCTAGTTATACCGCAAATTAGTTAAAATCTCCCGGAATCTAGAGCGAGCGTGCATACGAGACAGAGGTTGTGCTCCAAACCGCGTATCGCACGTGCACGCACTCGGCAGAGAGGGAAAGTGAGCGAGAGACCACTTGCGTGTACGGAGAGTCTTTCCATGTTATAAATGCCCGCCCTTAAATAAAGTGGGCTTTTACTTCACAGCTCAGGACTGGTAATGTCAATGGTATGGCCCATTTTAGTATAATCTTATCTCAAAGAAAATAACTGCGACGTTTCCACGCAATGAAAGCGTTTTATTCATAGTGACCACGCAATGGCATGGCAGCTTTATCAATGGCTTGAGCGGTTTGCCCTTAAAACTATTGCTTTCTTGATAGAGAGCTGGAGAGCTCAATCATGGACTGCTCAAAAATCTGTACATGAGAGCTATGCGGACCGAGCGCGAGCAAAATCCAGTGAAAAGATGTTAACGAGTGCACTGAGAGGATGCAAAATGAAACTGATGAAAACGTCTCCATTAATTTGTGCATGTAGTCATTTAATGCAATACTTTAAAAGCCTTTTTAAAAAATTGCGGTTTCTACAAATGCTAATTCGTAGGCCATTTAATTTTTTTTATAATAATATATTTATTAAAATTAAAAACCAACATGAACTAACATTAACAATGGACAAAATCCCCACTATCTGACCCCTGAAGGCCGCTGTGTAATTCAAACCCAGACAAAGACCCATTGGGTGAAGCATTGAAATAATACTATAATGCATATAAAAAATTAAGAATCGTATTAATCGAATCGCATCGAATTTGGATGTGAATCGCATCGAATTGAATCGTTCTGAATTTGCACAAATCGTTCTTGAATTCGAATCGAAAACCTATGAATCGTGAATTTGAAATTCGAATTCGCTGTCTACCCAAAGATTCACAGCCCTAGTCACATGACACCAAAGGTTTGGGAACCTCACGCAAGTTACGTTGCTATGGCAATCGTATTATAACCTTATCAAATGATCTTATAAAATATGAAAACAGATATTACATAATTACATATATTACATAAGCCACTGATTAGTAATTAATTGGATAGATCACCAAAAATTTGGTTACACTTTATTTTAAGGTTGTTACAGTATAACTATGCATTTAAGTACCGAGTAATAGTAATTAATTATAGCCTAATTGTTAGGTGAGCATATGAATTACACACTCACAATTAAAGCTGCAAGCAGCGATGGGCG
Organism: Hybognathus amarus; assembly: GCA_030378365.1. NCBI lineage: Eukaryota > Metazoa > Chordata > Actinopteri > Cypriniformes > Leuciscidae > Hybognathus > Hybognathus amarus. The sequence goes on from JAQIUQ010006361.1 coordinate 62,332, forward strand.
GGCCCTTGCACCTGTAGCATGTCGGAGTGTGAGGCGGCCGCGTTGCATATTCTGGAGCTCAGCCGGTGCGGCTGTGAATTTGATACGCATCCAAGTCACCCAAAAATTTACGTAAAATTCAAAATGGCCGACTTCCTGTTGGGTTTAGAGCATTGCTCCAAGAGGCTATTTTGTACGTCTGGACATGATCCATGTGCCACAGAAATTCCGTACATGTAGGTCAAATGTGCGGCGGGGGCTGCTTCCTTAAAGGTCACTTCCTGTTACCAGCAGGTGGCGCTATGACTGTGGGTGAATGTCGGCATGTAGATTTGTTCAGGGCGGGACTCTTATCAAATGTGTAAAAGTTGGTGCAGATCTGGGCATTTACAGCCAAGTTGCTAAAATTCAAAATGGCCGACTTCCTGTTGGGTTTAGGGCATTGCTCCAAGAAGCTTTTTTGTACATCTGGACATGATCCATGTGCCACAGAAATTCCGTACATGTCGGTCAAACATGCGGAGGGCGAGCTCGTTAAAGGTCACTTCCTGTTACCAGCAGGTGGCGCTATGACTGTGGGTGAATGTCGTCATGTAGATTTGTTCAGGGCGGGACTCTTATCAAATGTGTAAAATTTCAAATTTCGTGCATTGAGGTTGAACGTGAACGAGGGGCTAATTTTTCCAATTTTCTAGGTGGCGCTAGCGAGCCATTTTGCCACGCCCATCCGCGAAACCCACAAAATATGAAATTTTTCACCAGTCCTGACATGCGTGCCACATTTGGTGAGTTTTTGAGCATGTTGCGGCCTCCAAAATGGCGCTTACTTTGCAGAAAAAAAAAAATAAAAATAATCCCAACAGTTTCAATAGGGGCCTCGCACCAATAGTGCTCGGGCCCTAAAAATAAAGCTGCAAGCAGCGATGAGCGGGCCCTCGCACCTGTAGCACGTCGGGGTGTGAGGCTGCCGCGTTGCATATTCTGGAGCTCAGCTGTGTACATGCTACCGGGGCTGCTTCGTTAAAGGTCACTTCCTGTTGCCAGCAGGTGGCGATATGACTGTGGGCTAATTTCGGCATGTACATGTGTTCAGGGTGGGACTGTTGTATAATGTATAAAATTTCGCGCAGGTCTGAGGATGTACACTGAAGTTACAACAACTTTCTGTTTCATTGCGAATCATCGACACAAGGCACAGCAGAAATGTGAAGTCGATTCGACTAAATCCCTAGGAGGAGTTTGTTAAAGTACGTAATGAGTAAATCATCCAAAAATGGCGGTAAAATTAGAAATGGCCGACTTCCTGTAGAGTTTCAGGGCATCGCTCCAAGATACTTTTCTGTGCGTCTGGACATGGTAGATGTACCACAGAAATTTCGTACATGTCGGTCAAACATGCGACGGGGGCTGCTTTGTTAAAAGTCACTTCCTGTTGCCATCAGGTGGCGCTATGACTGGGTGAATGTTGGCATGTAGATTTTTTCAGGACGGGACTCTTGTCAAATGTGTAAAATTTTGTGCAGATCTGGGTTCTTGAGGATTTTTTGTGCGTCTTGATATGATACACGTCACCACCAAATTTCGTGCATGTAGGTGGAACGTGGAACGAGGGGCAAATTTTTTCCAAATTTCTAGGTGGCGCTCAGCGAGCCATTTTGCCACGCCCATCCGCGAAACCCACAAAATACGAAATTTTTCACCAGTCCTGACATGCGTGCCAAATTTGGTGAGTTTTTGAGCATGTTGCGGCCTCCAAAATGGAGCTTACTTTGCAGAAAAAAAATTAATAAAAAAAATTAAAGCTGCAAGCAGCGATAGGCGGCCCTCGCACCTGTAGCGTGTCGGGGTGTGAGGCGGCCGCATTGCATATTTTGCAGCTCAGCCGGTGCGGCTGTGAATTTGATACGCTGCTTCGTTAAAGGTCACTTCCTGTTACCAGCAGGTGGCGCTATGACTGTGGGTGAATGTCGGCATGTAGATTTGTTCAGGGCGGGACTCTTGTCAAAATGTGTAAAATTTGGTGCAGATCTGGGCATTTACAGCCAAGTTACTACAACTTCCTGTTTCATGGCGAATCATCGACGCCACGGACACGCCCATCGACGAAAACACGCAGATAGCACAACTTTACATCGTCAATGCCTTTAGAAGGCACAGCAGAAATTTGAAGTCGATCCGACTAAATCTCTAGGAGGAGTTCGTTAAAGTACGTAACGAGTAAATCATCCAAAAATGGTGGTAAAATTAGAAACTGCCGACTTCCTGTTAAGTTTAGGGCATCGCTCCAAGAGACTTTTCTGTGCATCTGCACATGGTAAATGTACCACAGAAATTTTGTACATGTCGGTCAAACATGCGGCGGAGGCTGCTTTCGTTAAAAGTCATTTCCTGTTGCCACTAGGTGGCGCTATGACTGTGGGTGAATGTCGGCATGTGGATTTGTTCAGGGCTGGACTCTTGTCAAATGTGTAAAATTTCGTGCAGATCTGGGCATTTACAACCAAGTTACTACAACTTCCTGTTTCATGGCAAATCATCGATGCCACGGACACGCCCATTGACGAAACACGCAGATAGCACAACTTTACATCGTCAATGCCTTTAAAAGGCACAGCAGAAATTTGAAGTTGATCCGACTAAATCCCTAGGAGGAGTTCGTTAAAGTACGGAGTGTGTAAATCGTCCCAAAATGGCCGCCAAATTCAAAATGGCGGACTTCCTGTCGAGTTTAGGGTATGTGTTCTTGAGGCTTTTCTGTGCGTTTTGACATGATACACGTCCCCACCAAATTCCATGCATGTAGGTTGAACGTAGACGAGGGGCTAATTTTTTCCTATTTTCTAGGTGGCGCTAGCGAGCCATTTTGCCCCGCCCATCCGCGAAACCCACAAAATATGACATTTTTCACCAGTCCTGACATGCATGCCAAATTTGGTGAGTTTTTGAGCATGTTGCGGCTGCGAAAATGGCGCTTACTTTGCAGAAAAAAAATATAAAAAAAATAAAAAAAATAAAAAAAAATAACCCCAACAGTTTCAATAGGGCCTCGCACAGCTAGTGCTCGGGCCCTAAAAAATAAAAAAAAATAAAAAAAATAACCCTAACAGTTTCAATAGGGCCTCGCACAGCTAGTGCTCGGGCCCTAATTAAGTTCCAAAATGTGCAACAAAAGAACAGTCATGTGATCAGAAAAGTTTTTAAATAGATGACGAGGTATGAACGTTCTCAAACAACTTTTTATATTAAAGGAAGTGATTGCTTTGTGACAATTGACAATTCTTGATGGAAAACATCAAAGAAACATGCAGATTTTCCAAAAAGTACAAGCAGAGATTAAAGCTGCAAGCAGCGATGGGGCGGGCCCTCGCACCTGTAGAGCGTCGGGATGTGAGGCGGGCGCGTTACATATTCTGCAGCTGAGCCGGTGCGGCTGTGAATTTGCTAAGCAGCTTCGTTAAAGGTCACTTCCTGTTGCCAGCAGGTGGCGCTATGACTGTGGGTGAATGTCGTCATGTAGATTTGTTCAGGGCAGGACTCTTGTCAAATGTGTAAAATTTCACACAGATCTGGGCATTCACAGCCAAGTTACTACAACTTCCTGTTTCATGGCGAATCATCGACGCCACGGACACGCCCATCGACGAAAACGCGCAGATAGCACAACTTTACATCATCAATGCCTTTAGAAGGCACAGCAGAAATGTGAAGTCGATCTGACTAAATCCCTAGGAGGAGTTTGTTAAAGTACGCAATGAGTAAATCATCCAAAAATGGCGGTAAAATTAGAAATGGCCGACTTCCTGTTGAGTTTAGGGCATCGCTCCAAGAGACTTTTCTGTGCGTCTGGACATGGTAGATGTACCACAGAAAATTCGTACATGTCGGTCAAGAATGCAGCGGGGGCTGCTTCATTAAAGGTCACTTCCTCTTGCCAGCAGGTGGCGCTATGACTGTGGGTGATTGTCAGCATGTAGATTTGTTCAGGGCGGGACTCTTGTCAAATGTGTAAAATTTCACACAGATCTGGGCATTCACAGCCAAGTTACTACAACTTCCTGTTTCATGGCGAATCATCGACGCCACGGACACGCCCATCGACGAAAACGCGCAGATAGCACAACTTTACATCATCAATGCCTTTAGAAGGCACAGCAGAAATTTGAAGTTGATCCGACTAAATCCCTAGGAGGAGTTCGTTAAAGTACGGAGTGTGTAAATCGTCCCAAAATGGCCGCCAAATTCAAAATGGCGGACTTCCTGTCGAGTTTAGGGTATGGTTTCTTGAGGTTTTTTTGTGCGTCTTGATATGATGCACGTCCCCACCAAATTTCGTGCATGTAGGTTGAACGTGGACGAGGGGCTAATTTTATACAATTTTCTAGGTGGCGCTAGCGAGCCATTTTGCCACGCCCATCGCGAAACCCACAAAATACGACATTTTTCACCAGTCCTGACATGCGTGCCAAATTTGGTGACTTTTGAGCATGTTGTGGCCACGGAAATGGCGCTTACTTTGCAGAAAAAAAGAAAAAAGAAAAAAAAATAATCCCAACAGTTTCAATAGGGCCTCGCACAGCTAGTGCTCGGGCCCTAAAAAAGAAAAGAAAAAAAAAAAAAACCCTAACAGTTTCAAGAAGGGCCTCGCACCGTTAGTGCTCGGGCCCTAATAATCCCAACAATTTCAATAGGGGCCTCGCACCATTAGTGCTCGGGCCCTAAAATAAAGCTGCAAGCAGCGATGGGCGGGCCCTCGCACCTGTAGCACGTCGGGGTGTGAAGCGGCCGCGTTGCATATTCTGGAGCTCAGCTGTGTACATGCGGCCGGGGCTGCTTCGTTAAAGGTCACTTCCTGTTGCCAGCAGGTGGCGATATGACTGTGGGCTAATTTCGGCATGTACATGTGTTCAGGGTGGGACTGTTGTATAATGTATAAAATTAAGCGCAGGTCTAAGGATGTACACTGAAGTTACAACAACTTTCTGTTTCATGGCGAATCATCGACGCCACGGACACGCCCATCGACAAAAAGGCTTTTTTGTGCGTCTTGATATGATGCACGTCCCCACCAACTTTCGTGCATGTAGTTTGAACGTGGACGAGGGGCTAATTTTTTCCAATTATTGAAAAAATATTTTTTCTCTAGCGAGCCATTTTGCCACGCCCACCCGCGAAACCCACAAAATACTAAATTTTTCGCCAGTCCTGACATGCGTGCCAAATTTGGAGAGTTTTTGAGCATGTTGCGGCCACGAAAATGGCGCTTACTTTGCAGAAGAAAAAAAAATTAAAGCTGCAAGCAGCGATGGGCGGGCCCTCGCACTTGTAGCTCGTCGGGGTGTGAGGTGGCCGCGTTGCGTATTCTGCAGCTCAGCCGGTGCGGCTGTGAATTTGCTACGCTGCTTCATTGAAGGTCACTTCCTATTGCCAGCAGGTGGCGCCTATGACTGTGGGTAAATGTCGGCATGTAGATTTGTTCAGGGCGGGACTCTTGTCAAATGTTTAAAATTTCGTGCAGATCTGGGCATTTACAGCCAAGTTACTACAACTTCCTGTTTCATGGCGAATCATCGACGCCACGGACATGCCCATTGATGAAAACGCGCAGATAGCACAACTTAACATCATCAATGCCTTTAGAAGGCACAGCAGAAATTTCAAGTCGATGCGAACTGAATCCCTAGGAGGAGTTCGTTAAAGTACGAAGTGTGTAAATCGTCCCAAAATGGCTGCCAAATTCAAAATGGCGGACTTCCTGTCCCGTTTAGGGCATCGCTCCAGAGACTTTTCTGTGCGCCTGGACCTGTTAGATGTACCACAGAAATGTCATACATGTCGGTCAAACATGTGGCGGGGGCTGCTCCGTTAAAGGTGAATTCCTGTTGCCAGCAGGTGGCGCTATGACTGTGGGTGAATGTCGGCATGAAGATTTGTTCAGGGCGGGACTCTTGTCAAATGTGTAAAATTTTGTGCAGATCTGGGCATTTACAGCCAACTTACTACAACTTCCTGTTTCATGGCGAATCATCGACACCACGGACACGCCCATCGTCGAAAAAGCGCAGATAGCACAACTTTACATCGTCAATGCCTTTAGAAGGCACAGCAGAAATTTGAAGTCAATCCGACTGAATCCCTTGGAGGAGTTCGTTAAAGTACGTAATGAGTAAATCATCCAAAAATAGCGGTAAAATTAGAAATGGCCGACTTCCTGTTGAGTTTAGGGCATCGCTCCAGAGAGACTTTTCTGTGCGTCTGGACATGGTAGATGTACCACAGAAATTTCGGACATGTCGGTCAAACATGCGTCGGGGCTGCTCGTTAGAAGTCACTTCCTGGTGCCAACAGGTGGCGCTATGACTGTGGGTGAATGTCGGCATATAGATTTGTTTAGGGCATGGCTCTTGTCAAATGTGTAAAATTTTGTGCAGATCTGGGCATTTACAGCCAAGTTACTACAACTTCCTGTTTCATGCCAAATCATCGAATGCCACGGACACGCCCATCGACTAAAACGCGCAGATAGCACAACTTTACATCGTAAATGCCTTTAGAAGGCACAGCAGAAATTTGAAGTCGATCCTACTAAATCCCTAGGAGGAGTTCGTTAAAGTACGGAGTGTGTTATTCGTCCCAAAATGGCCGCCAAATTCAAAATGACGGACTTACTGTCGAAGTTTAGGGTATGGGTTCTTGCGGATTTTTTGTGCGTCTTGATATGATGCACGTCCCCACCAAATTTCGTGCAGGTATGTTGAACATGGACGAGGGGCTAATTTGTTCCAATTTTCTAGGTGGCGCTCAGCGAGCCATTTTGCCACGCCCATCCGTGAAACCCACAAAATACGGAATTTTTCACCAGTCCTGACAGGCGTGCCAAATTTGATGAGTTTTTGAGCATGTTGCAGCCACGAAAATGGAGCTTACTTTGCAGAAAAAAGAAAAAAATATAGCTGCGAGCAGCGATTGCGGGCCCAGCCGGTGGCACCGCAACCCCGGTGCCTAAAGGCACCGGGATGGCGGTACCGCCGGCTTTGGCCCTCCATCGCTGCTCGCAGCTATATTTATATATTTATATATATATATACACTCACCGGCCACTTTATTAGGTACCCCATGCTAGTAACGGGTTGGACCCCCTTTTGCCTTCAGAACTGCCTCAATTCTTCGTGGCATAGATTCAACAAGGTGCTGGAAGCATTCCTCAGGGAGTTTGGTCCATATTGACATGATGGCATCACACAGTTGCCGCAGATTTGTCGGCTGCACATCCATGATGCGAATCTCCCGTTCCACCACATCCCAAAGATGCTCTATTGGATTAAGATCTGGTGACTGTGGAGGCCATTTGAGTACAGCGAACTCATTGTCATGTTCAAGAAACCAGTCTGAGATGATTCCAGCTTTATGACATAGCGCATTATCCTGCTGAAAGTAGCCATCAGAAGTTGGGTACATTGTGGTCATAAAGGGATGGACATGGTCAGCAACAATACTCAGGTAGGCTGTGGCGTTGCAACGATGCTCAATTGGTACCAAGGGGCCCAAAAAATGCCAAGAAAATATTCCCCACACCATGACACCACCACCACCAGCCTGAACCGTTGATACAAGGCAGGATGGATCCATGCTTTCATGTTGTAGACGCCAAATTCTGACCCTACCATCCGAATGTCGCAGCAGAAATTGAGACTCATCAGACCAGGCAACGTTTTTTCCAATCTTCTATTGTCCAATTTCGATGAGCTTGTGCAAATTGTAGCCTCAGTTTCCTGTTCTTAGCTGAAAGGAGTGGCACCCGGTGTGGTCTTCTGCTGCTGTAGCCCATCTGCCTCAAAGTTCGACGTACTGTGCGTTCAGAGATGCTCTTCTGCCCACCTTGGTTGTAACGGGTGGTTATTTGAGTCACTGTTGCCCTTCTATCAGCTCGAACCAGTCTGGCCATTCTCCTCTGACCTCTGGCATCAACAAGGCATTTCCGCCCACAGAACTGCCGCTCACTGGATGTTTTTTCTTTTCGGACCATTCTCTGTAAACCCTAGAGATGGTTGTGCGTGAAAATCCCAGTAGATTAGCAGTTTCTGAAATACTCAGACCAGCCCTTCTGGCACCAACAATCATGCCACGTTCAAAGTCACTCAAATCACCTTTCTTCCCCATACTGATGCTCGGTTTGAACTGCAGGAGATTGTCTTGACCATGTCTACATGCCTAAATGCACTGAGTTGGCGCCATGTGATTGGCTGCTTAGAAATTAAGTGTTACGAGCAGTTGGACAGGTGTACCTAATAAAGTGGCCGGTGAGTGTATATATACATGTAGCGCTGCACCGGCCACTGTCATGGCCCTGCATGCTAGTAACGGGTTCGACCCCTTTTGCCTTCAGAACTGCCTCAATTCTTTGTGGCATAGATTAAACAAGGTGCTGGAAGCATTCCTCAGGGAGTTTGGTCCATATTGACATGATGGCATCACACAGTTGCCGCAGATTCGTGGCTGCACATCCATGATGCGAATCTCCGTTCCACCACATCCCAAAGATGCTCTATTGGATTGAGATCTGGTGACTGTGGAGGCCATTTGAGTACAGCAAACTCATTGTCATGTTCAAGAAACCAGTCTGAGATGATTCCAGCTTTATGACATGGCGCATTATCCTGCTGAAAGTTAGCCATCAGAAGTTGGGATACATTGTGGTAATAAAGGGATGGACATGGTCAGCAACAATACTCAGGTAGGCTGTGGCGTTACAACAATGCTCAATTGGTTCCAAGGGGCCCAAAGAGTGCCAAGAATATTCCCCACACCATGACACCACCACCACCAGCCTGAACCGTTGATACAAGGCAGGATGGATCCATGCTTTCATGTTGTAGACGCCAAATTCTGACCCTACCATCCGAATGTCGCAGCAGAAATCGAGACTCATCGAGACCAGGCAACGTTTTTCCAATCTTCTATTGTCCAATTTCGATGAGCTTGTGCAAATTGTAGCCTCAGTTTCCTGTTCTTAGCTGAAAGGAGTGGCACCCGGTGTGGTCTTCTGCTGCTGTAGCCCATCTGCCTCAAAGTTCGACGTACTGTGCGTTCAGAGATGCTCTTCTGCCCACCTTGGTTGTAACGGGTGGTTATTTGAGTCACTGTTGCCCTTCTATCAGCTTGAACCAGTCTGGCCATTCTCCTCTGACCTCTGGCATCAACAAGGCATTTCCGCCACAGAACTGCCGCTCACTGGATGTTTTTTCTTTTCGGACCATTCTCTGTAAACCCTAGAGATGGTTGTGCGTGAAAATCCCAGTAGATTAGCAGTTTCTGAAATACTCAGACCAGCCCTTCTGGCACCAACAATCATGCCACGTTCAAAGTCACTCAAATCACCTTTCTTCCCCATACTGATGCTCGGTTTGAACTGCAGGAGATTGTCTTGACCATGTCTACATGCCTAAATGCACTGAGTTGCCGCCATGTGATTGGCTGCTTTGAAATTAAGTGTTAACGAGCAGTTGGACAGGTGTACCTAATAAAGTGGCCGGTGAGTGTGTGTATGTATATATATATATATATGTGTGTGTGTGTGTATATATATATATAGAGCCGAGTGGCACCGCCCACCTTGGTGCCTTAGGGTTATTCCGGACACAACGTGCAGAAGCGTAACCCCTGCTTTGGAATAGTGTACTAGTATGTATTCCACAATTGAAATACATACTAACATACTAGTCAGAACTGAATAGTTGATATCTGAATGACAGATCACCATAGAAGTCAATGGAAAAAATGTGACTAGTAACAAAAGAATAGTTACTAGTCACCATTGAAATAAGTACTAGTGTCTAATGAATAAGTACTAGTATCTATTTAATAGGTACTAGTATCTAATGAATATAGTACTAGTATAGTACTAGTATTTAATGGAATAAATACTAGTATCTAAAAAATAAGTACTAGTAGCATGAAAATAGAGACTAGTAGGTTAAAATGATTAAATGTTAAAACGGCTTGCCATACTCTATCTGTCGTTTCGACTAGTCACAATTACGTTACAGATATCTTAAATGATAATACAAACTATCCAAAATGTAATTACGGACTAGAAAGACGTTGTTGATATCTACAATGTTAATTACGAATAGTCAAACTTAGCTTTTAAATGTTAAAAGGGCTTGCCATACAGAAGTGTAGGCTCAGAGAGACACTCAACATTTTCAAACCAAAATATCTGACTTTCTGTGGGTCCTAGCTCATGAGTGTAAATTAGAAAGTTGTCCGGCTTGAGGAGAATATATGAATATATGAAACGATGAGTCAACATGTGTACTGAGTTTCATATTATTACATGCAAGCGTGTTTGATTTATGGACCAAGTTTTTGGACCCCGTTCCAGGGGGCGCTGTCTAGCCCCCTTGCCACACCCGGGTACCATCTTCAGCCCGGCTCTGATGGCTGTGGGATCTGACCTGTGTGCAAAGTTTCAAGAGTTTTCAAACCCATTAAGGGCCCCAAAAGCCGCTAAGAGACTCAAAATCATCAAAAAAAAGGAATGTTAAAGTTTGATGCGTTGCTATGGCAACATTATCTTAGATATTGAATAATGCTTTCACAGCTCTTCATCTGGCGTGTGTTTACATTATACAGATGAAGTTTGAAGCAAATCGGGTAAAAGTAAGAGTGTGATTTCAAAGCATTTTGAAAGTGAAACACTTTCTGCTGCCAGTTGGTGGCGCTATATATTTGGCTGCGTTTACACTTGGCATTAATATGCGACCTGTATCCGGATGTTGTCCACATACACATTGAAAAGACAAGTGTAAACGCGCTTCTGATAAAATGTATCCGATTCGGCGTGTGCAGGTTCGGAGGTAAGTCGAGAGACGCTTTGTGATCGGATACTCAGTGTAATGTAAACGCAATCCAGCCATCGTGTCTGCAGTTCACAGGTGGACGTAATTTAAATCCCACCCAGTCTCCCCGCGTGGCTGTGAGAAAAATAATGGCCAGACGCAGTTTAGACAGAAATAAAACTTATTTGAATCTTACAATAAACGTTTATCTTTAAAACAGTTAATTTAGGCTTACATGATACTATGTGTGTCATTTTTCATTTAATTGTGCAACATTATCTGAACGAGGCGATTCGCCTGTACATTCACAGTCAGTCATGAGATCTTAAATAAGAGCTGCATGCTGCTTTGCCAGAGGAATAATCGCAATATGATTTTTTAAATGTTGAATGTTTTTATTGAATGTCTTGCATGTTAACCAATCTCCCATTTCTGTCAATATAGTCATTGCACACTATACCTTAAAACCAAATTGATCGATGATATGACTTGTTTTATGATCAACCCAGTTATCTTTGTGTGATCAAACTCTGGAAGTATGACTTCGCTAACATTTTTTTTATCTAATTACTGGAGATTGCCAAAGGAATGAGTGAAAGCAACTGGGACATTGTTTTATTTGCATCATTTTTACTCTTTAATATCATAGTCATAGTAGCAACATATCTAATTTAAATATTATGCAGGAAACAGAAAATCCGCTACTTCTCTGCAGATACAGAGGCTACTTAATGTGACCAAATGTAAACTCACCATGTCCTGATTGGCTAATGATGCGATCTGCTTGATCAGATCACGGTAATCGCATGTTAATGCCAAGTGTAACGGCAGCCTTTGACTCACAATAGTCACATCCATGTGATCGGCCTCTTACAACGAACACACTGCTGAAGTTTCATCAAGATCAGTTAATGTATGCAGAAGTTTTAACACACTTCCTTTTGATTTATTTACTTACTTTTTTGATTTATGGACCAAGTTAATTTAATTAATACACTAATTATATAAAACTATTGTCAATGCACTACAATTAAACAGGTTATATGCCTTTACTTATAAAAAAATAAAAATAAAAACTTATTTAAAAAATACCAGGCTTAAGAAATGTATTTACTTTAGCAGGCCAGACACACAGTGAAATGATTAAGCCCCCTCCCTACACACACACACACACACACACACACACACACACACACACACACACACACACACACACACACACACACACACACACACACACACACACACACACACACACACACACACACACACACACACACACACACACGACTGTACAGAGACTAAGGCAGAGACAGGCCTAGGCTCAGAAAGAGCATGATCATATTCAAACTACAATATCTGACTTTCTGTGGGTTTGAGCTTATTATTGTTAATTAGAAAGTTGTTTGGCTTGAATCAGAACAATATACACGGCAAGTTTTGTAACTGTCAGTAAAACTAACCAAGTTATAACACACTTTATGTGTCCTTTTTTAGTCAAAAAAATCCGCCACGGCCAAACCGTTCGAGATATCACAAATCCGTCCGGAATATAGCATCCTCAATGTCTTGACTTCATGCACACCGAGTTTGGTGGTGATTGGTAACAGCATGGGTTGTAATTTGATGTTTTTCTAGGACAATTATTTAAAAAAAAAAAACATAATTCCCGACTTCCGTTTGAACTGTCGTAAAACTTAAGCACGAAAGTTGTTTGGCCTGATGTGATCTATGAGTGTACCGAGTTTCATATTAATCCATGCACGTGTGTTTGATTTATGGACAAATGTTCGAATCCCTAAAAGAATGCATCCTAAAAGAATGGTAAAGTTTGATGCGTCGCCACGGCAACAGTTTCAAAGATATCAAGAATCCATTCATAGGTCTTCATCTGCCGTGTATGTACATTATACAGATGAAGTTTGAAGCAAATCGGGATAAAAATCAGAGGGTGATTTCAAAGCATTTTGAAAGTGACACACTTCCTGCTGCCAGTTGGTGGCGCTATAACTTTGACTCACAATAGTCACATCCATGTGATCGTCCTCTTACAGCGAACGCACTGCTGAAGTTTCATCCAGATCAGTTAATGTATGCTGAAGTTATGACACACTTCCTGTTTCACGTTTCTCGCCATAGTTTCGTTTCCTCGCCACGGCCAAACCGTTCGAGATATCAAAAATCCCACACAAACTTTCATCCTCAATGTCTTGACTTCACGCTGACCGAGTTTCGTCGAATTTGGATCAGAGCTCTCAGGAGGAGTATTTAAAAGTTCATTGCGTGTGTTTTACAAAAAAACCTCAATAGCCGACTTCCTGTTGGGCTGGGGTAAAAAGCAAGAACGCGAGGTATAGATGAAATTCTGCTATCGACATGTGTACCGAGTTTCATATTATTACATGCAAGTGTGTTTGAGTTATGGACCAGGTGTTCGGACCCCATTCCAGGGGGCGCTGACGAGCCGCCCTGCCACGCCCGGGTACCAGCTTCAGCCCGGCTCTGATGGCGCGGGTTCTGACCCGTGTGCAAAGTTTCAAGAGTTTTCGAGCATGTTAAGGGCCCCAAAAGTGCCCGAATAGTCGCTAGAAAAAAAAAAAAAAAAAAAAATATAAATATAGCTGCGAGCAGCGATTGCGGGCCCAAGCCGGTGGCACCGCAACCCCGGTGCCTAAAGGCACCGGGATGGCGGTCCGCCGGCTTTGGCCCTCAGTCGACTGCTCGCAGCTTATGATATATATATATATATATATATATATATATATATATATATATATATATATATATATAAAGCCGGTGGCACCGCCACCTTGGTGCCTTTAGGGTTATTCTGCACGACGTGCAAAAACGTAACCCCTGCTTTGGAATACATACTAGTATGTATTCCACAATTGAAATACATACTAACATACTAGTCAGAACTGAATAGTTGATATCTGAATGACAGATCACCATAGAAGTCACTGGAAAAAATGTGACTAGTAACAAAAGAATAGTTACTAGTCACCATTGAAATAAGTACTAGTGTCTAATGAATAAGTACTAGTATCTATTTAATAGGTACTAGCATCTAATGAATAAGTACTAGTAACTAATTAATAAGCATTGGTATGTAATGAATAAGGACTAGCATCTAATGAATAAGTACTAGTATCTAATAAATAAGGACTAGTGTCTAATGAATAAGTACTAGTATCTTTAAAAAGGTACTAGTACCTAAAGAATAAACACTAGTATCTAAAGAAAAGGCACTAGTATCTAAAGAATAAGCACTAGTAGCTAATGAATAAGTACTAGTACTTAATGGAATAGATACTAGTATCTAAAAAATAAGTACTAGTAGCATGAAAATAGAGACTAGTAGGTTAAAATGATTAAATGTTAAAACGGCTTGCCATACTCTATCTGTCGTTTCGACTAGTCACAATTACGTTACAGATATCTTAAATGATAATACAAACTATCCAAAATGTAATTACGACTAGAAAGACGTTATTGATATCTACAATGTTAATTACGAATAGTCAAACTTAGCTTTTAAATGTTAAAAGGGCTTGCCATACAGAAGTGTAGGCTCAGAGAGACACTCAACATTTTCAAACCAAAATATCTGACTTTCTGTGGGTCCTAGCTCATGAGTGTAAATTAGAAAGTTGTCCGGCTTGAGGAGAATATATGAATATATGAAACGATGAGATCAACATGTGTACTGAGTTTCATATTATTACATGCAAGCGTGTTTGATTTATGGACCAAGTTTTTGGACCCCGTTCCAGGGGGCGCTGTCTAGCCCCCTTGCCACACCCGGGTACCATCTTCCCGGCTCTGATGGCTGTGGGATCTGACCTGTGTGCAAAGTTTCAAGAGTTTTCAAACCCATTAAGGGCCCCAAAAGCCGCTAAGAGACTCAAAATCATCAAAAAAAAGGAATGTTAAAGTTTGATGCGTTGCTATGGCAACATTATCTTAGATATTGAATAATGCTTTCACAGCTCTTCATCTGGCGTGTGTTTACATTATACAGATGAAGTTTGAAGCAAATCGGGTAAAAGTAAGAGTGTGATTTCAAAGCATTTTGCAAGTGAAACACTTTCTGCTGCCAGTTGGTGGCGCTATATATTTGACTCACAATAGTCACATCCATGTGATCGGCCTCTTACAACGAACACACTGCTGAAGTTTCATCAAGATCAGTTAATGTATGCAGAAGTTTTAACACACTTCCTTTTTGATTTATGGACCAAGTTAATTTAATTAATACACTAATTATATAAAACTATTGTCAATGCACTACAATTAAACAGGTTATATGCCTTTACTTATAAAAAAATAAAAACAAAAACTTATTTAAAAAATACCAGGCTTAAGAAATGTATTTACTTTAGCAGGCCAGACACACAGTGAAATGATTAAGCCCCCTCCCCCTACACACACACACACACACTGTGCACAAGACTGTGTGCACAGGCACATAGACGTCTAGGCTAGAAAGAGCATGATCATATTCAAACTACAATATCTGACTTTCTGTGGGTTTGAGCTTATTATTGTTAATTAGAAAGTTGTTTGGCTTGAATAGAACAATATCACGGCAAGTTTTGTAACTGTCAGTAAAACTAACCAAGTTATAACACACTTATGTGTCCTTTTTTAGTCAAAAAAATCCGCCACGGCCAAACACGTTCGAGATATCAAAATCCGTACGGAATTTAGCATCCTCAATGTCTTGACTTCATGCACACCGAGTTTGGTGGTGATTGGTAACAGCATGGGTTGTAATTTGATGTTTTTCTAGGACAATTATTAAAAAAAAAAAAACATAGCTGCGAGCAGCGATCCGCGGCCCAAGCCGGTGGCACCGCAACCCCGGTGCCTAAAGGCACCGGGATGGATGCGTACCGCCGGCTTCGGCCCTCGCGTCGAGCTGCTCGCAGCTATATTTATATATATATATATATATATATATATATATATATATATATATATAAAAGCCAATGGCACCGCCACCTTGGTGCCTGTTAGGGTTATTCTGCACGACGTCCAAAAACGTAACCCCTGCTTTGGAATACATACTAGTATGTATTCCACAATTGAAATACATACTAACATACTAGTCAGAACTGAATAGTTGATATCTGAATGACAGATCACCATAGAAGTCACTGGAAAAAATGTGACTAAGTAACAAAAGAATAGTTACTAGTCACCATTGAAATAAGTACTAGTGTCTAATGAATAAGTACTAGTATCTATTTAATAGGTACTAGCATCTAATGAATAAGTACTAGTAACTAATTAATAAGCATTGGTATGTAATGAATAAGGACTAGCATCTAATGAATAAGTACTAGTATCTAATAAATAAGGACTAGTGTCTAATGAATAAGTACTAGTATCTTTAAAAAGGTACTAGTACCTAAAGAATAAACACTAGTATCTAAAGAAAGGCACTAGTATCTAAAGAATAAGCACTAGTAGCTAATGAATAAGTACTAGTACTTAATGGAATAGATACTAGTATCTAAAAAATAAGTACTAGTAGCATGAAAATAGAGACTAGTAGGTTAAAATGATTAAATGTTAAAACGGCTTGCCATACTCTATCTGTCGTTTCGACTAGTCACAATTACGTTACAGATATCTTAAATGATAATACAAACTATCCAAAATGTAATTACGACTAGAAAGACGTTATTGATATCTACAATGTTAATTACGAATAGTCAAACTTAGCTTTTAAATGTTAAAAGGGCTTGCCATACAGAAGTGTAGGCTCAGAGAGACACTCAACATTTTCAAACCAAAATATCTAAGTTTTCTGTGACGTTCACTTCATATAATATTGGTGGAAAGCTCCCGACTAAGGAGATGTGAATGAAACGATGAGATCAACATGT
>JAQIUQ010006362.1:0-137500 GCA_030378365.1 Hybognathus amarus
TGTCTTAGTTCCAGTTACATATTGCTTGCTTTCTGTTGTTGCCAAAATCAACTTCCTTTTGCAAAACAGATAAAAACTATTTGCAAAATGCTGGATTTGCTTGTTTTCATTATAGCAAAATAAACTCCACAGTTTTGACGCACTCACTTACATTTTCCATTTAAAATACAAAGATTTTGTATTTGGATCTTAAGCGCAAGGGGGGGGTCTGACTGGGATTTTAGCTTTTTCATTTTAAATAGTGTGAAATGTTGCTGTTGAGGTGCATGAACAGTATATCTGAAATTCCAGCGCTGAAAGTTTGGTGTAAGCAAAGATATTGTCTTTAAAAATCAGGAAGTATAATTGCCTACAGAAGACGACTTGAATTGGGACTACAGCTAGGTTATGGTACATCACTAAGCCTACACATTTGCATCATCCCTCCCTGCGGAATATGCAGGAATGGGCATGTGCATATTTATGCGGCTAGAAGTAATTGTGTTCACGCCAGCTGTCAGGTCTTCGATGTTTCGGGCTTCCCACGGACGCTATACTTCAACAACAATGGATACAATTTATGTTTGATTATATTCCTGAAAGTGAATCTATCGTAATATAGCTCTGTGCTGTGCATTTCACGTAAGACAGCTTCCAGGAGAATCTACCATGAATTCAACAAGAAACTGTTTCTAAAACATGAAGCAGTTTCCAACTTTAAAACCAGAGTTGGCTGAGACTTAAATCATTTTAAATGTATTTGCATGTATAATTCCCGACGTAGCGATTGTGTTTTATTTTTTTTTTCAAATGCCAGCGCTGGCTTTGTAGGCTTTATGAGCTACTACTTAGGCTATTTTGTGTCTAAGACAAACGTGTACAAACATTATGGACCCGAATTTTGTATAAGCATCTAATGTTGTAAATGTATTTTTCATGTATATATGCTTTATGACTATTTTCGATTTGATCAAGAACGTAAACTTGCCAACGCTGTTTGTGTTTAACATTAGTAGCCAGTCAGTTGCTATTGTTGCCAGTCAGATGCTACTGTGTAAAACAAACATGTATATGGTTAAAAAATGTAGCAAATTATCTCATTCAGAAACCTTTAGTCAGAGTCGTGTGTGGTGAGGTTCTGCTCTGACTCGATTCTATTCGTGTTTTCTCTCGTCTGATTCTGCCTCAGTGACATGCCAGTTCTCGACATCATTATTTACGTGTATCCACCGTCTATGTTATCCCACCTTTGGCATGCCTGTACCGCGGTAAAGGTAATAGAGTGTAACCTTTTACAAAACAGACGCGTGAGCGACAGTTTAGCCAATCACAAGACACACCGGCCCAACGAACCAATCTTCGCCCCACTGCGTCATTTCTGAGGAGTGTTTTCGCAATAACCAGGAAGTGGACCGTGATTAGGGGACAGAGGAGAAGGCGGCTGACAAAGGTGGAATTTATGAAAATGAGTTTGAAGAGAAAACACGATCATTGCATCCCATAAACACAATCATGCAAAGAAAAAAAGCAGTCAACCCCCCTTTAATCTTACTTAATCCTTGGCTAAATGATTGTGTATTATGCATTTAAAATGTGTTTTTTGTGCAGACTGATCTAGTGAAATTTCATATGTATTTTCCCATTTCAGTGCTGCTCACAACACGCATCATCGCTTAGCGCGTGTGAAACGTGACTTGACGTCCATTACTGTATATATAAATATGGGACTTTCCCAACCCTCCCTAAACCCTTCCCCGTTCCTTACCATCCTTAGGGGAGAAAAAAAATCACTACCCCAGATGTAGATGTACATTTTGCTCGTTTCGCTTCAGAAAATTTGAGAAGCGTGTATATCACGAATAACTCAGGACGTTAATGGCGTGAGCATACACGCGATATACAGAAAGCTGAAAATGCGTATAGATAACACGCCACCTGACTTGAAAGTGGCGTGTATGTTTATGCAAAAGTTCGTGATGTCATGTTGTTTTTGTGAACTGGACACTGAGTAAGCCAGAAGGCTGGAACTATTGTTACAGTGTGTTTAATAATCATTGCAACTTAGCAAACTAACAGCTATAAGTAAGATACTGGTAAAACTATCTTGAACCTTGCCATGGAAACTAAACCTTAATTAAACAATTTAAAAATCAATTAAAAAGGAATTTATATGCATATTAAGCTGTGCCCACATTGGACACAGCGGTTTGGAAAAGAATGGATGAATAATTCTACTGCAGGCGCTATCTTCTGTCAAGACGCAAGAATTTCATTCAACCCTCACAGTGCATTTTGGGTATTCTCTAGCTGTTGAGCTTGGTTGTACACTCGTTATTGCGGTGCATTGTGGATTGAATGAGTGCACTCGATATCATCCACAATGGCTTCTGACACCACTACAAATGGCTGTTCCTTAAGCATTGCCCAATTTAAGGTATTTTGGATACAGCCCTCATCACTGTTTATTGGGATAGGTGCTTTCTTACAGCCTTATAATTTGAGAATCAAACAAACTGAAAAGAGGCACTGACAATGTGTGGTCATGTAATGTACTTTTAGAGTTTTATGCTATTTTATGTGCAGCCCTTTTGGGCGGATGTTAGGTGAGAGCTTGCTTGATAAGCCGCAGATCTACACTGCAGTTTTGAAATTCTGTTTCTTTTTAGCATCCATGCATTTTCCTACTACTCAAGTTATGTGTATGTTTCACACAATATGGTAATGTCACTATATTGGGTTTGATGCAGGGTGATAATATAAGCAACTCATCTAATGAAATGTTACAACAGTTTAGTGCGCTTACTAAAAATTAAAATCACTGAAGGGCTTTTCACACTACACAATCACTAGTTATTGGTGTTCTAAACCTCACTTTTAACCACGGGAGATGAGCAAGATTCATTGTTAATCCTGGGTACAGTATGAGCAGTGTAAAACAAGATACCCAGGAAAACACTAGATTGGTTTAAAGTATTTCAGAGAGCAGCATAATAAATTTTATTAAATATAACAAGTGCCATAGCACAGTCTTATAATCTCTCATATAACTGAACTCTCCCTAAAAATGGAACTTGTGTAGAAACTGGATTATCCTAAAGGCTTGTCTGGACAAATTGCCATATAAATGTAATTTTTTTTACAATGCATTAATTTAAAACCCTTGGCACAAAAGTCATATGACTTATAGTCTAAGCCAACTAGTGTGTCTAAATTGTTTTAAACAGTATTCCTTTGTATCCCCTTCTCAAAAAGGGAAGGACTGAAAAAGGTCACAGGTTTTCTAGGAATTTCTTATATGAAGTCCGCTTTATGATTATGAACCTTTTAAAATCAGGAAAAAAGTTACTGGCAGGTTCAGCTTATGACAAGAGTGGGAACCCCAAACCATTACTACTGTTGGCTCTTGTGACACATAGAGAGATAGTATGACAAACTATAGTAAACTTGAACTGGAAACTAAAACCAAAATTAGACAATGTTTTGTTCTGCTACTATTAAAAGCATTACAGGACTTTTGGAATGTTTACTTGCAACAAACTATCTATAGTACAAACCATGTACTAGAATTTATAACTGTCTAAAGTAGCATCCATAATATATAGCATAAATGATGCAGGATACATTTGATTAAATTGACATGCCCCTGGTTTCACAAATGTAGGCCTAGTTCAAGAACTAAAATGCATGGTGGAGCAATTTTACTAAAATGTCAGTGCCAATGTTTTCAGGCACGTTTATAACAGCTACTAAAACGTCCTAATTGAACTATAGCATAAACCTGGCTTAATCTAAGCCATGTCTGAAGCCAGGTCTGTGTTTTTGAAGGAAGGCAAAAAAGGATACGGGTTACTAAACATCCTTTTAAGGTCAACCTTTTCTTTGCAGTATGGACACGTCTGCTTCTTGCCCACAATGCACCAGCCACGTATGCAAAACTCATGGAATCTGGGTAATAAATAGGTTAAGGAAATTTGTGCATCATCACTGCTGGAAAGGAAAAAAAAATTAAGGTGGAAACATTCACTGATTCTACAGAAGGAAACACAATGCATTTAGAACCAGGGGTGTAAAACTGTTGAACAGGATAAGGATGTGTACATTTTTCTTATTTTGTTAAAAATGTTATTTTCATTTAGTACTGCCCTTCAGAAGCTACAGAAGTTGCCTGTTTTCCAGAAGACAAAATAATTACAATTTACCCTGATTTACCCAAAATTCAAATTTTGCAACCCCCACATGCATCGTGTTTCCTTCTGGAGCATCACGTAAAGTTTGAACCTTTTGTAATAGTCTTCTCAGTTGTCCTCAGGTGTGAAAAGATGGATCTCAAAAATCATACAGTCATTGCAGGAAAGGAAGAAAAAAAAACAAACAGCCGCAGATTATCCAGGTCATCGATACAGTATTAAGAAATGTATGTAACTTTTGAAAGGAGTAATTTTTGTCCAATGTCCTGAATTGAACTATAGCATAAACCTGGCTTAATCTAAGCCATGTCTGAAGCCAGATCTGTGTTTTTGAAGGCAAAAAAGGATACGGGTTACTAAACATCCTTTTACCAATGTTGACTACCGTGGTTTACACGCACCTTGCAGAATCTGCAAAATGTTTATTTCAACAAAATAAGTGGGACCTGAACAATATACTTTACTTAAGTCAGCATCTTTTAAGTTTTTACTCAGGTCCCACTTATTTTGTTAAAATAATTAACATTTTGCTAATTCTGCGAGGTGCTTGTAAACTACAGTAGTCAACTTTTGAAGTGGGCCAAAAAAAAAAGTTTAAAAATCAAAGTTGTCCTAAGACTGAAACGGGTATTAATGTATAAATTTGATGAAGGGTTTTGATTCACTTCAAATGTTGACTACTGTATAAATCTATATGTGAAAATGGTGACAGTTCAAAAACATGAAAAAGCACTTCTTTCTGAAATTAAACCTTGTTGTATATTTAAGCTGTGATATATTTCAAAACAATGAATATTTCAAATCAAAACATTTCACACACTTACATTATTGAAAATTCAACAACCCATATTCAGCTTTCAGATATCACTTCCAAAATATTCAGTCTGTGTTTAAATTCCTTTAATAAATTCCTGAAAATAACCTTTAATATTCTATATGTAAATTTCAGTCCATTTTATTTTGTTTTACAAATTTGCTTCCACAAATACAGCGGTTCAAATTCAACAGAAAAATCAAAAATGCACATCCTGGAACTGCAGGAAAAAGCAGTAGAGTACTGATGTATAATCCACATCTACTGTGAAATACTCAGACCGGCCCGTCTGGCATCAACAAACATGCCACGCTTAAAATTGCTTGAATCACCTTTCTCTTCCCATTCTGATATTCAGTTTGGAGTTTAGGAGATTGTCTTGACCAGGACCACACCCCTAAATGCATTGAAGCAACTGCCTTGTAATTGGTTGATTTAGATAATTGCATTAATGAGAAATTGAACAGATGTTCTGTTAAGAGGAAAGAAAAAGTGTTCTAGAAGGAAAAGAGATTCGTCCAATCGCTGACTGTACTGCAGTGACTGACACCCCTATGAGCCAATAGTAGCCCACAGGTCACACCGGCACTGCTTTCAGAAATGAGCAGATGAGAGAGAGTCAGATCAGAGCCAATTAGACGAGACAGCAGCACGGACTGAATTAAATGTTAATCTAGCGAAAAATTGTGATTGGGTGCACTTGGAAAGTTAAACTTATAAAGTTGATGCGTCAGCCTGAAGTGTTTTCATTTGACATAAAATAACTATTTCGCACAAGGAAAATAGTGATTTTATGTGACTTTAGTGAGTGAAATTTCAGATATTAATCTGATATCAATGCAAGACATTAATGTCAAGTTTCTGAAATGATTCAGTATGAGCCGAGTTTGAATAGGCCGCGCACATTGCAAGAAGCTGAACTAATTAGCTCGCTGGGCTAAGGCTACCACGAGTAAAATTGCTATTTGTCATGAAATGAGACAAAAAAGTGTTGATGTAAAAAAAGATGTGAATGTGAAAAAAGATGTCGATGTGAAAAGTTGTATTGATGTGTCATTTGATATGAGTGTATATGATTTGTTATGGAAATGTCTGAATCAAAGGTTAATTATTGTGTTTGGTGTTTTGGAAAGTTGTTTTTTTTTTTGTTCTTTCCTTCTACTTTCTGTGAGTTTCATGTTTTGTGCCAAACATAATTCTTTGGAGAAGAATGGCCTGCATATTGGACGCAATTAAATGTGTGCAAATGGCGAGCTGCCCAAGAAGGACCCATTTGCCAATTTTTCTTGTTTTTCCAACACATTAGCCTTTGATTCGGCAAATTCGTTGATTTTTGATTTCGCAGAGGAGAGACTTAAAAAAAAAAACTGATCGAAAAGTGCAACAACTCTTTGAAACTGAATTATTTGATTCACAAACTCTGATCAACTGAGTCAATTAATTGGTTTCTTCATTTCCAAATGTTGAAAAGTTTATTTTTGGAAGGAAAAGTGGTTTATTGTAAAAAAAATTCTCAATCACATTCTGTGTTTTGGGTCAGAATTGAATATCTAATAATTCTTTTTTGTACATTTGGGTTATTGGATGTAATATTTTGATATCTGTGATTCATCTAATTGAAACAAACAATCTACAAAGAGAACTATTTCTTTATCAACATAATCTTCTACCTGAATCAGAACAAAATTGTGCCGACTATTCACTTACTTCGCATAATTTCCTCCCTCTTTACATTATTACTGGGCGTCACGCGTCAGTTACTTTGCGGGCTACATGCGACAATATGATTTGACAGTTTATATTAATAAAGATCAAAGATCTAAAAGGTGTGAACCATCATACCCGACACCTAGATTAACACTATACAGTTGGTTTTGTGACCAAGTCATTTTCTTCAAAAGCTATTGAAATTAGAAACGTGTATACCAATGTTGTATGTAACTTTAGAGACGGTCCCTAAATTTGCAAATATCGAACGTCCAACATAAAACCAACTCTATGCCAGTATCTACTTGCCTGTATAGCCTATATAGTATAACCTACATCACCAATAGAGTTTTTTTTTTTTTTGTATCACTTTATTGATCTATTGAGCTACAGTACTTTAAAGGGATAGTTCACCCCAAAATGAAAATTCTGTCAGTAATTACTCACCCTTATGTTGTTCCAACCCGTAAGACTTTCTGTTCATCTTCGGAACTCAAATTAAGATATTTATTATTAAATCAGAGATGTCTCACTTCTCAAACACAGAAGCTTTGCGCAGTTCCACAACGTGAAATACTCACGGCCCACAGAGAAGGAAATGGATAGTTTCGAAATAAAATTCGTTATTTTTTTTTATTTTTTTTTGTGGGAAGTATTTTCTTCACTTGATAAAGATAGAGCCACTGTCGTCACTTGGACTATTTGATGTCAACTTCAAATGTAAAGTTAAGGCAACTTAACAACTGAGAGAAATATTTCTTCCTCAGATTTAATGCTTGATTTGTACATTACCATCAGGGGAAATTATGTTATAATCTCACAGGGTAATTGGGAAAACTTAAACGCAACTTTTGTGTCTATCAGCTTTTCCGCCTATACTGGCCCTGATAACCACATTTACTTACCATTTGCTCTACTTCTGTAAATCTGTTTTTGTAAATGAATGACTTGCTCTAACTGTTGCTCTGGTTTATCAACACTCATATGGAGAATATACATTGACACTGCACATCCAGGAACTGCAGGAAACGCAGTAATGCTGAATTTTCTTTTTGAACCACTTAATTTGTATTAGCAAAAATTAGAACAAATTAAAGCAAAATAAAAATGGATAGAAATTTGCATGTTGAATATTATAGGTATTTTTAAACAGACTGAATATTTTGGAGGTAAAATCTGAAAGGTATTGAATTTTCAATAATGAAAATATGTAATGTTTTGAATTGAAATATTCAAAGCTTAAATATACAACCATGTTGAATTTCAGCCCATAAAAATACAATGCATTAAAATGCAAGCACTGTAATGCAATGATATTTTTTCAATTAGTGCAATTCAACAAGTTTTTTTTTGTTTAAAATACATTTGGCATTATTTTACTTTAATAGTCAATTAGCAAACATCAAATACTTACTGTATTTAAAGAATGATTTCTTATTAATGAATAATATTGAATGTAAAAATAAGTTTGCCTGAGATGCATTGAAATCAATATCATATAGGGACTGAAAGCCTTAATTAACATACCAAAAGAAAAGTTTGCCAATAACCAGAATGTAAAGTCCTATTGAGATATCTTTAATACTTATTGAGTTACAGCCACACAAACTTGGGACTTTATGGCACTCTGACAGAAATGTGAATTTAGACAATCCTCTTCAAGAGAAAAAATTATAAGCTGCGTGCAAAGTGGCCATCATTTAGTTTTTGACCATTGGAAATGTGTTGATCAATTACATATTGAGATCCCAATTTCACTGTAATTAAAGCATATAGGGCCAAAATGAAGATACCCAAAGATAAATTTCTTAAGAACCAAAATCTTTCCATTTTTGAACTGTCATTGTTAGCATATAATGCAACAAAGATTGCTAAAGTCAGTAGATCTTTACCAATAGACCTACCAATCTCCATTTTTAATTATAATGACACCAAATTCCAGGCTAAAAATCTACACCCCTCCACAAAATAGTGGGTTACTCAATATTCACCCATGACATTTACTATTTTGGCTTTGATCACTATTTATGTGCATCTTTCACCTGAAAAAAAATATGAACAAAATAAAAAATGAGCTAGGGAAGTTTCTGAAATTTGGTTGATTTGACACAGAAATGACCCACCTTCATTTCAAAACATAAGTAAAAAATATATTTTCCAAAATTTTTGCAGACAAAAATTAACAACAGTAAAATGGTAAAGGATACACATGGTTGCAGGAGAGTCTGTAGGGTGTTCTCTATGATCCCTCTTCACTCACATCCACAAGAATAGGCTGACCACAGACAGCACAGATGCTGTCTGACAGGTGCTTAGTGGGCATTCCAGATGCACTGTAAAACTGAAGCAATAGATCTGTACATTAGGGGTACACTCTTTGACCAATAATTTTTCCATGTCTTTTCCAGTTTTTCATGATTATCAGAGATAATTGTGTTTAGAATTATGCTGAGATTGTCTTGAAAAAGCAAATAATAGACAATGACATAATAAAATAAATAATGTAATAATAATTTCAATAAAAATTTCAATAAAAATAATTATATCCTGGTAAATATTTTACTGAAAACCGGTTAGGGGATGGAATCAAACTTGAAATCAGACTAATCTATACCTCTTGTATCAAAATATGAAAAAACTTGCGGTGCTAGATTAGCCAATGTGTAAAAAATTTGGAGGATGGCTGGAAACAGGTAAAAGCAACATGATGTTTATCCATTGATTCAAGCACTTACCCCAACTGTAGATGCCATAAAATCTGCACACATCTCTGCAAAATCCCGACCAAGTACACCATAATACAGGCCGTAAAAAAGCAGCGACACACCAAAGTCCATGGCATCTTCTGGCTTTATTCTAAAAGCATAAAGGGAGGTGACATAATACTCAACATAAATTATTAGTTCTTAATTACTCTATGCCAGGGGTTCTCAACTCCAGTCCTCGCGACCCACTGCTCAGCATATTGTGTCTCCCTTGTTTAACACACCTGATTCAGATCCTCAGCTCCGTTAAGATAGACTCTAACGTCTATCCTAAGGAGCTGAGGATCTGAATCAGGTGTGTTAAACAAGGGAGACATACACAATATGCAGAGCAGTGGGTCACGGGGACTGGAGTTGAGAACCCCTGCTCTATGCAGTAATCAACATTTAGCACCTACAGTCAACTGGTAGGTTTTTTAAGTATTTGATATTTGTTTTGTGAAAATTATCATGACCAAGGCCAGGGACACACTTAACGATGCAGCTGAAACATTCTCAGACTGAACAATTTACAACGACTTGGAGCAGATTTTAAACACAGACTGAATGCAACCTTCTCTGACTCAGCATGTTTGGACATGATCAGTCATTTCAAATTACATTCATAATCGGCCTTACAGTCGTTAAGTGTGTCCCCGGGTTAAGAATGGATATATTGGGTATAATATTTGGTCAGTGATATAAAACCTTGTGAATATATTTGATTACCGTGAGATTTTTTTTTTATTTGAGAGGATTCCAACAGATTTTAGAAGGGTTTCTGATTTATACCTCATTAGAAAACTTTAATTCAGTTCTCACTTTAATGATTCACAAGCTGTGTCCCAAAAGTATTACATTCATATTATACAAAACAAGCATGTACTTTCAGGAACAAGGGAGTAATTTCACATATGGGTAGTGGATGATGTGTGGATTGGGCCAAAAGACCTAACTCCGCTATTTGTCTGCATCCATCAGCACTCTCATAGTGCACTCAATACCCAAAAAAGATTTTACAAATTCAGTAAAAATATTTGTATGTAAATACTGCTGTTTATTACTATGTATTGTTGTATAGGTTCCATGATTTCAGTCTTATCAAACCCTTTACCATGATTGTGTCAGCAGGGTATAATTGTTTGTTCACAAGATTTGCAACAAGCTTGCTTTGCACACTTTTATGTGAAAAAACCCATTATGCAGCAACACTTCATGAAACCATGTTAATTCTAAAGCCTGATTTGTAATAAATTGTTTTAATAAGCAATTGTGCAGTCAGACGTTCTGTCGCAAAATAGATTATTTCTAAGTCAACAAAACAAGCCATTGAATGAGCAGTCAACAACACATTGTCCCTTTTAGTAGCATGAAAAACAATTGTTATTCAAATTGTGATAAAATTATAAACAGAAAGCAATCAAAAGAACACTTACTCCATATTTACTAGAGCTGTCAATCACTTTAGTTCATGTTCTGTTATAATCATTGACACAATCTACACTGCATAATGAACAGTGGTGGACCGTAACAATGGATACTTTTCAAGTATGTTTACCTTATGGGAGTATTTTTATTTTTGGGTAACTTTTACTTTACTACATTTAAAAGATTACATATCATACTTATAAATTTAGAATTTATTTAGGATAGGATTTATTATTGTAAATTAAAAACATATAGACTGTCAGTCTTACCTCCACTGTCAGTTTGTGAACTAAATGCGCTGTGGGTGAGTGGTTTAACCCCATTGTATGAAACACTTGAATGTGGACATCCACATTTGTGTATAACCAAAGACTATAGAATAACAAGAAGCTTCACTTTATATCGTTTTGAATGGGGGAAAAGTGCAAAGCTCAATGGCAGAATAAGTCCCGTCTTCTAAATAAGAGCCAATCACCCACTGGTTAAGTCAATGCAAGTCAATTCCGTTAGAAGCTCCAGTTTCTATAGAAACAGTCATACACGTCCTTCCACTGCACATGAGCTTGATCCAGCCTGAAAAAATGTCATTTTCTGTAATGATTCAAATTTTTGGAATTTTTTAAAAATGTTTAGAAACAAATTTATGAGACAGTTTTGTCAGATTTCATTGGTGATTTTAGATATGAAATTTAATCGTAAGCTTGGCAAACAGTTTTGGAGAATTTGATGTTTCCCCATTCAAAGATAGGAGCTGCACTTGCATGCCTAAGAGGCGTTTCAAAGACAGACCCCTAGGGAAATGATTTGTCCTAAAGGGACCTTACCCTCTGAACGGGGTAGGTTTCAGGTAGAAACTACAGTTATAATAATGCCCGTGCATCTTCCCTGCTGTTTTTATATTGTATATTGTATATTTATCAACAAATATACAAACAATTTGTTTTTCCTCATTTTGTTATACTAACTATGGAGTATTTTGCTGAATTCTCAGTAATTATCAGTAGTGGTTAGTGTAATGACAATCTTCTCTTTGAGCAACATTCACAACAAATAGATGATTCGATCTTGAACTTTAATGAAATATTGTATTGAATATTGTATTACAGTATACATGCATATACACACAGACACACACTCACCTAAAGGATTATTAGCACCATACTAATACTGTGTTTGACCCACTTTCGCCTTCAGAACTGCCTTAATTCTACGTGGCATTGATTAAAAAATGCT
This sequence comes from Hybognathus amarus, assembly GCA_030378365.1. Taxonomy (NCBI): domain Eukaryota; kingdom Metazoa; phylum Chordata; class Actinopteri; order Cypriniformes; family Leuciscidae; genus Hybognathus; species Hybognathus amarus. Next base: position 12,093 of record JAQIUQ010006362.1, read on the forward strand.
GAAAGCATTCTTTAGAAATGTTGGCCCATATTGATAGGATAGCATCTTGCAGTTGATGGAGATTTGTGAGATGCACGTCCAGGGCACGAAGCTCCCGTTCCACCACATCCCAAAGATGCTCTATTGGGTTGAGATCTGGTGACTGTGGGGGCCATTTTAGTACAGTGAACTCTTTGTCATGTTCAAGAAACCAATTTGAAATTATTCAATCTTTGTGACATGGTGCATTATCCTGCTGGAAGTAGCCATCAGAGGATGGGTACATGGTGGCCATAAGGGGATGGACATGGTCAGAAACAATGCTCAGGTAGGCCATGGCATTTAAACAATGCCCAATTGGCACTAAGGGGCCTAAAGTGTGCCAAGAAAATATCCCCCACACCATTAAACCACCACCACCAGCCTGCACAGTGGTAACAAGGCATGATGGATCCATGGTCTCATTCTGTTTACGCCAAATTCTGACTCTACCATCTGAATGTCTCAACAGAAAGACATTCCATACCCGGCAGGGTCTTCTGCTGTTGTAGCTCATCCGCCTCAAGGTTGTGCGTGTTGTGGCTTCACAAATGCTTTGCTGCAGACCTCGGTTGTAACGAGTGGCCATTTCAGTCTAAGTTGCTCTTCTCTTAGCTTGAATCAGTCAGCCCATTCTCCTCTGACCTCTAGCATCAACAAGGCATTTTCGCCCACAGGACTGCCGCATACTGGATGTTTTTCCCTTTCCACACCATTCTTTGTAAACCCTAGAAATGGTTGTGTGTGAAAATCCCAGTAAACTGAGCAGATTGTGAAATACTCAGACCGACCCGTCTGGCACCAACAACCATGCCACACTCAAAATTGCTTAAACTACATTTCTTTCCCATTCTGACATTCAGTTTGGAGTTCAGGAGATTTTCTTGACCAGGACCACACCCCTAAATGCATTGAGGCAACTTCCATGGGATTGGTTGATTAGACATTTGCATTAATGAGAAATTGAACAGATGTTCCAAATAATCCTTTAGGTGAGTGTACATCAGCACCCACATATGCACATTAAAAAATATATATATTTCTTAATTAATCTGACCATGAACTATGTTCACTAAATGTTATATGACTTCTAAAATTGTTCTCAACAGGATTGACAGACTAAAATTATTATGAATTTCAGCTTTATTAACATCATTATAAAAAACAACAACAATATGAAAATGTTGTACTTTGTTCTACATTTGTCACGTTTAATTAGGTAAAAACATTTAAAAAATGGTGAAAACAAAGTTACCTGTAGTCAAAGTTTAATGCTTTTAAAAACACAATGTTATAGTCAGTTACCTCAATGATTCAGTGTTAAAACATGAAGCTTAATAACTTACCTAAATATAAGATTGATGCCAAAGAGGGTGAACATAACTACAGTATAGCCCACAATGCCTGTGGTGTAGCTGATCTTATACAAAGGAGAAACCATTTATAAACAAGCCTGTGTGGAGAGAAAGAGACAACAGTGTAAACTCACCAAGATGTCAATCTTATCAAGAAACGTCTGGGTCCTACTTTAACTCAAAATTCAAAAGATAAAATAAATGCAACATTATGCCCACAATATTTAATGTATTGTAATGTATCTCATATCATTTCCAAACCTGTATGATTTTAGCTATATGCTTTCCTGCACTGAATTATTTATTTATTTATTTTTGCTACTTGTTCCAATTACTTAATTAAAATGAATGCAACACAGTTGCTATACATTTTGTCCTAACTTAATTTGAGTGAAGGGAAAGACCTGTTAATGTTATGTTAGACATTTAAAAGAGAGTTATGTTGGAATTTCTATTGGTTACCATTGTGCTGAAGTATTTAATGTATAAATATAGCTTTGCTAATCCCAGTGCAGTAACAATCTACTTGTGCTGTGCTAGTTGCAGACAGGCTTTTAATTGTACAACATAACTAAACGTCAAATACAAACAGGTCTTTTCCATTTAGTCAAAATCCCAAACTTTAATATATTGTAATTTACTCAATGTTTGAACTAAAATAACAAAACATTGATTAAAGGAAGAGTTCACCAAATAAAATTAAAATTATTCCATAATTCACTTCGCCCTTAAGCCATCCTAGGTCTATGACTTTTTTCAACCAAACACAAACAGATTTATATTAAATAATATCCTGGCTTTGTAATTGCATTGAACAAAGCCTTTTCAAAGCTCCAAAAAGCACACCCATCCTTCAAAGTAATCCATACAACTCCAGTCGGTTAATAAGTGCATTCTGAAGTGAATCAATGGGTTTTTGTAAGAAAAATATCCATATGTAAAACAAACTAAGCACTGGCTTCCGGCAAATCCTGCTTCCAATGAGCCTAAACATAAGTCAAGTCAAGTCAAATTTATTTATATAGCGCTTTTTACAATACAGATTGTATCAAAGCAGCTTTTACAGTGATAACATGTTATTATAACATGTTATGTACAATTAGTACAACACAGATCAATAATATTGTAAACAAATTGTAGACACTAAGTTTATGTAATAATACCTTCCTTTTTGCTTTTCGTCAGCTGTTTTTAAAGTGTTTTTATGTTGTTTTTATTCTATTTTCATATTTGACAAAAAACACGATATGCTCTTGTTGTATCGTGGCGACATCATGTGGTCAACTTGTGAACTTGTGGTTTGATTGGCTGGAACACATTGTGGTCTGAAATATGACATTTAGTTTGGGATATTCCCATGTCCAACCTGGTCTGGAAGCATAATCTTAGGTGAGAATTGATGAACACGGAAGTGCAGAGGATAGAACAAAACAAAATGGGTTGGGTCAGAGGCCACCCTTCTGCTTGGGGACTCGAACAAAAACCTTAGTTTGCTTCAGAAGGCATTTATTAACCCACTGGAGTTGTATGGATTACGTTTATGATGGATAGATGGCCTTATTGGAGCTTCAAAAACTCTACTCAATGCCATTACAAGGTTGGGAAAGATATTATTTAATATAACTATGAATGTGTTCAGCTGAAAAGACGTTCAACTAAAAATATGTTTAAAATGAAGATAAATTGCATGTGGCGCTAATAAAGGCAAAGTGACAGGTTTAATTCCCAGAGAATGCATGAATTGCAAAATATCTATCTATATATTTTTTTTTTATTTGAATGTAACTCAAGTCACTTTGGATAAACCTGCCAAATGTGTAAATTCTCTTTACTGACGGGGGCAAGAGGGGATGTCAGGTAAAATAAATTTTACAAATTTGTATAAAAAAAAATTATAAAAAAAACAGTCCCCATTTATTATATCTGTTTGAAAAAAAGAATATTGACAGCATGCTTCAAGATTTTCATCATATTGACAGCATGCTTCAAGATTTTCATCATATATCATTGGCCAGTGCTACGCCCTGGTGTTATTCAATAGAGCTTCTGCTTAGCATCGGCTACTTTTTTTTTGTCAATACTGCACACCCCTACTGCAAACACAGTTTATACAAGTACCTAACAGAAAGTGACACAGCTAAACAGGGTCAAAGTCCCATGGCATGATAAAGCTATTTTTGCTTACCTTGGAGTGGTGCAGTCCAGTGGTTTGCGGGTAGCACCGAAAAGTGATGAAGGCTGTGACAATAGAGAAGATGAACCATGTCACCAGAAACCTCCACCAATGCAGCTTAGTGGTGAAGTACAGAGGAACCACCCACATTTGGAAGAGGGTTACCAACTTTGAGGGGGAAGAAAAAAACAACAACCTTTATTTAGATGTTATCTTCTAAAACCCATCTAGAAATATCAGTGGTCATGTTTCACACCTCCAAAACCCACCCCCATTTTTTTTAATATATTTTCATCAGATCAAGGTACATAAAGTATTCAGTGACAAAAACAAAGTATTTTTTCTTCACTTTTTCAACCCACAAATTCCCATCCAAACACAACAACCCAAAATGCCAGGAAAAATAAATAAGGGGGGAGTTTCAAAAAATATGTTAACAAGGGAGGAGTAATGTCTTCTTGAAATGGATTATTAAAGGGTCCAATGTTTTGTACAATGTTTTGGTTGATCCCTGATAAAATACATAAAAAAATGTTTTTAGAAACCTTAGATCACAAAGCTATAATTATAATTTAGTGTGAATTTGGTGATCTCCACTCTAGAAGAATTCTCCATCTAGCTATTGCCATTTTCTTTATTTTTAGCTATTTGAATGTCATCACCACCTGACACAAAAAAGTAATTTAGAGCATGAACACATATGATGCATTGGAAAGGTCACTTGCTTCATCTAGATTTGGGTACAATTTAGCCAATTTTGTTTTACTACTATGAATAAGGTAGAGAACTTGGATCAGATTAAATCTTGCACAAGATGAAGTCCCATTTACTCTGCCAACAGCTTTATCCCAGGTGTGTTCAGATATAATGATTCTTAACCCTCCTATACATTTTGCTTTGATCTTTTCTATTGATATATTTTGGAACGACATGATTCAAGTTGTATATTTTTCAAATTAATCTCAAGGTGCGAAGAGGACTAATTCTACTGATTATATATATTTTGAGAGTCAAAATTGCTACTGGACTCTAGAAGCCATTCCCCAAGTCAATTATGATCAATCTATGCCTCTGTTAACAAAACTGTAAATGCAAAAAAAAAAGAAAATTCTAGGCCAATCAACAGTAAAGTTGTTCATCAATAATACTGAAGAACCTGTTTACTTAGCTAAATACAGTGCATTGTCTAGTAGGCCTACAGAAGACCTATCACTTCAAGTGTTTTAAATCTGATAACAAATGTAGGCTATACTGTATAACATACTAAATAGATTATGAAAATAGAGCATTGCAATGGTCAATGTAGAGGTAAACATATAAACAACCCTAAAACAAAGGTGCACTTAAAAAAAGGGTGTACTGTTTTATAAGTCTCAGTATTCGTGCTGGATGAAGCAACTGGAATTGTGCATCCATCCTTCTGTTTGACATTTTTAAAAGCAGTGCGCTTTCTGGCCAGATCTGGCGGAGATGTCAGGATAGATCCTCAAAGTATTTTTTTGCCTCATGTTGTCTGGTCCATCTAAATGCTTTTTCCTTGTCCTGAAATTTGCAAAAACAGACAACCAGTGGGTGAGGAGGTCAACCTTCCTGTGGTTTTGAGCCCAAAGACTGGTGTGCTCATTCCAGTTCACGGGCTTTTCAAAAACTTATGGAACCATTAGGGACATCTCGGAGACAAACTTAATTGTAGACTTGGCCTTAATCACTGTTCTCCAGTTTAAGATCCTGAGATTTGCTCTCCTAGATCAGTTTTCCGAGTCATCAACTCGATCCAGAAGTGTCACGTTTTACTCTCAGAGTTTTGGTAGTTATTTCAGCCGCAGCCAGAGCAGCAAAGTTTTCACCTGCGAGTGTCTCTGTGGCGCACAAGCCAAATTTTCTATTAAAGCATTCACCAATGCTTGATATTGACACCATAATTATCTGGCTCATGGAGACACCGTCATTATATGAAAGGGCTTCTTCAAACTTCCCTGCGCTAGCCATCATTGCTAACTTGCTAGCTACACTGGATCTCGTCGTTGGCATTTACGTAATTTACTGCTCATTTATTCTTACTCATCTTACTGTATCAGTGTGACTGACATAAGCACCACATTAACACGTAAAAAAACTATTTAGATTGCTTAAAGGGATACTTAGGATTTAGCATTAAAGGAGTAGTTCACTTTAAAAAAACTTTTGCTGATAATTTACTCACCCCCATGTCATCCAAGATATCCATGTCATTCTTTCTTCAGTTGAAAAGAAATGAAGGTTTTTGATGAAAACATTCCAGGATTTTCTCCATATAATGCACTTACTGGTAACCAAACGGTTCAAGGTCCAAAAGACAGTTTGAGTGTAAACTGCAAACTGTTCAAAGGGCTTTAAACAATTCCAGATGACGAATAGGGGTCTTATCAAGCGAAACAATCGCTCATTTAAAAAAAAATTCTGTTCTGTGATGCGCGTTTGTGACTCAGTGTTCGAACTTGTTTATCAAAATGATAAAATCTTTTTCTGAGTCATTTGGTTCATTCAACTAACAAAATTAATGAATTGACTAGGGAAAAGATTCGTTCATTTTGATAAACGAGTTCAAACAGGAGAGTCATGAACGCGCATCACAGAGCAAGGCAACCATTTGAGCTTATAAAACTTAAACGGTGTTATTTTTTTTAAATGATCGATCGTGTCACTTGATAGACCCTTATTCATCGTCTGGAATCATTTTAAAGCCCTTTGAACAGTTTGCAATTTGCACTGAAACTGTCTTTTGGACCTTGAACCGTTTGGTTACCAGTAAAGTGCATTATATGGAGAAAAATCCTGGAATATTTTAATCAAAAACCTTAATTACTTTTTGACTGAAGAAAGAAAAGACATGGACATCTTGGGTGACATGGGGTGAGTGAATTATCAGCAAAAGTTGTTTTTTAAAGTGAACTAATCTTCTCAGCTTTAAATTAGTAGAAAACATTTAGCATTTCCAATTACCATGCTTTCCACCCTCATATCCCCTGAGATGAGAGATTTGTATTTTTTGCCTGGACAAAATCCAGTCATTTAGCGTCATCGGAGGATTTTTGGCCAGAGGCTAAAAACTACAGTCAGTAGTAGGGCTGTCCCGCATGTTTCAACCCGCCCATAGAGGGTGAGATCTCACTAGGGTTGGGTATCGGCTGGGCTTTATCTGATACCAGTACCTACTCTATATTTTATAAACGGTTCTGGTGCTTAAACAGTTCTTGAAACGATACTTAAAAAAACAAAACCGCACACACTTTGTCAAAAAATAATCCCCTTTTATTTACAGGGCCAAACTGGACACAATATTAACTTATGTCTTTAAACAATATAAATACAAGTAACATATGGTAATAATAAATAAACCAATATAAAATAAAAATTCACATTTACATAATATCAAATAAAACAATATTGTATCAAACAATGTAATTACTGGAGATTAATAGAGATTACTACCAGGGTAATCTAATATCGACATGGCTACAGTTTCCCATGCTTCGTCTGCTTGAACCAGTCATGCAAGTTATCTGGTCATTGTACTATTAATGCAGCTCGTAGCTTGGCGAGTTTGGTATTTCCTTCCCACTGCGTCTTAGCTACGCAGCTTGAATGCAGGGAACGACGACGCTGCGTTCACTGCCAAACTCCTCACGCTGTCGACAAGCTTCCTTTTCGGCAGAGAAATCTGAGGAGCAGATGATGCGCGCGTAATATAATATGATAACGTAGAGCATCAAGGCGGCGCGAATCGTGATTCTATATGGGCTTCAGACAATCGTTTTGACAGCGTAATTTCAAACCTTGGAGCGTATTGTCTTCTGCATCTTCATTAATCCCCTCGCTATCGCAGACGTTCCGGGAACCTCTCGCATATTGATAACGGCTCCCTGATGTCTGCAAATGCCTGCTTAAAATCTCCCGGAATCTAGAGCGAGCGAGCAAGAGCGCGCATGTGAGACAAAACAGACTGTGCCTCAAAGCAGAGGGTGAGAGCAAGAGACTTTGCATGTGTGCGCCTCATGACAGAGATTCAGGCACCGAAATCAGGCACCAAAATTTACGTTCTTCTGGTTACTACCGTTTACGTCAGTCACATCAGCACATTGTCAGCCATCTTTATTTGGTAGCTAAGCTAGCAGGCTCTTGGTTCTGTGGAGAAAGCGGAGTAGCAGGGGTTACCATCCTCTTTTTCACAGACATGTCTGGCCGTCGATGTCCGGGACTTAGCTTATGTTTTCTGCAGTCGCCAACTCGAAAACTTTCATACTTTACAATCTTTACATAATATACACTCACCTAAAGGATTATTAGGAACACCTATTAAATTTCTCAAAGCAATTATCTAATCAACCAATCACATGGCAGTCGCTTCAATGCATTTAGGGGCGTGGTCCTGGTCAAGACAATCTCCTGAACTCCAAACTGAATGTCAGAATAGGAAAGAAAGGTAATTTAAGCAATTTTGAGCGTGGCATGGTTGTTGGTGCCAGACGGCTGGTCTGAGTATTTTTACATTCTGCTCAGTTATTCATGCACAACCATTTCTAGGGTTTACAAAGAATGATGTAAAAAGAAAACATCCAGTATGCTGCAGTCCTGTGGGAGAAAATGCCTTGTTGATGCAAGAGGTCAGAGGAGAATGGGCCAACTTCAAGCTGATAGAAGAGCAACTTGGACTAAAATAACCACTCGTTACAACCGAGATATGCAGCAAAGCTACAACACCCACAACATTGAGGTGGATGGGCTACAACAGCAGAAGACCCCACTGGGTACCACTTATCTGCATTACAAATAGGAAAAACAGGCTACAATTTGCAAGAGCTCACCAAAATTGGACAGTTGAAGACTGGAAAAATGTTGCCTGGTCTGATGAGTCTCGAATTATGATAGGGGTTCACAATATTGAATCGAATACCGTTATCGCAAGATCACGTTGCTCGATATCATATTGAAATTCTTGTAATATTTAGTTTGATGCATCTGGTTCGAACAGGCACCATTGCATTTCCCACAACTCTTTTCCTGATTCTCCTTCTCCATAAACAACATGAAATCAAGGAGAGGGTTAACTTTTCATGCTACAGATTTCTCACAGTGGTCAGAAGGACAGAAGAGACACTTAGTTTTTCTTAATATGACTGTAGAATCGCTACTGTAAAGCTAATCGCAGTCACTCTCTCACTTCTCCCTTGCTCTACCACACAGTCCCCCCCACACACACACTTGCTGGCTCAACGCACACACCAGCGCACAAGTATAAACATCAGGCCACCTTGCAACCTAATGCGTTTCACTGATCGGATAGCTAGCCGATTTATCAAAATGATATTCCTTTTACACCTGGTCATATAAATGTGTATTTACTTATAATAAAGGTAATTGTGTGTAAAGCGTCTGCGACTTTCACTTTGATTTGCGATAGTTTGAGCATTGGCTTGATGAAGAGCCAGTTCAGCTCAACAGAGCTCAGCTGCTCATCTGCGGTGATGACGTGTTGCAGTAACACAAGTAGTCATATCTGGTCATAACATAACATGTAGGCCTAGCCTGTACTTGGACCAATCAGCTGTGAGCAAAGTCACATGTCTGACGTGATAAAGTCACTCCACCTGTTTCTACTCCAAATTAAAGGTCACTATATAGCAGATGATTTTAAAAGACAAAATTGTGGCTTTTAGTAAATAAATTTGTATGATTTAGAAATTATTTCTGTAATTATTATACCTTAAAACAATCTCACATGTACAATTTCAGTTCATCAATTATTATTACACATATTTTAAATAAGTATATAAAGCTAATATAAATACGCTTTAGAATCAATACATGAAGTTATAAAATGACTACATGTGAGTTTAAATACTCAATTCTCTCTATACATTTATCAACTGTACAAACTAACTTCACAACTTTTACTTGCACTGATATACAGTAATGTGACTTTCTTTTAGTTGTCCTATTTCATAGACAGCTATTTTATTTTTGCTGTGTAAATTTGTTTAAATTCTTAATATTTTAATACTTTTATTTAATAAGTGAATTGCACTACTTCTCTCGCGAGAAATTAATTTCAATGAGTTTTGAATGAGTTTCACTCTTTCTCAGCATGTGATTGGCTGTTCGCTACTGATGTCACTCCTAAACTCAAGATCAAAGCCTGAGTTGACAGAGAAAGTTGATGATCAGCATCATGGTACCAACAAAGCCTGGTTGGATTGGTTTGGTTTTGTCAACTTGAAACTAATCCTGCAACCCTGAGTTTGTTCAACTACCATCATGGTACAGGCCCCTGGTTTTATCTGTGGTTATCATGATCTAAATGCATGATACTGGATGAACAATGGTTAATTTTAATACAACTCAAACAGTCAGAATATTACTTTTTACCAAATAAAAATGTGGTTGTTACATTAAAAAAAAAAAAACAGATGTTACTGTTTTTGTTAATGAACATAAATTTAATAGTCGTTTAAAACACAATTAACACTCTGTTTAATACAACTTTCATTTAGGAGCAAAAATCTGCCTTTAAACTTGAAAGAAATAAAGATTTAACATATATCGTGATAATTATCGATATCGACTGATATAAGAAAAATTATCGTGATAATTTTTTTGGCCATATCGCCCAGCCCTTGTTGGAGTAACAGGGTCAGCAATTACTAGATAGAAAAGCATAGTTTATCATGGGTGTCCACTTTATGAGCTGTGACAATAAACAGGGGAGACCAGGTAATACCATGATGTTTCATTGAATTCCAACCAAAAACGCATTCTGATTTATAAATATCACAGAACATGAATAAAGAATTATTATTACAGGAATCAATATATTTTAAATGCGATTTATTAGCAAATGTATTCAACAGTGTATAATAGCATTACAATAGGCTAGAATAAGGGGAAAGTAATAGCACAAGGCAAATTGTTTTTGCACAATGAACCCACAACCTAACGTACTTGTACTGGAGAAGGTCACTGTTTCTCAAAAAACAAACAAACAAAAAAACACCCTCATTAGCAAGGTGAAGGCTACAGTCCTGAGTTTACAGCTCCGCTCATTTGTTACTGGGGCGATAGAGCGCATTCAGTGATAAAACAATACTAACATTAGGGCCTGCTCACATATCGCGTCTCTTGCACGCTCAAGTCCTTCAAATGTAGGCTACTAGGCGCCCCACGCGCAGGTGCAACGCACTCATTTTCCAAGCGAGTCCGCACCACATCAAGATAAAAACATATTCATACCCTATTCATATAATAGTGTCCCTAACGTTACATTGGATCTGGCTAATGGCACTGTTACAGTAGGTCATCTAAAAACATAACGGAACACTTACCACAGCCACAGGTGATACACCTGTCCTGTCTGTGCTATAGATGGGATTGGAGTTTAGTGAGTACATGCTTTACCTTCACAAATGAAACTCAAAGAACATTTGCATTTAAATAAAGGCCATTTTTAACTGTGTTTCAATTAAATTATTTACACACTTTATAAAATTTCAATGTTTATAGTCTAATGCTTTTATTTTATTTATTAGAAGTTTTATTTCTCAAATAATAAAAGCCAACAGAGCTTTTGCCGAAAAGTGAGCTAATATCACAAACTACACATAATATAATATCTATTTTAACCTAACCATTAAAAATAAATAATAAATGTTATTTTTTTAATTATCTATGTTGATTATATAAAAAGCGAAAACAGCATGAGCAGGGCCATACGCATGATTGTATAAATACTGAGGTCCTTGCTATAGTGATCCTGCTATGGGGGTTTGTGGGCATGCCCCCATGAGAATGTTTTTATTTTCCTCTACTACACATGCATTTTAAGGTGTTTAAAGATTAAAAAAAAAAAAAAAAAACCCTGAAAAACCTTAAATTGAAAGCTTGAAAGGTCTACTTTTAAACAAAACAATTCAAAACTAATGAAAATGCTACTCTCTTCTGTAATCCGTCTAAAATATGCATTTCTCTCTATAGGTGCGTTCATTACATTTGGACCTTGGAACTTGCGCATGCGATCGATATTTGTGTTTGTAGCTCCGGGGAATTTCTTCATTAATCCTTGATTTTCTTCTTTACCACTCATTTATAAACAAGCACTTTCTATTTTTATATCATGTGAACTTATCCTCGATACTATTCCTTATAAAAAAACAATTGGATTGCTTTATCGCTACTTAGATCCAATTTTCCGAATCTAGGCTACTAGCCTTTAGCCCGCTAGCATTCCACGTGTGGCCCTTGCCCATCGGCCGTCTCATTTTACACCCATTTCATTGAAAAGATACGGGTTATATCCGGCATTTCAGTCCTAAATTAGTGGTGATATTTGTAGTATCACTACTAATTTACTGTTCATCTGTTACAATGGCGAACACATCAGATGCGTGTCTAACGTTACCTCTGTGTGCAGGTGAGGACACATTCGAAGCTGTTCTCGGTGAAGCAGGAGCTGGAGTACGTCGAGAAACAGATCCTTGGTCTGCTGGTGAAGCAAGCCGATCTGTTGGATCGGCGTTCAGCGCTTGAAGCTTCAGGCGCCAATGCTCACAACTCAGTGGTTAGTAACGTTAACTCTCTGACTCCTACTTCATCTACTCCGTATGTTCCTCTGCCCAGGAGGACGCGATCATCTCGGGCTTCATTCACTCCGGCACCGACACAACACCATGGAGCATGGATCACGCAGCGGAAGACACGAGCCAGGACCAGAGCTACCTCTCCGCCCCTCCCGGTCTTCGAGATCTCCACTCGGAACCGCTTCTCCCCTCTTCGCGAGCCAGAACGCGACGACGCCGTGATCATCGGCACATCCATGTTCCGTCATGTCTGCGCTACCTCGGGGTAAAGGTAAGATGCGCACTCACTGCTTTCCTGGTGCCCGTGTTCTTGATGTCGCTGCACAGGTTCCCGAGATCCTGAACGGTGACAAGCGCATCGGAGCTGTTGTGCTGGAAGCGGGAGCGAATGACATAAGGCTACGGCAGACGGAGGTTCTGAAGAAGGGCTACATGAGCCTGATCGAGGCGGTACGCAGGACAGCGCCTAAAGCAGCGATCATCGTGTCTGGACCGCTTCCCACGTACAGACAAGGACAGGAAAGTTTCAGTAGACTATTTGCACTTAATGAATGGTTAATGTTAATGTGTAATGAACAGAAACTGCTCTTTGTAAATAATTGGCATCTGTTTTGGAAGAGACCCGGACTGTATGCGAGCAGACGGACTCCACCCAGCAGAATCGAGAGCGGCTGTTCTGTCGGACAACATCTCCCGAGACGTTACGCACCAGATGACTGGTAAGTCAAAGTCCAAATCACATGCAGCCCCTGTTGTCCAAACTTAACTAATATGCATAGTGTGGAGCGTTATATAGAAACATTAGCCATGTTTCCATCCACTTTTCAATCGAATTATCTGAAGTTCGGTTAAAAAACTCATGCGAATAAAGCTGGTGAAAGTGTGTTTCCATCCAACGGCTTTAAAGCGAATAAAAACCTGTACGTAATGACGTCACATGCTGTTTTGCGATCAAATTGGTATATTGAATTGATTTTAGACATTTTAAGGTGTTTCCATTAATTTTTGCACTGAATCGAACAACATTCAAACAAACTTTTGCGAACAAAGTTTTGTTAGACAAAACGGATCGCCATCTACCAACAAATGATCATTATTTCACAAGTTGTAGCCTAATAATGCAGCTGACATATATGGCAACATATGTATGGGATAATGTATGCGAGGCAGTTGTTAGCCTGAAGGGGTTGTATTCGCTATAACAACCGCCTCGCTATACATTATCCTGCTTATTACATATAAATCAAACAAACAAATAAATAAATAGACAAAATATTGACTTAAAAAGAGTTTGTTGATTTAAAAACGAGTATTGCTTCTGCTAAAGAAAATAAGTCTGTTCCGTCTCAACTGCGCCCATGGCAACGGTGTGTTATAGCAGCGCCGCAGTCTGTTAACAAGAAATAACAGACCACATTATACATTAGAATTCAACCAAGCCACGTAAAAACAAGCAAAACTAACCTAAGAAAACAACAACGCTATAAACATTGCTATGATGATGCCGATGCACGTAAATGTTTAGTGAAGCCAAACAATAAATCTAGTGCAGGATCTAACAAAAATCTTATTGTAATTAAACCAGAAAATCTAAATATCAGTGAACAAAAACAATTCTTAAAGCTAGGTCTTCTAAACATTAGATCGCTCACACCTAAGGCGGTTATTGTAAATGAAATGGTCACAGATAATAATTTTGATGTTCTGTGCCTTACTGAAACCTGGCTTAAACCAAATGAGTATTTTGGTCTAAATGAGTCTCAGTCTACCAGGATACTGTTATAAGCATGAGCCTCCTCTGATCGGCCGTGGCGGCGAGTGTTCAACAATCTATAAAGATATTTTTAATGTTACTCAGAAAACAGGTCACAGGTTTAATTCATTTGAAGTATTTGTGCTAAATGTTACGCTCTTAGATGTAAGAAAGAAATCCATATTATCTCTAGCCTTGGCTACTGTATATAGACCTCCAGGGCCATATGCTGAGTTCCTAAAAGAGTTTGCAGATTTTCTCTCGGATCTATTGATGAATGTCGATAAAGCAATAATTGTTGGAGATTTTAACATACACGTGGATGATACAAATGATGCTTTTGGGGCTGCGTTTACAGACTTATTAAACTCCTTTGGGGTCAAACAAAACGTCAGTGGTCCCACTCATCGTCTAAATCATACACTAGATTTAATTATATCGTATGGAACCAATCCAACTGATATAGATATTATACCGCAAAGCGATGATGTCACTGATCATTACATGGTGACTTGCATAATACGTACTGCTGAAATATGTCATGCTGCGTCACGTTATAGACCAGGCAGAACAATCCTTCCAACCACTATAGATAGATTCTCAAATAGATTAACTGATCTATCTAAGCTGCTAAGTGAACCCAAACAAACAATGAATTAGAGGAAATGACTAACAGTTTGAACACCATTTTCACTAGTACATTAGATATTGTTGCACCAATTAGATTAAAAAAGGTTACAGAGAAAACTAAAGCACCCTGGTACAACAGTGCTACGCATGCTATCAAGAGAGAAACTCGTATCTTCAGAGCGTAAATGGAAACAAACTAATTTAGAGGTCTTTAGAATAGCGTGGAAAAACAGTATGTCACGTTATAAAAAGGCTCTAAAAATAGCCAGGGCTGAGCATCTCCGCAAACTAATAGAAAATAACCAAAATAATCCAAGGTTTTTATTTAACACAGTGGCTAGACTAACAAATAAACAGAAATCACCAGAGCAAAATATACCGTTACAGTTTAGTAGTAATGATTTCATGAATTACTTCAATGAGAAAATAGAAAGCATCCAAAACACAATTATAAATGTACAATCCTCTATGGTGTCTTATGATTCAACCTCAATTATGGCCGCACTAGAACAACTACACCGCTTTACAACGATAGGACAGGAAGAGCTAAATAAACTTATCATTGCATCTAAACCAACAACATGTTTATTAGATCCAATACCCACTAAACTACTGAAAGAAGTGTTACCTGTAGTGGAAGAGCCTCTCCTCAATATTATCAACTCGTCTTTATCTTTAGGTCATGTTCCAAAAATATTCAAGCTGGCAGTAATAAAGCCTCTCATTAAGAAACCGCAACTAGATCCAAATAACTTAGAAAATTACAGACCCATTTCAAATCTTCCATTTATGTAAAAAATACTAGAAAAAGTTGTCCACTCAATTGTGCTCTTTTTTGCAAGAAATGATATCTATGAAAAATTCCAGTCAGGATTCAGACCGCATCATAGTACAGAAACTGCGCTAGTTAAAATTACAAATGATTTACTTTTAGCTTCTGACCAAGGCTGTATCTCAATACTAGTCCTACTTGATCTTAGCGCTGCGTTCGACACTATAGATCATAAAATACTCTTGGATTGACTACAAAACTACACTGGTGTTCAGGGACAGGCATTAAGCTGGTTTAGATCGTACTTATCGGACCGTTATCATTTTGTTTGTTTAAATGGGAAAAAAAATCAAAGATAACACCATATAGTATTATAAATGTTTCCGCTACATTTATTCTGCCGTGGTGGTCTGCCACACCAAAAATTACCCCCCACAGCTACAGGTTCTCAATGAAGTCTGATATTGTGCATACTATTGTGTTATTGTTATGCCCCACTAAAAGACATAAAAAAACAACGTAGAGCATCATAAAGTTTTCGTGCACTATATTCCAAGACTTCTATAGTCATTCGATAGCATGTGAGGTAAAAATTAATATTTAAGTTGTTAAGTCAGAGTTAAACTCATCTCTGTCATTCTCCATTCAGCAATCAAACAGCGTCACATTTGGTTACGACAGTAACACGAATGACACTGTCTTTAAGATTTTATTGTGTATTGTGTATTTTATTGAGTTTATTGTGCTTTTCTAAGTCATATTCCTATCACCCAGATATCTGTTAGATTGCAGCACTGAAGTAGAGAGTACTATGAATTGTTCTTCATGTGCACCGTAACTGAAATTTAAAACTGTTAAAGGGATACCGCTTCCATTGAGGCGAACTCTATTGCTCTTAGAAGAAAGTTTGAGTTCGTCATCAACAAAGAAAGGACAAACAAATGTCTGCAAACTGGAATGAAGCAGAGACCAGGAGCTCCTCAGTACCTGTGCTAAAGCTGAGATCGTTGCACCAGCTTTGTGGAACGGTATGTGTGTGTACACATACGTTACACATCTCAGCAGAGCAGAGCTTCCTCAATATTGGCAGTAGGTGGGTGTAAGTGCATCTGCATGCACATTGAGGCAAAGATTTTAACAATTGCCTACTTTTCAAGAGTAAACGCCCAGATTTATAAGAATGTTCTTAGAATTTTGTCACTGAGCTACTCTTTGCATTAACATTCTTTATGAATACGGGCACAGATTTTTAAGGCATTTATCTTATACGCTGAGTTTCGGTTTCATTTATGAGACACGCTCCAGGTCACGCACCGGCTCCTCCGTGTCCTGATTATATTGCCTACTATATTTGCTTCTTATTTAATAAACCAGGCAATTCTTGATGAAAAATGTATTAAAATGAAGATAAAATGTATACAAAACGAAATCCATTTTCAAGAAGACTTTCTACAAAATAAAACGTAATAAGTGTTCATAATCATGTCTGACCCATTCCAAATGATTTCTGATATCGGCCATTTTATGATCTTATTCATCTCATGCAATTCCCTTTTTCATATAATCAACATAGATTGATTCGTCGTCACATGATATGGCGCCGAACTATGGAGGCTCTATGTTTGTGTTTGTCTCGTTTGGCTTTTTTTATTGATAACTCTATCTGTCTGATCACATATGACAGGCATGAACGATTATGTATTCGGGCCAGTTTGCAAAATCCTACCGACTTCCGACCACTGGAGGAATGTTGCCGAAATTATGAGCAGTACTGGTGGTCAAGCTAATGCTTAAAGATACAAGCGGCATCCAAGGAAGAGAGTAGTGTTGTGACGGTGAGGATATTTCTCACCGGTTAATTCGACGTGTGACAACACCGGTAATACCGGTGTCTCACTGGCGGGTAGACTTGTAGTCAAGACCGCCTAAAACCTAGACCAAGACCAAGACACTACCAAGACCACAGGGTATCGAGACCTAGACAAGACAAGACCAAAGACCATCAAGACCGTGACAAGACAGAGACTGCGTAAAAGCGGTCTCGAGACCAAGACCGGTCTCGAGACATACATCACTACCGGCGGGGCTTCTAAATCGCTGAATTTAAAGGCAAACATAAAATGCGCACGTTTTCAAGGGCATACATAACGGTGCGGTAGTGTGGGAAAGAACTGTTTTGTTATTGTGCCCTGAATATGTGCTAGTTTGAAAACAAAACTAACTTTCACTTTTAAATTAGTGTCATTTCATCCTTCGCTTGGAGTTTGATTGACAGACATTTGAAAGCTTACGAACTCAGAATTTATTTTCTGACCGTTTCATTAGGCCCCTCCCCTTTTGGGCATCATCTTTCATAATTTATTATCAAAGCCTTTTCTAATCTTGACAAAACATTGTCAGAAAGGTCTGAGTTCTTAGGTTCCATATTTAGTAACATAAGTTATATTTGGATAGAAATGTATTAATTTGTTATGGCAGAATGCATACATTAAATTCAGTGGAATTCAATGGCACCCGGTGGCTATTTTTGGTATAATGCCTAAACAAAATCTCATGGGAACTTAAATTTTTGTGATATTAACTTTAAATTTGGAACACCACTTGGTTAGATATATAGCTTTAATTTTATAGTAATTTTATAGTAAAAATATTTATTTTATATTAAGAAATATATATTAATAAAGTATATTTAATTTACTGCAAATTATAACTTCCATAGCTTTTTCATACTTAAATTTTTTGAAGTGCTTTCACTTCAGAAATAATCTGCTGATTGTTTTCTTTAAAACAAGACCAAACTTAGGTCTATATTCCAAATTATTCTTGAATTACAACTCTTCCAAGTTTGTATAGTGCATTTTAATGTCAATTATCAATAGGGAGGGGGTGAAAAGGCTAAAGGTAAAGGGTTATAGTAGATATGTAGAAGAGGTCACTGACATTAATAAGACGATGGCTGCATGTGGTACTTTCCACATCATCCAGTGCTACATCTGTGTAAGCTGGAGAAGGTTCGTATTGCCTATGATTGTGCGGCATGGTACCAGGGTACTTCGTTGAATTATCATATTTTCCAAGGCTCAGACCTTACCAATAAGCTACTAGTAGCCCCTTTCCACCAAAGAAGTAGTTCTTGCTTCAACTTGTAATCCCTTCTCAGAACCTGTTTGTTTTCCACTGACCAGAGAGCCCAGCGAAATGACGTTGTCTACTTCACTGTGTACGTCACCATACATCTTAGCTTTCCCTGAAACGCTTGCGACATCTTTAAGCATAATAATTACAATGGTGGACTACATCGTCTATCTGCAAATGTTTCTCCTGGCTTTGCGATCCAATATTTGGCTTTCTACTAGCACTGTGTTTTTAGCAATGGCAGTTTTGGCGGTCACAATCTTTTCCATTGTGTTGTTGGTCACCCTGCCCCCCACGTAAGGGTGAAGTGGTAAGAAACGGTTCTCTGGTTTTAGTCCAGCAAAGAGTTGGTGCCACTTTGAAACCAATTTTTCTGGCCAGAACCGGTTCTGCAAGTTGAAATGCAAAGAACTGGTTTGCAAGTAGGCACCGGCTTCAAGCCAGCTCTCAAAATGCTTTGGTGGAAAGGGGTATAGGAGTTCTTAATTTTAGGCAAGAACCCGTTGCTCTGACTCCGGACATCGAGACCATGTTTGATCAAGTCCGAGTGCCATCTGATGAAAGAGATGTGCTTCGCTTCCTGTGGTGGGAGGATAACGACCTGGACAAACCACCTAAGCATTACCGTATGATGGTTTACCTTTTGGGAGGTGTCTGGAGTCCTAGTGCTGACAACTTTGCATTACAACAAAGTGGCTGAAGTCAACGGTGGAAGCTTCTCAAATGCCACCATGGAAACATTAAAACAAAATTTCTACGTCAAACGATTGTCTTAAGTCGGTATCAACAGTGGAGGTCACTATTAAATTTGTTTACAAACTCTGTGGAGGTTTTAGATTAACCAAATGGTTAAGCAATACTAAGGATGGAAGTGATGAAATCAATACCAGCTGATGACTGGGTAAAGTCATTACATGAGGTCAACCTTGACCAGAAGGATTTTCCAATTGAACGAACACTGGGTGTTGAAAGAGATTCACATTCGATGACAAAGCAGTGGACAAAACTGGAACAAAGAGAGGAGTATTAAGCACTACCAGTTCCAGCTATGATCCTTTAGGATTTGCAAGTCCATTCGTGCTCAAGGCAAAGGCAATCTTTCAAATCCTTGTGTCATATGAAAGTCAACTGGGATGAGGAGGTACCGGTGGACATAGGAGCACAGAGGCACAGATGGTTAAATGACTTGCCTCTGCTGTCTGGTAGGGCTGGGCGATATATATCGGATGACATTTTTTATGCGCATCTCATCAGTAAAACCGCTTCCTTGATTAGTAGTAAATCGAAAATCGAAATCCACCTGCTATCAGATGGAGTGGCATTTACTACACAGAGCCATAGTTCACTGACAAGCTGAGCTGAACTACTGTTTAGTAAATGCCATCTCCATCTGACAGCAGGTGATGGCGATTTACTACTAAATACACCTGTGTAACGAGAACGCCTATCTCACAAGACGTAGAATTCGGACACGTGATTGGGTTCACGAGAACAAGACGAGATTTTTGCCAAATTTTTCAAAAATCTTCAATGACAAAATTCATGTCTGGAAAAATAGTATGCAGGTGCATTTTGCAATCTTTTAACTAATAATGCTGTAATGCATGTCATTTCAGGTCTACTTTCAGTATGAATTATCAAATGCATTGAAAGAAAACAATATACAAGCACTGTAAAAGGTTTTTATTGACTGGCTTTTCCCCTGTTTGATTTCACACAAGTCTCTTCAGACCTTACAGTACATTTAAGAGCTTCCAGAACTTCTGATTGAGGCTGTGTGTGACCTAACTGAACTCACCGAAGTCTGAAGTGCAAACAATAAGTGCAACCATAATCAAAGTTAGCAACAGACACTTTATAATTGTTTTGAAATTGCCGTTTTATTTTGCACCGGCAGTTACAGGGTTAATCCCACGATTTCGGAAATGGTAGAGAGAAACGAGGCAGGTGTGTTTTGTCTCTTGTTGTTCTTGTGTTCCGATTATAAGTTCAGAAACAGAGCCTCCCTCATCTGTTTAAGACCTTTACGACCTTAAGACATTACAGTACTCTCAATATTAGAAGCATAGCTGTCAACATTGAACATTGAAAAGGGAGATTTCCCCAATTCTATCCCAAAATGAGGGATATTTTTTTACAGAATTCTTTTCCACAAACTTTAAAAATAAAGCACTAATCATTAAAAGTCTAAAGAGTCTTATAACTAGCCTACATGTGTGAGAGAGAAAAGAAACAGTGGGTCATTTAAAAAAAATACCATAGAGAATGTTTAAATACTCTAATATCAGCTTATGAGGGAAACCGACGGGCTTTGGGGAAACGGAGGGGAGTTGGTGCTTCGGAGGCCGAGTGCAGGAGGGGATGATTGGGAGCAATCTGTGTGCACCGGATCACAGCGCGCGCTGACACAGAGTAACATCCTGGACGCGTCCGCACGAGCGCGTTTCACATGACATGGCTGTATAAAGCTTTTTTTGTGACATAGCCTAATGTTTTGGTCATCACATTAAAAAGAAAAATGTAAATATATATTAATTTATATAATATTTTAACTTTGAAGTGCTGGAAAAAGATGTGTGAAGTACTTGAAAGCATTTTACCATTCCAGCTAAACTTCCAGTTAGTGTTGCTATATTAAATCCATGGTGAATGTTGCTGGTCTGTGGACGTAAAGTTTTACTAGTTGATTCACGGCACAATATTTCTCCTGGTTTCCATGACAGCGCTGTTTGATCTAATAGAGATCTACGGTTAATAAAGGAGAAATGTGAATGCATCTTACTAGATCTCGCAGCGATGTTATTACCTCAGTGGCGAATTCAAATGTTTTCTGTACCGGAGCGCGGTTTGGTTACAGTGTTGTTTGATCGAGATCGGCTCACGTACACATACATACATACATACACACACACAAACATACATACACACATACGGGGGCGCTGCTAAGGATTTTGGGCCCCATGAAAAGAATCTTGACAGCCCCCAAAACAGCCGAGACTTTTTTTCATATTAATTTACATAAAATCATGTGCTTTTATGGTATTTTGACCATCATTCTCATATATTTAAGACAATTGAACTCCATCCCATGTCGAC
The DNA here is from genome assembly GCA_030378365.1 of Hybognathus amarus. Classification (NCBI taxonomy): domain Eukaryota; kingdom Metazoa; phylum Chordata; class Actinopteri; order Cypriniformes; family Leuciscidae; genus Hybognathus; species Hybognathus amarus. The sequence continues at coordinate 33,634 of JAQIUQ010006362.1, forward strand.
ATTTGTAATTTGTCCTCTGTAATACAAAGCCATGCACCCGTTACACCCTGCTCTATCGAAACGTGCTAACTTGTCGAAAAATGCTACCGTAGAGACCTGGAGCCTCAAGTACATGTAGTCTTACTGGGGAGATTGTAGGAATTGATAAGAAAAGTATAATGGAAAGAAAAACGGGTGTAAAATCAATGTTTTATAAGAGGAACAAATGGAAAATAAATAATTGATATGGTCAGATAATTTAAAAATAACAATTCAACTGACTGGAATGACATGGACATGTCTGTGGTAAAACATATTATCGAGTGTGTTGAGAAACCCCTGGTAACATATGCAATTTGTCTCTTCCAAATCGCATATTCCCTAAAAAAAATTAAAATTGCTAAAGTTATACCCATATATAAAACGGGAGATAGACATACCTTTTCAAATTATAAGCCGTTTCTTTGCTTTCACAAGTTTCAAAAATACTGGTACAATTATTTTACACAAGATTAAATGATTTTGTTATAAAATATGATATACTAAGCAAGCAACAATATGGGTTTAGAAGTAATAGAACAACCTCACATGCATTAATAGATTTTGACAGACATTTGACACTGTCTACCATAACATCTTACTAGAGAAACTGAAAAATAGATAATTGCAGGTCACAATTGGTGCAGATGTGGGGTTCCCCAAGGCTCTGTGCTAGGCCCATTGCTTTTTCTGTTCTACATTAATGATGTATGTGAGGTTTCCAAAGTACTAAAATTGATATTATTTGCAGATGGTACAAACTTATTTTGTTCTGCTGACAATCTGAAACAACTTCTGGATACAATTGAAAAGAAATGGTACTGCTAAAAAATGGATTGATTTAAATAAACTAACATTAAATTTAAGGAAAACAAAATGTGTTGCATTTGGTAATCATTTATCGAATAAAACAGGTAAATTAATGATTAATGAAGTTGAAATAGAAAGGGTGTCAGCCATTACATTTCCTGGAGTGATTATAGACAATAATTCAAATTGGAAGGGACAATTAGCAAGAAACTATTTAAAAATAGTTCAATGAAACTGTATGAAACAATTTAAACTGTTTTTGTTGTATTTGGGATGGTGCAACTATATTGCAAAGGAAATACTTTTTTTAGATTTGTTTATCAAGATTATAATGATGTAAGACAATAATTTTATTTTTATTTTTTAAATATGAGATGTTTTCAAAAAAGGGTAGGCATTATAAGCAAGAGCTTCAGCCTACACCTGTTTCAGACTGTTGTATATATAATGCTGTTTGATGCGCGTGCGATCTGTATTCGTGTTTGTAGCTCCGGAGGATTTCTTCATTAATCTTTAATTTTCTTCTTTACCACTCATTTATAAACTAGCACTTTCTATTTTTCTATCATGTGAACTTATCCTCGATACTATTCCTTATAAAAAACAATTGGATTGCTTTGATATCGCTACTTAGATCCAATTTTTCGAATCTAGGCTACTAGCCTTTAGCCCGCTAGCATTCCACGCGTGGCCTTCGCCTATCGAGACGCTGACTCAAGGCTTCTCACTTGCTTTGCTTAGAGCCTGCATGAACGGGGCATAGGCATTTGCTGTGAGAACCTGCCTTTACGGCGCATACGTGTGCGATCTGTACTTGTGTTTGTAGCTCTGGAGAATATCTTAATTAATTCCTTGATTTTCTTCTTTACCACTCATTTATAAACTAGCACTTTCTATTTTTCTATCACCTTTAGCCCGCTAGCATTCAACGCGTGTCCCTTCGCCTATCGGCCGTCTCATTTTACACCCGTTTCACTGAAAAGATACGGGTTGCATCCGGCATTTCAGTCCTAAATTAGTCGGGATATTAATTTACTGTTCATCTTTTATAATGGCGAACATATCGGATGAGAGTCTAACGTTACCTCTGTGTGCAGGTGAGGACACATTCGAGCTCTTCACGGTGAAGCAGGAGCTGGAACGCGTCGAGAAGCAGATCCGCAGTCTGCTGATGAAGCAAGCCGAGCTGTTGGACCGGCGTTCAACGCTTGAAGCTTCACGCGCCGACGCTCACAACTCAGTGGTTAGTAACGTTAACTCTGTTAGTACATTCCTCATCCACTCCGTATGCTCCTCTGCCCAGGACGACGCGATCAGCCCGGCCTTCTTTCACTCCGACTCCGGCACAACACCGTGGAGCATGGATCACGCAGCGGAGGACACGAGCCAGGACCAGAGCTACCTCTCCGCCCCTCCCGGTCTTCGAGATCTCCACTCGGAACCGCTTCTCCCTCTTCGCGAGCCGGAACGCGATGACGCCGGGATCATCGGGACATCCATGGTCCGTCATGTCCGCGCTACTTCGGGTAAAGGTAATGTACGCACACACTGTTTCCCCGGTGCCCGTGTTCTCGATATCGCCGCTCAGGTTCCCGAGATCGTGGGCGGTGACACGCGCATCGGAGCTGTTGTGCTGGAAGCGGGAGCGAATGACATCAGGCAACGGCAGACCGAGGTTCTGAAGAAGGACTACATGAGCCTGATCGAGACGGTACGCACCACAGCGCCTAAAGCAACGATCATCGTGTCCGCACCGCTTCCCACGTACAGACAAGGACAGGAAAGGTTCAGTAGACTTTTTGCATTTAATGAATGGCTAATGTTAATGTGTAATGAACAGAAACTGCTCTTTGTAAATAATTGGCATCTGTTTTGGGAGCGACCCAGACTGTATCGGGCAGACGGACTCCACCCCAGCAGAATCGGAGCGAGTGTTCTGTCGGACAACATCTCCGAGACGTTACGCACCAGATGACTAATAAGTCAAAGTCCAAATCACAGCCTCTGTTGTCCAAACTTAACTAATATGCATAGTGTGGAGCGTTACATAGAAACTGTGTCCATTCCTCGTTTAGTGAAGCCAAACAATAAATCTAGTGCAGGATTTAGCAAAAATCTTATTGTAATTAAACCAGAAAATCTAAATATCAGTGAACAAAAACAATTTTTAAAGCTAGGTCTTCTAAACATTAGATCGCTCACACCTAAAGCAGTTATTGTAAATGAAATGGTCACAGATAATAATTTTGATGTTCTGTGCCTTACTGAAACCTGGCTTAAACCAAATGAGTATTTTGGTCTAAATGAGTCTAGTCCACCAGGATACTGTTATAAGCATGAGCCTCGTCTGATCGATCAGCGGCGGTGTTGCGACAATCTATAAAGATATTTTTAATGTTACTCAGAAAACAGGTCACAAGTTTAATTCTTTTGAAGTACTTGTGCTAAATGTTACGCTGTTAGATGTACGAAAGAAATCCATATTATCTCTAGCCTTGGTTACTGTATATAGACCTCCAGGGCCATATGCTGAATTCCTAAAGGAGTTTGCAGACTTTCTCTTGGATCTATTGGTGAATGTCGATAAAGCAATAATTGTTGGAGATTTTAACATACACGTAGATAATACAAATGATGCTTTAGGGGCTGCGTTTACAGACTTATTAAACTCCTTTGGGGTCAAACAAAACGTCAGTGGTCCCACTCATCGTCTAAATCATACACTAGATTTAATTATATCATATGGAACCAGTCCAACTGATATAAATATTATACCGCAAAACGATGATGTCACTGATCATTACATGGTGACTTGCATAATACGTACTGCCGAAATATGTCATGTTGCGCCACGTTATAGAAAAGGCAGAACAATCCTTCCAACCACTATAGATAGATTCTCAAATAGCTTACCTGATCTATCTAAGCTGCTAAGTGAACCCAAACAAACTGATCAATTAGATGAAATGACTAGCAGTTTGAGCACCATTTTCACTAGTACATTAGATATTGTTGCACCAATTAGATTAAAAAAGGTTACAGAGAAAACTAAAGCACCCTGGTACAACAGTGATACGCATGCTATCAAGAGAGAAACTCGTATCTTAGAGCGTAAATGGAAACAAACTAATTTAGAGGTCTTTAGAATCGCGTGGAAAGACAGTATGTCACGTTATAAAAAGGCTCTAAAAACTGCCAGGGCTGAGCATCTTCGCAAACTAATAGAAAATAACCAAAATAATCCAAGGTTTTTATTTAACACCGTGGCTAGACTAACAAATAAACAGACATCGCCAGAGCAAAATATACCGTTACAGCTTAGCAGTAATGATTTTATGAATTACTTCAATGAGAAAATAGAAAGCATCCAAAACACAATTATAAATGTACAATCCTCTATGGTGTCTTATGATTCAGCCTCAATTATGGCCCCTCTAGAACAACTACACCGCTTTACAACGATAGGACAGGAAGAGCTAAATAAACTTATCATTGCTTCTAAACCAACAACATGTTTATTAGATCCAATACCAACTAAACTACTAAAAGAAGTGTTACCTGTAGTGGAAGAGCCTCTCCTCAATATTATTAACTCGTCTTTATCTTTAGGTCATGTTCCAAAAATATTCAAGCTGGCAGTAATAAAACCTCTCATTAAGAAACCGCAATTAGATCCAAATAACTTAGCAAATTACAGACCCATTTCAAATCTTCCATTTATGTCAAAAATACTAGAAAAAGTTGTGTCCGCTCAATTGTGCTCTTTTTTGCAAGAAAATGATATCTATGAAAAATTCCAGTCAGGATTCAGACCGCATCATAGTACAGAAACTGCGCTAGTTAAAATTACAAATGATTTACTTTTAGCTTCTGACCAAGGCTGTATCTCAATACTAGTCCTACTTGATCTTAGCGCTGCGTTCGACACTATAGATCATAAAATACTCTTGGATCGACTACAAAACTACACTGGTGTTCAGGGACAGGCATTAAGCTGGTTTAGATCGTACTTATCGGACCGTTCTCATTTTGTTTGTTTAAATGGGGAAAAATCAAAGATAACGCCAGTAGACTATGGAGTACCGCAAGGATCGGTTTTAGGCCCTCTGCTATTCTCAATATATATGCTGCCACTTGGTAATATTATAAGAAAACATGGAATTAACTTCCACTGTTATGCTGATGATACTCAATTATATATTTCATTACGACCAGACGAAAACACTAACTCATCTAAATTGACAGAGTGTCTCAAAGATATAAAATGCTGGATGACGTGTAATTTCCTGCTATTAAATTCAGATAAAACTGAGGTTTTACTTATTGGTCCAAAAAACTACTCACAAAACCTCTTACAATACAACTTTAATATAGATGGATGTCCTGTTACTTTATCCACTACAGTAAAAGACCTGGGTGTTATACTAGACCGCAACTTGTCTTTCGAAAATCATATTTCATATGTTACAAGAACAGCCTTTTTCCACCTTAGAAACATTGCTAAGCTACGCAACATGCTATCTGTTTCTGATGCAGAAAGTTAGTTCATGCATTTATGACCTCAAGACTAGATTACTGTAATGCTTTATTAGCCGGTTGTCCTGCATCCTCAATAAACAAGCTACAGTTAGTCCAAAATGCAGCCGCTAGAGTTCTTACTAGGTCAAGAAAATACGATCATATAACACCGATTTTATCATCTCTACACTGGTTACCTATTAAGTTCCGCATCAACTACAAAATACTACTACTAACCTATAAAGCCCTAAATGGTTTAGCTCCAATGTACTTAACGGACCTTCTTTCGCCCTACAATCCACCGCGTTCTTTAAGATCACTAAATTCAAGGCTTCTGGTCATTCCTAGGATATCTAAGTCCACTAAAGGAGGGAGGGCGTTCTCGCATTTAGCTCCAAAACTCTGGAATAGCCTTCCCGATACGGTTCGAGGCTCTGACTCGCTGACACAGTTTAAAACTAGACTAAAAACGCATCTCTTCAGTCAAGCATTCACATAATGCTTACCTTTTAGTCCTCTGTTATGCCATACAGAACCGTTTGCCGCTGAAACTGCTTAACGCACCAGTGGGGCTCGACAGCCTTTTAGACAAACGGTTCGACACGTTCGGCACGTATGGTTGGCTTGCAGAGAGTTTGTGAGATAGTGATTTTCTAACACCGACTCCTGTATAATGGAAATCATTCTGAACATCAGCTATGCTAATTATCTCCCATCTGCCTTTCTGCTGTTATCTCGGGACGTCTGTCCCGAGAAAAATGGCGCTCGTCAGGTCCAGTTTGTATCCAGCCTCTCACGGGGATCTCAGATGCCCCAACGCCTGTGAAGAGACGTTTGTTTACTGGGATGAGGAAGAGAATAATCAGGAGGTCTTCAATGATTCAGCAGCAGCTGAAGCGGCTCGTTTGAGGAGACGTAGCGTTTCGGCGGATGGTTAAAATGTGATGGTCACTGTTTGTTTTCTATTCAAGGTGAGCATGTTCGTTTATCAGTAATAAATGAGTCACACTGCCGGCCAGTCATCGAACTGTTTGCCAATAAGAGACTATCCGGACACATGGCAATTATTAATATATCAGGTTGCAGGATAATTTCTTTTACAGGCGTATTTTATTTTGTTTTCAAATGTAGTACTAAATTTCAATTTTCAACGTTACGTTGTGATTGGGGGCTATTTGAGTCGGGCCTACTATTTGTCCAGCAGCTCTTGTTTTGACCAAGATGGGTAGAGTACGCGTCATGTTCGGGGGACGCAGAGATGTGGGGTGGAGGGTGGGTGTCGGACTGTTGTTGTTTTTGTTTTTCTTCTTGTTCGGCTCAGATGCACGTGTTTTATTCAATTGTATGATATGTTGCAACAGCATTTGTTTTCTTATATTTTTCCAATATGACTCAAGTACAAGGTAGAATGGATGTTGGAGGCAGGGATTTACAACTGATTTCATGGAACGTGAAAGGGCTTGGTAGTGCAGTCAAAAGGGGGAAAGTTTAAGCACCTGAAATCTCTTTCAGCGGATATCATTTTTCTACAAGAGACCCACATCAAAACAGCAATGCAGCATAGGTTAAAATGTAGGCCTAATTAGGTATCTCAGATATATCAGTCACCATTTACCTCACATGCCCATGGTGTGGCAATATTGTTTCGAAAAAATATTCCTTTTCAGGTAACCTCTGTTAGTAATGACCCTCTTGGTAGATATTTACTGGTCTCTGGTACAATAAACTCACCCCCAATAACCCTGCTTAATATATACGGTCCAAACACGGACGAGCCTAATTTTTTTAGGAAGGTTTGACCTGCTTCCAGACGATAGTGACTCAAACATAATAATTGCCGGGGATTTTAATTGCTATTAAGATCCATTTTTAGATAGATTATCTACGCGGCCAGCTCCTGAAATTGCATCTGTAAAGCTTTTAAACAACCTTTTGAAAGTTAGGAATCTAGTAGATATTTGGAGGATACAGCATCCTACAAGCAAAGAGTATTCATTTTACTCAAATGTCCACAAATCCAACAGCAGGTTTGACTTATTTCTGATTAGCTCTAACCTCATTTCCCAAATCACTAATTCCAAATATCACAATATTTTGATTTCTGACCACAGCCCCTTAGTAATATCATTAAATATTTCTCTCCCAAAACAGATTTATTCCTGGCGTTTCAACCCAAATCTTTTATGTGATGACAACTTTAAGAATATAACCTCCAAATTGAAAGATTTTATAGAATTAAATGATAATTTTGAAGTGTCTGACCTGACCTTATGGGAAACACTAAAAGTTGTTTTGCGTGGTGATGTAATCTCTCACACTTCAGCCATTAAGAAGAGAGAAATGAGACTACTTGAAATTAACAGCACTCTTCCTAATTAGGAAAGAGCCTACCAAAATTCTAAATCACCAGATCATTACAAAGAAATACTGAAGCTTAAATATGAATACAATGATATTATGAGTAGCCAAGTTAAGAACTTGCATTTAAAACTAAGACAGAAGCACTTTGAGCTTGGTGATAAACCAGGTAAATTAATAGCACAACAACTTGATGCCCAGGCATCAAGAGCAATTTGTGCTATTAAATCTAAAGCAGGCATTCTTCTAACCAAGTAGGGATGTCCCGATCCGATACTCAGGATCGGTATCTGGCTCCGAATCCAGCCATTTTTGCCGGATCGGGATTCGATCAGATGAGGCCGATCCAAATCCGATATTGTGTGTATACTATTATGATATTGTTAAGCTCCACAGAAGGCACAAAAACATTCTAAAGTACCATAACGTTTTCGTGCACTCTATTATAAGTGTTCTAAACCCATTATGTGTGAGAGAAATTAATATTTAAGTAATTAAATTCAAGATCACGTCAACTTTTCCCTCTCGCGGCTGTCAGTCATTCTCCATTCAGCACTCAAACAGCGCGTGCGTTCGGTTACAGTCAATGAGGAAACTATCTTCAAGATGATTCAATGTTAATACTATTATACTTTATCTCTAGATAAAGGTATATGTTTTCGCATTATCTTGATGGACTTTATTGCCGTAAATTAATTCGGTGTTACTTTCTACCTGGTGTCGGACGCCCTCGGTTAGATCACAACACTAGAGTCAGATCACTATTATTCTTCACGCGCACAGTAACTGAAATTTAAAACTGTTAACAGAAAAGGCTCAATAAACTATTGTATAGATAGATACTGTTTAATACACTGTCCATATTTCCTTTTGTGCTTTGAACTTTTCAAAGCGGACTCGACGCACAGCGTGCATACCATAGGGTGCATACTCGGCTGCACGCTGTAACTCCACGTGGTTTCAAGCGCATCATTCTGAGCTCGGAATGCGCATAAGCAATTTGTGCCGCACTGTGTTGGAGTCATTCATATCATAATGCAGTGACGCAATTAAAGCTTCTTAACATTAATAATTATTATTGTTGCTGCCTCATTACAGTTTTTTTCAATTGCTTACACACTAAAATTAAAACTTTCCCGCTATTAGCAAAACCTTCACTCAAGGAGCAAAACACCGGCCTAGATTTGCACAATTGTAAACACATTGTCAGCTTCACCCTTTTTGCAAAACATTACACACAGTGATTTGTAAAACTCTACACACATTTTCACACCTTAGAAACAGATAAGGATTGTGAGGTTACTTCCTTGTCTTTACAAAGCCCCATTTTACCATTGACCACACTAATGAACGAATTGGATATTCAAATCCACCAGGTGTGGAAGCACACATGTGCTAATTTGAAAACGCAGCACTCAGGTGTGCTATAAAAGGCAGCAGCAAGTCCACCTGTCTGCAACAAAAATGGAAGGAGCTAGAAGAAGAAGAAGAGTCAGAATAAGAGGGGGAGCTCAAACAGGAGATGAACGAGGTAGAGGAGGAGGAGAAGGGTAGAGGAGGAGGAGACGATGGTAGAGGTGGGGATGAAGGTGATAGAGGAGGAGTAGAAGGAGGAAGAGGTAGAGGAGGAGGAGAAGAGTAAAGGAGGAGGAGAAGGTGGTAGAGGAGGGGATGAAGGAGGTAGAGGAGGAGTAGAAGGAGGAAGAGGATGAGGAGAATGGGGTAGAGGATAAAGAACAGGATAAGGAGGTAGAGGAAGAGGAGAAGAAGGAGATAGAGGAAGAGGCCTCGGTAGAGCAGGACTTGAAGAGTTGATATCCTGAACAAAGAAGACGAGGACCAAATTTGCAAAGAAATCCGTGCAACAACACTTACTGACCATGTTACCATGTTATCAACCATGGACTGACACTGATGGAAGCTGGACAAAGAGATCAACCAAATCTCTGGTTGATACTGTATTTGAATAGTTACAGTATTCTTGTTGCTTTTACAGTAGTTTTTCTTCAGAGTCAAAGTGTATGTACTTCATGCAGTAATTGCAATTTGTCTACAGATTTTATTTGTTTCATTGATTCCATTGTTGGTTGATTGCTGTAACTGATTATGGTAAGAAATACTGTAAAATAAATACTTGAAATATTCAGTCTGTAGCATCAGTGTTGTGCAGTGCTTGGTAAGTTTATATATTTCTCTCTATATCTCAAACTAATCATGAAGAATGTTGTGAGTTTGTCACAATTTATTTTAATCTAAATTATCCCTTATAACAATACCTGGCCAAAAATATAGCACATGCTATTTCCTAAAAATAGTTTTTTTTACAAATGTGTTTTTTATTTATCACAGCAGTGTGAAACTGGCTGCAATAGTGTCTGATCATTGAGGACTGTGTTGGTTAAATGAAAACTAATAGCATTTTCACAAATATGTGTATATCTTTTGACCAAAGTGTGTATGTGTTTCCAGAAGTGTGTCATTTTGCAAATAATCTAGGAATTATGCAAATTGAGTGTGGTGTTTGGATAATTGTAATTATATTTTGAAAAAAAGAACCTGGTTTTCAAAATTGCGTGTAAATAGCTGTATACACCTAAAACATGTCTCAATTTTTAGTAGCCTTGGCTATATCTAAAATAATTATCTTTTTTGTTTTATTGTTTTTCGTGAATGTATTTTACAACAATACAAAGAACAATATGTATTATTCACTAATCTAGTTTATAATAGTAATAATAATTATAATATTTTTTGTCATAGATTATGATCATATATTTTGGGATTTGTTGTGTATCTTTATAATGAAGCTGTCTGTATTAAGTAGATGTGTATACTGTGTGTAGACTATATACTGGACTGGAGGTATATTTTAAGGGGCTAACTGAGGAAATTGCTATATTTTTTATTAGTTTAAAAATAAAATAAAAATATCGGATTGGTATCGGCCGATACTCAGATTTTTGGTATTCGGATCGGTTTTGAAAAAACTGTATCGTTGCATCCCTATAACCAAGCCTGCTGACATAAATCATCATTTCAGGGAATTCTATTTTGACCTTTACTCCTCCAAACACAATGTTTCACAATCTAATTTGAACGATTTCTTTGACTCCGTATCATTGCCCAAACTGAATAGCCAAACTGCCATAAAGTCGTTTCCATCGGGCAAGTCTGCTGGCCCTGATGGTTATTGCGCAGAATTCTACAAAAGATTCTGTGATATTCTTGCACCACTTATGCTCAGAATGATGCATAATTCTAAAACTGAAGGGAAATTGCCAAACACCCTTTATGAAGCAAACATTTCTTTAATTTTAAAAAAGGGCAGAGATGAAACAGACCCTGCAAGCTCCAGGCCAATCGCGCTTCAAAATTTTGATCGCAAAGTAATAACTAAAATCTTGGCTACTAGGCTGAACAAATATTTAGCTTCTATCATCCATTCTGACCAGACAGGGTTTATTCCTGGTAGACTCTCCTTTTTTTAATGTGAGGTGGCTGCACAACACTATTTATTCAGATTTTTGTGGTAAAAAGGTAGCTTCTATTTTGTCCCTCGACGCTCACAAAGCTTTTGATCAGGTCAAATGGCCTTATTTGTTTGAGTCACTACGCAGGTTTGGGTTCGGGGAAGTCTTCATCTCCTGGGTGAAACTGATATATGCAAAACCGTGCTGTTCTATCTTGACGAATGGTGATCAGTCAGCCCCCTTTTTTTTGCAACGCTCAGTTCAGCAAGTCTGTCCATTATCTCTGGCTATAGAGCATCACAGTCCCGCCCACAGCCCGAGAGAGCGCTGGTGCCGGAAGTAAATTTCCCATTCATTTCTCCCATTGACATTTTGTAAAATCGATATCTAAAGAGTATTAGAGCATGTCTGAGGATAATCAGCTACGGCTGAGCTCATAAGAATATAACGTATCATTTCGAGTGAAAAAACAAAAAGAAAATCCAAAAAAAGTCGAAGGTACAAGCCTGTGTACATATTTTCATTTCTGAGCAAAGGAACTACTCTTCCCATAAGACACCGCGCCTCACTGAAGTCGACTGAAGCCTCCGTAAAAAAGCCTTTTGAGTGACTTCCAAATCTGACGACGGCCGGTGAACGTCTCCTCCAGTGAATTTTATATAGTGAATGTGCAGGGAAACTCCTTTTCCTCAATTTACTGAAGCTTATGCACATGCAAAAACATTGACTATCTGGCTCGCTCATTGGCTGTGTTGTGGCAACTGCTCATCCAATAACGCGAGGGCATCTCTGAGGTGCGACCAATGAACTTAGCCCTACGTCATTACGCGATCCTCAGTCCTCACGCGCCTTCGCGGGTTTTAGACACGTGACACGACTTCCACCAATCAGATGCATCACTGTAAGTAATGAAGTACTTATCCAATACATCGTGAATATAAGGCATTTATCTTAAAACAAGGTTAGTGCCCCATGAACTTTTGGCGTTTATATGAGCATATACAATCACTTAGTACAGCCATAGCTGGTTTTAAGTCTACCATGTATGGTTACGTTTTTATGGCTTATATCCCAAATGTCTATGGAGAAATTGTATTGAATTTTTACTTCCGGCACCGGCTGTGGGCGGGACTGTGATGCTCTATTGCACTGGAGCTGCTTGCTGTTGTAAAAAGAGAGCACCTACAGGTGAAGGGGCTTCAGATTGGAGGTGTGAAAACACTTATTAGCTTATACGCTGACGATGTAATACTGTATTTGGATAATGCTGAAAAATCAGTCCCCCTCTTCTTGAGCTGATAGAGTCTTTTGGTAAAATTTCAGGGTACACGATCAGAGTGAGTTTGTGACTTTATCCAGTACCTATTCGCCTGTTTTTTTACAAAGTATTCCATTCAAAATAGTTAATGATCATTTTACATACTTTGGTCTGGCTATACCTAAAGATTCAAAGCTAATATTCAAATTAAATTTCACAGAATTTATTTCAAAATTAAAGCAAAATATTGAATCCTGGAAAATTCTTCCCTTATCAATGATTGGACGAATACACTCAATTAAAATGGTCTCCCTCCCCAAATTTTTATACCTATGTCAAAATCTCCCCATTTATCTTACCGCAGCCTTTTTTAAAGACTTGGATTCAATTATTTCATCCTATATTTGGAATAATCTAACCTGGATAATCTGACGCCTACAACCCCTTTGTGGCTTAAGATGGAGGCCAATTCTGTGAAAAACTCTTCATTACCAGCTATGTTATTTTCCAAGTTTAAGAAGCTAGAGCCATATAAAAACTTATGTTTTGTGGTAAAGCATTCAGTTAGAATTTTAAATCAGGTTAGGTGCTTTCTAAAACTACCAAACACATCAGTACAAACACCCATTTGTTTCGATCATTGTTTTCTGCCTCCCTGGCATGACATATTGTACCATGACTGGAGAAAGGAGGGCTTGATATCATTTAATAATCTGTACATTGATGGTAAATTTGCATCATTCAACCAACTGAAAGGAAAATATAATCTTCCTAATTCCCATTTCTTTCGGTACTTGCAGGTTAGGCATTACATCCAATCAAATATTGAGGATTTTTTTAAATCTACCCCTGGTACATGAAATCTATGATATTTGTAAGAGCCCTCCTTTCTCCAAGCATCTTATTTCGAGAATTGTAGGTTTATTTTTATGACTGCATAGAGGCGAACACTTTGAAAACTAGGGATACTTGGAAAGAAGAGCTAGGTGTGGAATTATCTGAATCCATGTGGAACACCTGTCTGTCTAATATTCATTCCTGCTCTATAAGCAGCAGGCACAAATTAATTCAATTTAAGATTGTACATCGCTTGCATTATTCCAAAGTCAGATTACATAGAATGTACCCATCAGTTTCTCCTATGTGTGACAAATGTACACTGTCCCATGCTTTTTGGACTTGCTCCTCATTAACAAACTTCTGGTCCAAAATATTTGACTGGTACTCCAAAGCATATAAGAGGCCCCTTCAGCCTGAGGCTGGACTCTCAAGCAACAAGGACAATTCCAACTATAATGCGGCAACCATTGGAACTGGGAATGATAGTTGCCAAGAGACTGATATTGAGGGAATGGAAGTCCCCTATCCCTCCTTTCTTTCAGGCATGGGTCACTGATATGCTATCCATAATACAAATGGAAAAACTTAACACTACTCAAATGGACACATTTTTCCATTCTTGGAACCTATTCCTAACACATTTTGAAAGGTTTAAATTACAGTATACTGACTGTTCCTGTGTTAACTTTTCCTGCTACCGTTGTGATAAACATGATTGTAACAATTGGCAATTGCTGCATCTGAGCCCTGTTTGTCCGTCTATTTGAAAATGTAAATAAAATATAAAAAATAAAAATAATTTTAACTATCAAATATATTTTTTTAGCACCACAATTTTATTGGGGGCTTCTCTGGGCCCCCTCTTAGTCATGGGCCCCGAAATCGTCATCGTTCACCCCCCTTTATGGCGCCCCTGTGTATGGGGTGGGTTGTGTGTGTGTGTGTGTGTGTGTGTGTGTGTGTGTGTGTGTGTGTGTGTGTGTGTGTGTGTGTGTGTGTGTGTGTGTGTGTGTGTGTGTGTGTGTGTGTGATGTATATATATATGTATATATATATATATATATATATATATATGTATAACAGACTTCCTGTTATCTCTATGTCCTTGTTTTTATTCATATTATTTGTACTGATTACTTATTGGTTGTTGTTTTGTTTAATGTACAAGTCATTAATTTTACTTTTTTTTACGTTGATTTTCAATAAACATGGTGTCTGCCAGGTGCCTTTATCGGTGATGGACATTCGAATAAAGTGTGGGAATCATAAGTCAAAGAGTCCAATCTTTCTTGAACCAGGCAGCTACAGTCACCTGTGAGACTCACCGGCCTCTCGATTCTCCGCGTCATTGCTCCTCTTTTTATGCTTCCGTTCCTTTGTGAGAGATGCCGGTGAGGTGCATCTCACGGGTGAAGTCCATTAACACTCACGCCACCGGCCTTGCGCCATTCTCTCACGCTGTTTGCAAATGGCAACATCTCTGAGAAAGACTTGAAAATGGCTATCCATCGCTGTTTCCCAATTAGCCTGATAGAGCTTGAGAATAATCCCCAAATCCAGGTTTGCAAAGTTTGTTGCATTATACCCAAAAAGGCTTGAGGATCTAATTAGTGACAAGGGTATAAGTACTAAGTACTGGCTAATGGTCGTGTCTAAATATTTATGCTCAAATGAAATAATCACTAATCTGGTTTTTGATTTGCCATTATGAACCACAGATGTAGGTTGATGAGGAAACCAAACAATGATTTCAAAGGATTTTAGCTTAAACGTGCTGTATCCACTTTATTTTATGCATGCAAGTATGTTAGTGTGTAAGGGAGCAAATAATGGGCTTACATTGTACGATTTGGGGTGTCTCTGTTTCCACTGAACCAGGACAAGTTGGGCAATGACGAGTGTGACAATGAGAATGAGAACCATCTCTGCATGCATTGCTTCATGCCCTTTGTGTTTGGCATGCATTTTAGCATGTTCCAACCTGCAAAACAGAAAAGAAAACCTTAAAATTAGCACACATTTATAAACAATCAATTTCATAACCAGTTTTTAATGATGCAATATTTTAGCTGTTACTTGTTAATTTAGATTTGGCACAAGTAACTTACAGCAGTAGCTTTCAACTAGTGGGTTGTAACAAGGGGTGTTCGTGAATAGTTGAATATTCGATCTGTAATTATTAAAAAAAAGAATTTATATACTATTCGAATTTTGCTACACGTTGCTTTGGTGGCTATAAATGCAGTGAAATTCCTAAACACGCAAACTAAAACTCGGTTACAAATTAAATGCCCTGGGTGGCTCTGTGGAGCTTCTTAACAAGTTGACTGCAAATGGATCAATATGTTGTGTGGAAACATTGTCAGGTGAAAGACATTGTCAGGGTTATCATAAACATATCATGAAATCCCAACAACAGTCAAATGAGGAACAGCTGTCCATCACTTCATTTACTTCTTTAGGTAAGCGCAGCTGTATACTCAAGTGAGCCGTGAAACTAACTCATAGCAAAATGATCGAGACGCTTTTGTCAAGGGAGACCTTTTTAAAAACAAAACACACAAAGCCCTGTAAGAAACTTTGCTTAGCACACCGTTATACGTGCCCCTGCAATAGGATGCACCGATACCGATATCGGTATCGGGTATCGGCCTCGATACCACATTTTTTAAAGTACTCGTACTCGTTAGAAGTCCCCGATACCGGGGACCGATACCACGGTCTGAGAAATGGGTTAATCACAGGCGCGAGTGCCCGCCCCAGGCCCCGGCTGCAGCTCAGAGGCGGGGAGAAGGCGAGGCGAGACGAGACCTGTCAGCCGCGTGGACCAAGCTCGGTACTAAAAAAATGTGAACGTCACGGTACCGAGTCCCGGTGGTACCGATACCTGATCAAACCCAGTTCCGTTTGCACATGCATGCACGAAGGGCGTGAAGTTGCGTCATCATCATGAAAGAAATAAGAAATTGACAGAAATAATTATATTAGGCTACTGTACAATAGATTTAACTACGTCTCTATTAAATTGCTACTACTAATAATGTGTGCATAAGGTTGCTTTTTCTCTTGATTTTTTATAAGCAATATTTCTCAATATCATCAATATTTTCGTATAAACAGCATGTAGCCTTCAATGCTTTCATAAATGTACCATCATAAATAATAGTCATTGAATTGAATTTTTTTTATTTAACTATTTGGAAAAAAAAGAAAGAAAAAAAAGAATATATATATATATATATATATATATATATATATATATATATATATATATAAAATGAAATAAAATATAATTAAATAAATTGATAAAATAGTTAAAACTGATTTTAAATCATGTTTTTTTTTATTAAGTACTCGGTATCGATATCGCGAGTACTGAAATGCAAGGACTCGCACTCGTACTCGTTTTCCAAAAAGTGGTATCGGTGCATCCCTACCCTGCAATATCTGTCAGTGAAGAGCATTTTCCCTACACCCACACATATTGTTTTCCGACTGAGGAGCATGTGGATAATCTTTTTTGATTATGAACGTGCATGTAATATAAACACTATAACCATATGCTGACTCATGTGTATATGCACGTTTTAGTTCTCTTTCATGCTTGCACAACATGAACAAACAGAATGTCAAAATGCCCGTATTGGTGAGTATTCACATAAACACAGTTGTTACGGCATCAACTTCAACTCAACAAGGCTTGTTTGAGATGCGCCTCGCCTGCAATGTAGTCGAGAGTAGGCGGCTGCAGTGAGAGGAGTGAAAAAGCGCATTCAAGCCGGACAAATCTCGGTTCTCGCAGCGGGTCTGACACCTGTGAGATCAAAGTCTGATATCGCGAGATTTATGCTCGTTAAGTAAAGTAAATTACTTAAACTTGTAATTTTAAGTTCTGTTGCTTTTATATGAAAATAAATATAATGAACAAGACACCCAAAGTACTTATTTAATAACATTCCAAATATGTGTTTATCTATATTTTTTCTTTAATACAGACATGTGTTTTTATATTGTTTTAATAAAAATATAATGTGCATAAAAATATCATGTTTGACATCACATAGTAACTGATATATGGCACGGTCAGAGAGTTTATTCACCCATAACAAATATGTATACACATAAAACATGATATCAGAGTTTTAAAATCAAACATGTTAAAAGAGAAAAATACATCACGGTTGTTTAAACCAATGAACACTAAGCTGTGTCGTCAGCAAGTCGTTTCCCATCGTGCTTTTGATCAGCGCAGTCGGTGGAGAAGCAACTGCGCGCGACTGCAGAATCCGACAGGTGCGCCTTGCGCTCGCGAGAGTTTTTTGACATACGTCGGCATGACATCATCAGAGCCAGGCGGACAGTTCTCGGACACATTTCTAACCGGCATGCATCTCGCGCTGATCACCGGTGATCGGTTTTGCGCAGATTTTGCTCATCTCAAACAAGCCTAGTGTATTTGATCGGTTTTAAACTGACAGCAGCCTACACTGTAAAAAAAATATTTTAATACGTTTTTGTCCACAGATGTTTATCGGCCACAGATCGGTTTCAGCCAATGAGGACATTCTAGTCATAACAGTAACATAACATAACAGAGTCACCCAGGGTTGCCAACTCTCACGCATTGAGCGTGAGACTTACGCAATTGAGCCTATGCACGAACCCTGCTGACGTGTGTCCGAAAGAATCTCATGCTGCGTCCGAAATCTCCACTCAAAGCACTACTCCCTACCCCCTATGTTGGGGTTAGAGAGCAGAGCACTATAATAGTGAGCTCACCAGCATAACAGAAGCAACTTTCGGACACTACTCGATCGTCTCTCGGCGCCGTTGATTACATCATCTGTCAGCTGGTACCGAGTCGGCTCTGGGCTAAATAGATTTTTAAAAATAAATACATTACATTATATTGAGCTTACTTCTCCAAAATTTAAAAACTAAAAGTGATTTCTGGCCGTTTTTGTTATAATGCGCTACTCCACATATGATTATAACTTATTTTTACGATCAGCGCAATGCATGATGGTATGTAGGGCTTAGGTTAGTGACCATCGGTTGTTCACTACTTTTCAAAATGCATTCTGGGATACATTGAGTGGACTATATAGGGAATAATAATCATCATTATACATTCGGACAGCACTACAAAATGGCGAGCTCACTATATAGTCCACTATATAGTGAGAAATGGGAGATTTCGGACGCAGCATCAGTCGGCGTCTTTACTTCCGGAAGTGCGTTCTGCAGGCCAAGTGTATAGCGGCAAAACGAATAAAATCCATTTTCTCAGAAACGGAGGCAACGATTTTAGAAACGCTGATTCGCTAGTCGAATTTCGTACGATATGAGAGAATACTAACCCTCAAAGTTGTTGATGTAGCTCGAAATATAATTTAAATAACTTCTCTTTTTCACTCTTGTGTGACGGCTAACTGCCACACAGTGTTGTTAACATCATTCACGTTAACCACAGGACGTTTTTAAACAGCAAGTGTAATTTGACACTATCTACACCTAACGCAAAACCGGCTTCTGACCATAGACTGACGCAGCACCGGAAGTAACTGGGCGTGCTGAGACAAACTCAGACGCGATCGTGCATAGAGGCTATTCTCATGCTCTCACGCCACACCCCCGATTTCTCACGCTGAAGTGTAAACCCGGCCGGTCAAATACCTGAAAGATTAGTTTATCTAAAGACGCTTTCAGCAGTGACATCATAAAGAAACGGTACTGCGCATGTGCATTAATCTGGCCCAAACTTAACTTCCGGCAGACAATCCATAACAAGTAAATAACCTTAGTAGCTGGTATTTCTTGCCAGTCAAAGAAAATAAATGTTACCTGGCCAAACTGAAATGTGACACTTCAAGACCCGTTGAACAAAAATTGGAGACAAGATGTTTTTCTACCAATGTGTCTGATTTACTGATATGATATATACTTTATTGTCCCCGAAGGGAAATTTGTTTTGGGGACAGTCCGTCCGTAGCTTTACAAAGACAACACAACAAGACACTTCACCACAAAAAAGAAGAAAAAAACACAACAGACATATTGCACACTCTCCATATGGCCTAAAATACAGCCTACATATTACATACTCCATAGCATACATAAGAGTTAAAATTAACATATTGCACTCTCCCTTCAGCTCATAAAAGTGCGCACACTGTCTATATTGCACAATCCCCCTTATGGTCTAAAACAGAGGTTCTCAACTCCAGTCCTCGCGACCCACTGCTCTGCATATTGTGTATGTCTCCCTTGTTTAACACACCTGAATCAGATCCTTAGCTTGTTAGGATAGACTCTTGCTGCGTCCAATTCGCCTACTTATACTACGCCCTAAAAGTATGTACTCTTTTTGTGAAGAAAAGTATATACTTTTGAGTATGCAGCAAAAAGAGTAGGCAAGCTTTGGGACATACTATCACGTCAGTCTTTAACGGACAGCTCTGTCGCGTCCTGCGTGCATCCGGTCACCGTAAACTGCCCTGTCAATCATCTTGTCACAGTTAAAATCCTCCATTCTATCTCATTTGATTTCCTACCGTTTCAGAGCACGTTCATCTGCCAGTCGTGGGTCTTTCATGCAGATACTCTCCTCGTGTTTGCAATTTGAATATAATGATGCGTTTAAAAAGTAATGGCTAAACGTGTCTTACAAAAGTTCACAATGCTGCTGCATATGCAATATAATGTGGACAACATTGAATAAATTCATTTTCGTCCGGTTAGATACTGATAATTAATCACTCAAACCTGTTTATCTAAACCGCTCTACACGGCCGCGGGACCAGCAGGGACTGACGCGCGCCTCCGTGTCTGTAGTTTAACACTTTTTACTCGTGTTTGTAGTTCTAACCGAATCCTCGTCCACGCGCAGTGATTTGTGGGCAATATCAGCCGTTAAGAGTGTGCACCGATCTACACTTCGGATTCTGACCGGAAATAGTAGACCATCCGGGTATCTTTGAAACACTCATTTCAACATACTACGGTTTGGGACGTACTAATTCTATTTTCGAATACTATTTCAGGACGGATAGTATGCGAATTGGGACGCATCTATGTCCATCCTAACGAGCTGAGGATCTGAATCAGGTGTGTTAAATAAGGGAGACATGCACAATATGCAGAGCAGTGGGTCGCGAGGACTGGAGTTGAGAACCCCTGGTCTAAAATACCTAGCTTACATATTACATACTCCATAGCACACATAAGAAAAAATTACAATTAACATATTGCACTCGCCCTTAGACTCATAAAATCCTCAGTTGGCATGCTACGCACTCTATAGTGCTGTATTGCACAATCTATCTGGCCTGCAGAATACACAATTAACATATTGCACCTTCTCTATGGCCTACAAAACATTCAAATGACCTATAACACACAACTCAACAACCAACATTACACATACCCTCAAAAACACTACATATTCGAGTAAATGAGCTTAATAGACATAGGTACGAAATAATTTTTATAACGGTTTAACCTGCATTTAGGAACTCTAAATCTTCTGCCAGAATGTAACAGCTGAAATTCTGGGTGGAGGATGTGGGTCAGGTCAGAAACAATTTTTTGTGCCTGTCTGATGACCGACTGCTCATAGATTATCTAGGGATAATTTATCTGGGGGATAATCTAAAAACTCTCTCTAGATAGTTTTTGACCCCCATAATCTTCATAGCTATGTTAACTTGGCGAGTGATCTGTGATTTTAATTGTACTGTCAAGTTCCCATACCAGCTTGTAATACTGTACTTTAAAATGCTCTCTAGTATTGCGTGGTAAAACAATAACATACATTTTTGTTCTACTCCATACAGTCTAAGTCTCCGTAAAAAATACATCCTCTGCTGGAGTCTAGAGCAGACAGTGTTTACATGGTCCTTCCAGGTCAGTGCGTTATCAATATGTACACCCAGGTACTTGCAAGAGCTAACCTGAGTAATGGGTACACTGTTAATTACTACAGGCCTGGTGTCACCTATAGCTTTTGGGTCAAACACCATCTCCTCAGTCTTGGTTACATTTAGCATAAGATGATTATCATCGCACCACCGAACAAATTCCTCGATTTCTGTGTAATACGCGGCTGGAGTTTTATCTTTATGCATGAGACCCCGGATTGCTGTATCATCGGAGAATTTAATAATATAATTATCAGTATGGTGTCATAAACAATCGTTAGTATATAATGTAAAAAGGGCCGGTGAACTGACAAAGCCCTGCGGGACACCAGTGCTGATCAACCTGGGCTCCGTAAGAGCATTATTCACTTTAACCTGTTGAGTGCGGTTTGTTAGAAATAAAAAATACCACTTAAGGATAAAATGATTAACATTCATGTGTTTCAATTTCTGAATGAGCATGTGAGGCTATATAGTGTTAAAAGCCGAACTAAAATCAACAAATAAAATACGTGCATAGGCTTTGGGATCTTCAAGATGTTTACTGACCAGATGTGAAATGCTACTAATAGCATCGTCAGTGCCACGCTCCTGCCTGTAAGCAAACTGAAACGGATCTAAAAACACACCAACATCTTGTTTAAGAAATGACACCATTATCTTTTCAAAACATTTCATAACAATGGAAGTTAGTGCCACAGGCCTAAAATCATTATTTACCTTTGGGTATGGTTTTTTTAGGTACCGGTAGTAATTACTGATTTCTTCCACAAAGTGGGTATGACATGTGAGTCTACTGATTTTTGAAAAATTAGAGACCATGCAGGGGTCAGTTCATTTGCACGTCTTTAACAAAAATGCGGATATTCCATCCAGTCCCGTTGCCTTCCTAGTACATAAGTTTCTAAAGTGCCATCTTACCACTTTGGGTTCTACCACAAGCCTTGCATCCTGCTCTGTGACAGTAATTGTCTCAGATATTCTTCCCCTCAAGAAAAAAATTCCTGAGTTTCAAATCTCAGATAAAAGTCATTCAGTTCATTAGCTCTTTGCAGGTCATATGGAGGCATTTTTGAGCCAAGTGTCATATTCGTGATTGCCATCATTGTGTCCCATAATTTTTTTAATTTCTTTTCTCTAAAACTCTGTTCGATTTGTTCTTTATGTCTCTTTCTGGGTTCTCTGAGCAAATGATTAAGCTCAGCTTGCACAATTTTCAGTTGTGCTCTGTCCTGGTTCTTAAATGCCAATTTCTTGCGGTTAATACAGTCTTTAACCTCCTTTGTTATATATGGTTTATTGTTAGGATACATAATTATTTGTTTTTGAGGTATAACATTGTCTACACAGAATTGTATGTAATCCGTGACCGTCTCTGCCGCTTTGTCCACGTCCAATTCGATGAAAAAACTCCAATCTGTCGAGAGATAACAGCCTTTAAGGGACTCTATGCTGTCACTCGTCCACACCTTCACAGTCTTTGTGTATGGTTTACTGCTTTTAAGGACAGTTTTGTAAGTAGGAATGAGATGTACCACATTGTGGTCCGGAATTTGACAATGGGGGGTTAGCCCTGCTCACATAAGCATTCTTCACATTACAATAACACTTATCAAGAATCCTGTCCTCTCTTGTACCACATTTTAACGTACTGTGAGAAACCCGGGAGTGACCGTTCCAATTTGCAGTGTTAAAAAACTGTGGCGAGCGCAGCGGCAGGGTTTTGATAAGGTTAACATAGCTCTCCTTATTAGCTAGGGTTCTTACATGCTTGCTAACCTTTTTTTAAGGTGGGTCTCCACATTGACAGCATGTTGGATGGATCTGTGCAGCGTTGTTTATGATACTAACCATTCAATACACAGTCCACTGTCACTGTGTTTGCGAGAGAGAGAGAGGGAGGGAGCGTGTGAATATGCACTGCACGCAACTCAGTCAAATACAACTTTTCCCATCTTAAATTGTAAAAAACACCGGAAATCAATATGTGGCGGTCAGCGCAGATAATGTGGTGGGCTGCCACTAATAAATGTATGGAAAACACTGTACCTCAGGACTGGGAAATCGATTCCAAAATGAATTGGATTTCCTCGATTCTGAGGCGTTAGGAATTGAAAGTCGATTCCAAAGGTTGGAATCGATTCCATTAAGGGAATCGACTCCTCCTTTAAGTTTTTTTTTTTAACACCGAACCGCGGCCTGTCACCGATTTCATTTGTCAACACAATCACGTCACCTGTAAATAAATAAAGTTCAGACTAAATAAATGGATCCATTCGTGATACAGAGTATGGTTTAGGGCAATCAGTGTAATGACTGACTCAATGAAATCTTTAGAATCGGTTCCGTTCCAGGGTTTTATCTTACTCGTTGTAATTTAGTACAAGTAATAAATCTGATTTATGAAATCAGTCGACAAAAATCAATCACACTCACACGACGAAGAATGCATCCAAGGTCAAGAGTGGTGCTACGTTGAGATTCGACAAAAATTTAGAATAATTTAGCAAAACAACATCTCTGATTAAACATCTTCGGGCCGTTCACAAAAAATAATATATGAAGCCATACTATAGTTTAATGTGAAATAGAAATGAATATTTAAGTAATTAAATTCAAGTTCACGTAAACTTTTCCCCGTCAGTCCTTCTCCAGTGATGAAACAGCGCGTCTCGTTCGGTTACGACAGTCAATATAACTCTCTCCAAGAAGATTCAATGTTAGCCTACTATTATTATAGGCTACTTGATCCGATAAAGCTCTGGTTTCACATAAAATGAAGAATATAATGCCACACTGTATTGGAGTCTTTTATATCATAGGCTACTTTTGAGCAATGAAATATTATTTATAGCCTTTTTTTGTTCTGTTCCATATATCATAAATGTTGCTGCCTCATTAAACAGCTGCGCTATACTTTTAAAAATGTCTTAACTTAACTATATATATATATATATATATATATATATATATATATATATATACACACACACACACACACACACACACACACACACACACACACACACACACACACACACACACACACTCACCGGCCACTTTATTAGGTACACCTTTCCAACTGCTCGTTAACACTTAATTTCTAAGCAGCCAATCACATGGCGGCAACTCAGTGCATTTAGGCATGTAGACATGGTCAAGACAATCTCCTGCAGTTCAAACCGAGCATCAGTATGGGAAAGAAAGGTGATTTGAGTGACTTTGAACGTGGCATGATTGTTGGTGCCAGAAGGGCTGGTCTGAGTATTTCAGAAACTGCTAATCTACTGGGATTTTCACGCACAACCATCTCTAGGGTTTACAGAGAATGGTCCGAAAAAGAAAAAACATCCAGTGAGCGGCAGTTCTGTGGGCGGAAATGCCTTGTTGATGCCAGAGGTCAGAGGAGAATGGCCAGACTGGTTCGAGCTGATAGAAGGGCAACAGTGACTCAAATAACCACCCGTTACAACCAAGGTGGGCAGAAGAGCATCTCTGAATGCACAGTATGTCGAACTTTGAGGCAGATGGGCTACAGCAGCAGAAGACCACACCGGGTGCCACTCCTTTCAGCTAAGAACAGGAAACTGAGGCTACAATTTGCACAAGCTCATCGAAATTGGACAATAGAAGATTGGAAAAACGTTGCCTGGTCTGATGAGTCTCGATTTCTGCTGCGACATTCGGATGGTAGGGTCAGAATTTGGCGTCTACAACATGAAAGCATGGATCCATCCTGCCTTGTATGAACGGTTCAGGCTGGTGATGGTGGTGTCATGGTGTGGGGAATATTTTCTTGGCACTCTTTGGGCCCCTTGGTACCAATTGAGCATCGTTGCAACGCCACAGCCTACCTGAGTATTGTTGCTGACCATGTCCATCCCTTTATGACCACAATGTACCCAACTTCTGATGGCTACTTTCAGCAGGATAATGCGCCATGTCATAAAGCTGGAATCATCTCAGACTGGTTTCTTGAACATGACAATGAGTTCGCTGTACTCAAATGGCCTCCACAGTCACCAGATCTCAATCCAATAGAGCATCTTTAGAATGTGGTGGAACGGGAGATTCGCATCATGGATGTGCAGCCGACAAATCTGCGGCAACTGTGTGATGCCATCATGTCAATATAGACCAAACTCCCTGAGGAATGCTTCCAGCACCTTGTTGAATCTATGCAGGGGCGGTTCTACAGGGGGGCAAGGGGGGGCAGGTGCCCCCCACTCTAGAGCCTTGCCACCCCAGCTGCCCCTAACTTTGATGATCCAAAAAAATGTACTTGTAAAAACAACCTACCACTACACGCTTCTCAAAATAGTGAAATAAACAATACATTTACCAAAAGTGAACAATTTAATTTTTCATTTTAAATGTATTATTAGCCCCTCCCCCTGATTCAACGTGCAGCAGAGCGGCGTTCGCTCAGTAACGGCTCTGGCTCAGTCTGTCTGGCTCTCTCTCTCACACTCTCTCTCTCTCACACACACACACACACACACACACACACACACACACACACACACACACACACACACACACACACACACACACACACACAGCGAGTCTGCTGTGGGGCGGTGGAGTGGCCTTGCAACCCGACTGGAGAGACTGCAGCTGCCCCAGAGCCTCTGACGGTGAAGTGAGTTTCCCCAGGTGTAGTTTAAGCACGCGTTTAACTTAGTTACATTTGTAAATGAATGTATTGTATGCTAAAGACGATTCAGCATCAGCACAAACAGCGAGTCTGTTACGTTAGTCAAAATCATCGGTCAAAAAATCGTTCCCTCCTCATTTTAAGAGCACTCTTCCCTTTGATTATCTAATTTCGATTTTAGTAAAGTCAAGAACAGCTTAATAAAATATATAAAATATTGTTTGTATCCATTAGCCTACGCCGCCGTTACGTTACAACACAATACAGTGCCAGTTAGGAGAACAATCATTTGATTAGCTTTTCGGTTGCTCACCTAAACGGCCAAATGAATACATAAATATCAAAATGCCAAGTCGAGATATTCACGTAAACACAGTAGATGTAAGTAGCTACTGTGTAACTGTATGAGGAAGAACTATGCTTAGTTGATAACTCAACTCACTGTGAAAGCCCTTCACAATTAATATTAAAACTTGCTAAATATTTGTTTGTTTTTAGTTGTCTATGGACCTAATAATTAACCTAATACTGTTGAAATTTCATTGAGAATTATTAATATATATTTTTTAATAATACTATTATATAGCCTATTTCGTTTTACTAAGGCTCTTTTGGAAAAATGCATTAAGCATAAATAAAAAAAATTGGCTCTTTGGACAAAAAAGGTACCCGACCTCTGAGCTAAGCAGTTCTATAAATCCAATTCCTCTCAGATATCACTCAAAGAAACCAGGTTATAACTGGGGAAATTACAAATACAATAGGATGAAGTAGTAAACATAACTGGTGTGTGCATGTGATCTTTAGGGCCCGAGCACCGATGGTGACAGGACCCTCTTGGAATTGCTCTGTTTATATTATTATTATTCTCCAAGATGAGTCGTACTTTGAGGGCCTAATTCTGATTTTATATTTGTTATAAGCTACTTATTAGCTACATGGCCCTACAGTGTAATGTAAGGATAACCAGAGATTTCACATATTGACTTTTGCATGCAAGAGTAGTTGAAGAAAGTAGGAGCCTAACCATGAAAAGGAAGGCTATAATTGGGGATATTGCCAGCTTTTTTGCGAAAAAAATAAAAAATAATCAAAAGTAGTACACAGGAGGAAGAACGTGAGGGATATGAAAGGCAGTAACGTTAAACTGGAGAGAGGGTCATTTGTGGACTGTAAGTATACTTTTTTAATTATAATAAGAACTTGAGTTTTGTCCGCTGTTTTATACCTGTCCACTGCATCTTGGACACAATTATTGTACTTTTTAAAATAAATTTTCATTTAGCTTTTTATACTTTTACTTTTTTTTTAAATGCACAATTTAGTTTGAACAATGCACTGGGCTTATTCTTGTTGTGAATTAAAAACCTTTGTAGTGTGTAAGGGCATGATTAAACAATACTATAGTTTAAAAGTGTTTTTATGTTTTTCTTATTAAAGCAATTCACATAGGCCTTTAGGGATTGCCATGTACAGTCTACCCCTGCCACCCTGCCAAAACCTGTTGCCACCCCTTTGCCCCCCCATGAAAAAATTTCTAGATCCGCCACTGAATCTATGCCATGAAGAATTGAGGCAGTTCTGAAGGCAAAAGGGGGTCCAACCCGTTACTATCATGGGGTACCTAATAAAGTGGCCGGTGAGTGTATATATATATACTCACCGTGTGTATATATACCGTGTATATACACACACACACAGTGTATATATATTCACTCATATATAGCCCTATATATATATATATATATATATATATATATATATATATATATATATATATATATATATATATATATATATATATATATATATATATATATATATATATATATATATATATAGGGCTTGGTATCGATAGCAAATTGTTCAGATACCGATACCTTGACTTCAATACCGGTTCCTGAACAATACCTTTTTCAATACCAATATTATGTAACCAGTTTTATCAATATAATATTACCTACATTTTTATTTTATTTTTCAGTTGTTGACTTTTTCCACACTCAAGTATGTAAAAAAGCACCAATGCTAAAGTTTTCTATGGTTCCTAATCATTTAACAACATGTTTTCTTTACTTCAGAGCTCATTGTTTCTGCCTTAATGTTTAACAATGAAACTGAATGAAAATTAATTGAAATGCATTACACTGTCACCTCTGATAATAACAGATCATCACTCTAAATTGTTATTTAGAAACATGCATTTTCTGTAAAGCTGCTTAGAAACTATATGTATTGTGACAAATGCTATACAAGTGAATTAAATCAAATATAGGCTACTGGGGGCGGGATATATGCCTCGCGCTCAGCACACATGAAGCTTGCCGCAAAGCACTGGCAACAGAAGCCTAAATATTATGGATGTGTTGTGAAACAACAGCAAGGATATATTTTTATCGTTTATTAATGAACAAGTGTTTAATAAGTCTGCTGGCAGCAAATATGATTATGGCGATGCTGACTCGTCATTCCTGCAGCAGTAAATGCGCGCGCCTAACGTTATATGGATCAGGTAATCAAACTATTTATTTCTAATTGTTTTGTTTAAAAGTAGAATTATTTTGACCGACTATAGACCTATTTCTCTTGTCTATATGAGGCAAGTATCCCATATACAGTGTCTGAATTCATCTGTGACGGCGCTCCAGTTATTGACGCGGAAAACGGACTTTGTAACTTACTCTCAACAAGTGTGTGTGCGCTTATCAGATTTACCGTGTTACTGGTTTTGGTGGCAAATATCCTGTAGAAAATATTGCATCGCGTGCTTCTGGTATCGGGCCTGGCACACAGGTACACTATGGATCATTTCCACATATTTTCTATCCATCTGGGTTGGGACGCTTACACGCACGCGCACACACACACACACACTCACGAGCTACGTCTCTGAGCAGCCGCGTAAACTAGTGTTTTCTGCCACAGCCTATCGTACTGCGTGCTTATTGTTTCACTGACGTCTGATGAGATTAACCACTTGGGTACCGAAATTGGTATCGAAAAACAAGACATGTTTCCAGATCCGGTAGTACCAAATTAATTCAGGGTCGGGTACCAAAAGTACCGAAATTTGGTACCCAGCCCTATATATATATATACATAGGGCTGTATTTAATTTCGGCACTTTTCAGGTACCGAGTCAATTGATTTGTACTACCGAGTATCGAAACATGTCTTGTTTTTCCAATATATGTGTATATATATATATATATATATATATATATATATATATCAGGGGCGTAGAATTTAGTAGGGACGCTAGGGACGTGTCCCTACCAATATTCAGTGACACTGATTTATCCCTAGCAATAATTTCAATCAAAACTTAAAATATATTTATAAATTGATTAGGGCTGGGCAAAATATAGATTTTCGATTAATCTTTTATTAAAATGTGGTCGATTCAAAATCGATTATATATTTTTTTCCATATTAAGGAAATTATACTCGCGGTGCTGCGTCTCTCTCTGTACTAGGCAAGCGTGCTGCAGGTACACACTCGCGTTTAGGAGTCGGGACATGACGGAATATTCACTTGCACAATCGGGCCAGCATTGCATCGTAACCTATGATCGTAAACTAACGTTTATCATTTTCACATCTTTTTAAGTTTTATCAGTTTAAACATTCAAGCAATGTAAAACCATCCCTCACCGTGCTCGCGCACTTTCAGAGATGTCTTTCACTGCGTGCACATGTAGGATACAGCCTAAATCCGCTTCACAAACAGCTCGCCAGAAACAAAAGTTTTATCCCTAGATTATATCGCTTTAACAGTTAAAACATGCAAAATTATGTCAAAACTCTGGTCTTGGTGAGTAACCTCGTAAAGACAGTCGGTTATGTCTCAAATAAGCATTAAACGAGTATGACAGAAGAGAGACAGTAAAGAGACACGAGACAGTAATGGATTCGCGCACTAGTTCTTAAAGTGAATGCAGCCATTTGTGTCTGTCATTAATTCTGTTGTCATAACAACATAAAATAGCATTAATTGTAAGCAATCAGAATTAATAGCCTCTGTATTTAATTCTGTCTGGACTAAAAAGACAATCCAATGATCAATGTAATAAAAAAGTCTAAATATTTATATATTTATTTATCTATATCTATCTTAAACATAAAATAACCTGATCCTGTTTGATCAAGGTGCGACTGTTCTGAATTTTTTGCATCTTGCATCAAAATCCTGTTCAAAATCCATCAAAATCCTGCATTGTATGCATTTAGTGTATAGTGTACCTAAAATAAAAAGAGTTTTATATACAGGTTTGTGGATTTTAATTTCTTTGTAGCTATTATTTAACCACTAGTAAACTTATGTCCACTGTTCTTTTTTTTTTATAAATATAGGATATTACATCAATATTCATTATAGTCGAATCGAGACTAAAATCAGGAATCGAGAATCAAAATCGAAGCGAAATCGAATCGATCTGAGAGCTTTCGAAACGAAGTCTAATCGAAATTGAACACGTGAATCGATACCCAAAATTGATGTCCCCGTCCCCACCAATTTCAAAATCAAACCTACGCCTCTGTATATATATATATATACACACATACACACACACACATTTTGTAATGTAATAATAATTGATTTTTATCTTGTTTTTCATGAATGTATATTTTACAATGTGTAACAGTTTACCAGATTTAGTACACATATTGTCTCTTATTTGTTCCCCACATGTTTTTTTTTTTCACTAAATGTTCAGACTTTATACAATTATTGTTTTTCTAGACTAAATTTTACTGAGGTATCCACTAATCTAGTATAATATAATTCTGACATAGGTTGATCTCTTTTTTTGTTTTTTAGATTTGTTGTTTTTCTTTAGCTATAATGAAGTTGTCTGTATTAATTAGATGGTGTTTAACACACAAAAGAGTGATTATCAGTTAAACACTAGAGGTATAGAATTTTTTTTTTAACTGCGCTGGTAATTGACGAGTCATTGAACACAGCATACGCTTTACGGAGGTCATATTTTGACCCATAGCTGCAGTTAAGTTTCTCTCCCCATGTTTGCAAAAAATGCATCTCCAGATGAATCAGATTGATGCTTTAAAATATGGAATATTTAAAATTTTCTTACGGGGGAGCATGCAACCGGACCCCCTAGTAATATCCTTAACCTATTTCACCCCATACTCATTTTCATGCATGGAAGCCTCGTTATATTCATGCCTCGTTATATCTATGACCATGCAGCACTCGCAATAGTCTAATAGGAAGGACAACTGGATTCGCAACGGTCGCTTTGTCACACGCTATGTAGAAAGTGTGTCGCTGAGTGGAATGGTAAGACACGGTTGTATATAAAAAAACAAAAAAAAAAACAAACAAACAGGGAATCGATTCTGGAATCATTTCTTCGATTCCAGAACCAGGAATCGGAATCGATTCCAAAAAATCCGGAATCGAACAGCCCTAACTGTACTGGTTATCACTCAGATAAACATGGCTATTTTAATACCGCCGTCTCCCTCTTAGGAAACCTTGACATTTTTATTTTTAAAAATTGCGTTTGCTCCCAAGGTCAGGTTGCACCCCACAGCTCAACAACCTGCTCATCACCTTAACTTTCACTGCATTTGTAGTCAATGCCATATTATCCAGTAAGCACTAATAAACAAACAGAACGGCGTTAACTTTGGGCCAGCTCATCACCATGGCAACGCGTCTGATGAAAGCACATGATCGACTAGTTTTACTGGAAATTAGTTAAAATATCCTCTAATCTAGAGCAAGCGTGCATGCGAGACAGATGTTGAGTGTGAAAGTACAGTATGTGCTCCTGTCAAATGTAAATAAAGTACTGGTGTCAATACTGCTGCATCAGTTTGAGCCAGAATCAGACCCTGAAAGCCGCGATGAAGAGAGTCAAGCAGAATCTCCCAAACACGGCTGTTACAAAACGTTTCTGAAAAGTAATTTTTAAAAATGATTATTATTCTTTTCTATTCTACTATTATTTAAGAATTGATCCGTTGTTACTTGAAAATGCTACTGCTGCTTGTCAGCTTTTGAGATACGGTTTCTCCAGATTAAACATTTAATATGACTGAATAAATGTTTTTTAAAGTTATTGTTTTATCGATATTACATTGACAACAGCAGCTGAAGTTTGCTGCAAGTACATAGCCTATAATTTTTTTTTTACTTTATACAGGCTTGTTTTACACAAAATAGCGTCGAACTAACTGGCTATATCCATAAACAGTGCTGGCATTGGATTATGTCATTGATCAAATCTAAAAATTATGCCATAATGTATATATACACATGAAAAATACATTTACAAAATTAGTACATATACAAATTCAGGTCCAAATGTTTGTATCCATTTGTCGCAGACACGAAATGGCTAACATAGTTTGATAATAATTGTAAATGTATTTGCATGTATAATTTCAGACATAGTGTTTTAGTTTTAAGTCTTACTTTCAGGTTGTGGCCCAACAACTGCTGCCTCTGGTTTTAAAGCTGGAACTGCTTCATGTTTTAGTAACAGTTTCTTGTTGAATCCGGCATTGAATTTGTGGAGATTCTGGAAGCTGTCTTTTGCAAAATGCACAGCACAGAGAGCTAAATTACGATTGTAATTTTCAACATAAACATAAATTGTTTCCATTGTTGAACTACAACATCCTGGAAGCCCGAACACAGAAGACGAGCCGCAGAAATATGGCCATGCCCTTTATTGCATATTCTGGAGGGAGGGTTGATGCAAATATATGGGTTAAGTTACGTAAAAAAAACCGTTGCAGTCCCATTCGAGTCATTTTTGTAGGCATTAAAATTCCTGATTTTTAAAAGACGATATCTCTGCTTACATTGAACTTTCAGCTCTGCAACTTTGCAGATACTATTCATGCACCAACAGCAACATTACACACTATTTAAAATTAAAAAAGTGAAATTGCAATTAACCACCCCTTTAAGATTTTCAAGTGAATCGTAGAGATCATGATGTTTTATGCCCTCGTAATGTTCAAATAAGGGGGCCAAAAGCAGACAAGCCAAGGCCAGTTGTGTTTTCACTGTCACTTCCAGGGCTTGATTGGTTCTCGTCGGGCCAGTGGCCAGAGATTTTGGCCAGCCGAATACCTTGGCAGGCCAGCTCTGTCTTTAGGAGTGCTTTTGAATCTGAGTCTGGAGATAGCAGCAACGCAAAGGATTCCATATATCAGCTGATCAGCATTAAAGACTTTTAAAATCATTTTAGCTCAAAACTATCTTTAAACGGTACATCTGGCAAGTCTCTGAGTTTATGCAGAACTATGCCCCCTCTGATGATAAGCAAAATTGCAACCAGAGGTGTGCCTGCTCATGGACCACACGCATGCTTGCGCATGAGTCTGGAGATAGCAGCACCGCAAAGGATTCCATATATCAGCTGATCAGCATTAAAGACTTTTAAAATCATTTTAGCTCAAAACTATCTTTAAACGGTACATCGCGGCAAGTCTGAGTTTATGCAGAACTATGCCCCCTCTGACGATAAGCAAAATTGCAACCAGAGGTGTGCATGCTCATGGACCACACGCATGCTTGCACGAGCTGTTCATAACCAAAGGAGCATCAGCCCAGCCGCACAAATCTTTTGTTACAGTCATAAGGTCTTCAGAGGTAATAAAATTATAAATCTGCTAGTCATTTTAAACATATGAAAGGAAAAAAGGCATTCGAGTAAATTACTCACTTATGTGTAAGGGGAAAGCGGGGGTAGTAGAAAACTTCGGTTTTTGTTTCCATCTATCTCCATGTTGAACTGTTTTATGTGCTTACTGTATCCACTTATGATTGTATTATTATGGAAACACCTTCATGAACAATACAAGTTATAACTTTGTATAGCATCCTGTTTGAGCCCTAGAGCAGACAGGAAATCTCTCCATTCATTGAAAGCCTTCCCGATGTTGACTCTCGTCTTATTCGACGCCTGGCACTGGACAAAATTTTTATTTTCTTTGTCTTACGTGGAGTTTGTGTTGGGGTTTGGAATAAACTACAAGCTCTTTAAATCCATCTTTTACTTTTGTCGCTAAAGTTGTTGTCACTGATACGGAGAATGGCGGTGAACACACAAACCTGCCAGACATAGCCAGGTGAGCGTGAACGCGCATGACGTCACGCCCAGTCTCAAATTCCGTAACCGAATAACTCTTATTTATTTTACTGTACAGGATTATAGAGACAATCACAGTGATCAGAGAAGGGCTCATACAGCCCATCAGGCAATTGTTTAAGCATATGGGTTAGAAAAACAGTTGTTTTTAAAGGAGTAATCTTTGGCAGATAATTTACTCACCCCCATGTCATCCAAGATGTACATGTCTTTCTTTCTTCAGTCGAAAAGAAATTAAAGGGTTAGTTCGCCCATTTAAGACATGAAGTTGTATGCAATCCTTACCAGCACTATAGTGCATACACACTGACCCACTCTGTTGTCACCCCCCTGGTCAGAGTTCTGACCACTGGAAGCTTTTCAATGAAGTACTCCTGGCTATTTTCCGGGGCCACAAAACTGTGCGTTTTTACGTGAAAAAATTATTTGCGTTTCAAAGCTCGATTAATTTACCACACAAAAAACACGCCGGTCAAAATTCATATCTCAGTTTTAATGCGGCACTATTTTCTATCAATTTCTATCAATCCGTGCTGCCCCAACATCAACAGTGCGCACGTTACGATCAGCTGTTCCATAGTGTTTACACAATCGATTGATAACTAGGTAAAAAGTATTAAATTAACAATGGTGCGAACTTGTAAATTCCCAGGCTGTGACCACAAGGATGTGCCGGGATCAGTTCAGATTCCATCGTTTTTCTGTTTCTAATATGAGACAGCTTTGGCTGGTTGACATCGGCTATACTCTGCAGGAGCTAAAATATCCAGAATAAAGGATTTTCTTGTGTGTAGAATAAAGGATTTTCGTGTGTTTCCATCCCCAACCAAGGAGGAAAACGAAAAAAAAAAAGATTTTAAAGAGTTTTTCTGTAGCTACCAGTACCACAGGTAAGCTCTATTTACTAACTTTATGATCCCATGTCTAAACTGTACGGTAAACAAGCTGATGAGACATTTGGTGTCAAGTCAGTAACAAAATTATTAATTTATTAATAATTGTATTACGGTCCACTCAATATAATAATAAATGCAGTCGGATAGACTATTATATAGCCAACTGGTCAAGACAACGTTAAATTCTTATATAAATCCTTATAATAATAAATAAAAAAACTATAAAGCAACATGAGCGATCACACTTACTCAGCCGACATCGGACCGTCAAATCCAGCTGTATTGGGTCGCTTTTTCCAATTAAGTTTAGGTACGTAGAAGAACGTCTCCAGGACACCTGCATTTAGCATTGCAGGGAAACTGTCATTGGATGTAGCCAATGCGGACAGTTGGCCTCCTCGTCAATCGATAGGTTTTGCATCTGTGGCATGACGAGTTCCCATTCTTGGCAGCAATAGCTTTCAACCTCTGTTGGCATAACTTGACAATTTGAACAAGTTCACCACCATTTGTCGTTTATCCTGGCTCTTGCTACAGCTGTGGGCCCAGCATCAACTTGGACAACTTCATTTCTGTCCTCTCGCTCTCTCTTTTCACGTTCTATCTCCTTCTACTAAAGTACGGCATTGGTATTCTCCGGTTCACATAAAGGTATCCCTTTGTCATTGTGCTAAAATTACTTTCATGATCTGATCCGTCTGACATTGTGCTAAAATTGATTTCATCATCAGAAGTTTCGCAGTCAGACATGTTGTCAGCGAGTCGCGCGCTATCAACAGCTGATCGTAACACGCGCACTGTTGATGTTGCGGCAGCGCAGATTGATAGAAATTAGTGCCGCATTAAAACTGAGGTGTGAATTTTGACCGGCGTGTTTTTTGTGTGGTAAATTAATCAAGCTTCGAAACGCAAATCATTTTTTCAAGTAATAACACACAAAACGCACAAATTGTGGCCCCGGAAAATAACCAGGAGTACTTCATTGAAAAACTTCCAGCGGTCAGAACTCTGACCAGGGGGGTGACAACAGAGTGGGTCAGTGTGTATGCACTATAGTGCTGGTAAGGATTGCATACAACTTCATGTCTTAAAAGGGTGAACTAACTCTTTAAGGTTTTTGATGAAAACATTACAGGAATTTCGCCATATAATGGACTTTTTTGGGTACCAGACGGTTCAAGGTCCAAATGATTTTCAGTGCAGCTTCAAAGGACTTTAAACAATACCAGACGATGAATAAATGTCTTATCTAGCGAAACAATTGGTAATTTCAAAAATAAATTAAAAAGTTTACGTTTTATAAGCACAAATGCTCGCCTTGCTCTGTTCTGTGATGCGTCATTCGAGTCATTTGGTTCATTCAACGAACTAAATGAATCGAAAAAAGATTTTTTCATTTTGATGAACGAGTTCAAACAGGAGAGTCACAAACGTGCATCACAGAAAAGAGCAAGGCGGGCATTTTTGCTTATAAAATGTAAACATATTTTATTTTTTAAATGACCAATCATTTCGCTAGATAAGACCCTTATTCATCGTCTGGTATCGTTAAAGCCTTTTGAAGCTGTATCTGTACCATCTATGATCCATGTTGTGAGCATTGTTAAACTCATCCCGGAGTTCCACGCAGAAACCACTCCCATGTGCGTTGTTCTACAGGTGACTGGATTGGACAAGCTCTGTCACAAGAATTTATGCAGAGAAGCGCTCAGAACAGTATGACGTAGAATTGTGTTCACAAGCCCCGGCAGCCAATCACAAACTCCGGACACATGCAGATCTACCTTAAATTCCGCAACGTTGCTTTAATTTTGCCTTTCAACCCGGAAGGAGCACTATTAAATGCTTTTAGAGTTTTCAGTGATGTACAGCCTGTAAATATCTAATCACATCTCAAAAAAAGTTTTGGTCAGTGCAGAGAGCCTCATGGTTTGCGCCGACATATAGCACAACTGCTGCTTCGGCACCCTGAGATCGATTCCCAGCTCGAGTTCCTTTGCCGATTCCATTGCCCTCTCTCTACAGCCCACGCTTTTCTGTCAATCTTTACTGTACTAGGCACAATCACAAAAAGGCCAACACTATAACTTGAAAAAAAATGCGTTTGGTGTTTCATTACCCTTTAAGCACGTTGTATGAACCCTAGCACATGTTTATTTTTCAAGCACCTGTTTGTTAATGTTTTCCAGTGCTTGAATCCAAAATGGCAAAAATTCAATAACTTTCAAGCGTGGAAATGTAAACTGTGGGGGAGTACATGCAAACTAAACTACCCACAGAGCCACCGTGCCTCCCTTCAATAACCATTACGTAAAAAATATATACATTTAATTGCAGAATCTAAACATATTTATGATTGTATGAGTGTGAATAAATATATTGTAAACAACAATAAAGAAAGGTACAGACCTCCACTTCTCCTCTGGTGAGAGCTGGGACAGATCAATCTGTTGAAATATGAGTGATTTCAGCAATTAGTTATAGCACCATTCAAGCAGAAGTGCACTTCATTACATTACAAATTTATCCAAAATCCAATTTCCATATCACAAATCACATAATCACAAACGTTGTCCACATATATTTATCTGTTAAGGAAAACATCATCTTGGACCCACTCCCAGCATACAGCTTGTGAATCTAGTGCTCCTCGACAGCGAGTTCTGGCAAGAACGCAAGTAACTTTGTTTCATGAACTGCAATCTTTTGTAGAAGTGTTTGGCACTTTGTGCAGCAAGTATATTCTGAACCAGACAGAGGCATTTAGTCTGAATATAGGGAGCTGTGTTGCGCCATTCCAGGGATGTATCCTGCTGGCAGTAGGAGGCTGGTCAGAGCAACATACCCCTTTTGTGTAGTAATATTCCATTTCAAATGTTTCTAATTTTATTGTTGGTGCCGAACTTTGTCGTTTGAGCATTTTTTATTTCAGAAACACACAACAAAACATTAACAGATTTCCTGAACATTAGTTATTTGTAGTTATTTATGAGTTAACTAAAATATGATATGCATTTTAAAAAGGAACTTGTTTCTTTTGTCGCAACAGAACAGAGGAACCAAAGCTCATTAATGTTAACGTTAGTGGTCTTCCACTAATGATAGTGGCACTAGCTAGCTTTGTGGTTAGCTAGTCTATGATTAGCAATAATTTAGCAATGGATAATGTCATACTGTAAATTGTAAAATATACATTTTCAATATAACAGGACAAGGAGGGATGATACATCTCATTGCTATAACAGTCACGCGTTATCGGCACCCAGGCTACAGTTTGGAGTTTAACATCAACATTTTGTTGACGCGCATGCGCATGCACATGCACTGAGAGGGAGCGCGGTGTTCACCGGGCTATCTATGGTCAAATAATGACACACTGTTATAAGGTGTGTATAATTTAAACTACTTAGTCAAAACTAATAGTAGCTGCTGTTTGGTTTTCATATTGCTGCTATCCTTCTAGTCACTTCTGAACTTGAGGGTGACGGGTTGCCAGATATCACAAAAAAGCAAAACAAGCCCCTTAAAATGCAGTATAATAAACTATATATAAAAATATATATTATAATATAAAAATATATTATAATTATATTAAAAACTGAATGAAGCAAAGCAATGCATGAGAAAATTATTCAGCAACACTTTTTAAAGTTTAAATGCACCTATGAGTTGTATTTAATAATTAATATCAATCTGTTGTGGGAAGTTCATCTAAAAGTTGATGAGTGTGTTTTGTTTACTATATTTTGCTATCAAAATAGTTTACCAAAGAAATAATTTACCAAATAAAATAAAAAATCAAACAAGGTGATGTATACTTCTCATTTCTAAAGTATTTGTGTTTATTTATTATACAAAGCCCTTTTTGTCGATTTTTTGAGGATAACTACATATATAAATAACTATATTGCGAAATATATGGTTACCGTGAAATAAAATTAGTCATACCGTGAAACACAATTTTGGTCATACCGCCCACCCCTATTACCAGCTGTCGTTGAAACAATGGAGGATGGTGTACAGATCACTGGCGGGGTGTATTCCACAACCAGACTGTCAATCAAACCCCTTGCTCAATTCTACATCACAAAGTGCTGAATCTTAGAACAGCTCGTTTTGAGACAGTGCATATGATTTATTGAGATTATAAAAAAAAAAAAAAAAAAAAAAAAAAAAAAAAAAAACACACTGCCAACACACATTTATGTTCAAACACCATGTAAAAGTGAATTTTGCATAATAGGTGGCCTTTAACTTTGTCACAATGTAACTTTGTTACATTGTCAAAAGTTAAAAGGACAGTCAGTCAACTACTAACGCAACATAACAATGTAACGTAATTATTATTACTAGCTGATTCCGCTTCACTCTCAGCTTATTTAACAGCAACAAAACTGGACATGATAGTCACAAATTTTTGTGTGGCAGCGCACGTTATAAACGAGTGTTACCAACAGGGACTGTGTAGAGTGCCCTCTGGTAGACAAACTATACAACTCCAACACTCATGACATGGTTGAATTGTGTTTCGTCAGTTTTTATTTTATGTTTGAAATATTCATTTATCGGCCATTATAACTGCCAATACCGATAGTCTGGAAAATGCCTAATATCGGCTGATAATGTCGGCCTGGCTCTACAGTATGTAAATTTTCTTAAGGAAAACAATCTCTCAAGTCTCAAATAATGCAGTAAACGGTAATGCAGATAAGGAAACCGGTCAGTTAGCATATTACAATATAAATAAGTTGACATTAACAAGTCTATATTCAATTATTAGGGTTGCACAATAGACCAGCCACCATATTGGTATTCGGCCGATATGCGTTTACTTGTAATTGTAATTTTATTGTTATTGGCCCGATACAAAATTTAGGCTGCTATATTAAAGGAGTCATAACCTAGTATTACCTTGGATACCCATGCTCTATTATAGTCTTTCAGGTCCTTCTAAAAAAGAAAAGTGGAAAAAAAAAACACAGAGCTCCTCTGACCTTATTTCTGAATGCATTATTGTCTCACGAGATCTGATGCGATATTTTGGCTGTCGTGGACGGTCA
Organism: Hybognathus amarus; assembly: GCA_030378365.1. NCBI lineage: Eukaryota > Metazoa > Chordata > Actinopteri > Cypriniformes > Leuciscidae > Hybognathus > Hybognathus amarus. The sequence goes on from JAQIUQ010006362.1 coordinate 73,573, forward strand.
TTTTAATAATGCAAATGAAGGGCGCGTTGATTGGTGGCAGGAAGGAGGGGGCATGACACCGCACGTAACTTCAGCATATCATTCCAAAAAGACATCATGATCATGGCGGCATGTTGTGAATGAACCAGACCTGGCCGCGACCTACGGAATTCACTCTGAACCAGAGCTGGAAACGGAAGATATAGAGTCAACGGAAGGACGTCTACATCAACATGTCTCTGAATGGTAAAGACAATCATTTTGACTGAGACATACATTAACATCAGTAACAAGCTAAAAGCGTTTGTTGCTATTTTCTCCCACATAAGTTTACCTTTTATTTAATGTAGATTACATTAAAGGGTTAGTTCTACCCAAAAATTAAAATTAAGTAGGGCCCTATGATTTCTGCAATCATGGAATTCGGAATTGGCAAATTAACGCAGAATAGTGTTAAACACTGGAAAACTTTAACTTTAAAAGCATACTCTTTTAACGACTAAAATAACAGTCAAGATTATAAAATGAATTCCTAAAAAATTAAAAGACGAAATTCGGGAGAGGAGTTGTCGTTATATTTGAAAATGGCGGAAGGCGGAGAGCGCGGGAGTTTTCAGAGTGTAAGTACTATATAAAACACTTTTTATTTATTTGTGGTTAAATTGTGTTTGTTTAACATCATATAAGTAAACGAATGACATGTTAAACGTTTAAATAATATAAATCGCGGGTACAATTTTCTGATTTGGCTGCAAAATGACACTTTTATCATTATTACCGAACTGAATGAGCTAATGCCTGTCAGCTAACATTAGATAACTCATGTTTCTTTGAACAAAGACGTCTGTTGTTTCGCAGTTGAATGAGATGGCTCGCGCTGTTATGACAGGGTATGTCACGTGACAATAACAACATGGCGCATGTAGTACGTCCAAACTCATTCATACTACACGTATTCATACTATATAGAACGTACTTTTTTAACGGTCGAGAAGTACGTTCTTTTTTAAATGTAGTACCTACTCACATAGTACGCGATTTCGGACGCAGCCATTGTATCCATGCAAATGATAGCAACGAAAAAGAGCGCTCCACTTGATTTAAAAAACAACAGATTTTAGCACTAGATCTCTTATTTAATAGCGAACTAAATTAATTATCTGCTAGTTAACTGGAGATGTTTTATTTGTTTTTGTATTAGGTGCACAACTTTCCACCCAACTTTCATAGATAGCACAAATAATTTGCAAGCTACTAAAATAAAGCATACAAAACATCAGTTAAAATGATCTATAGGCTATATGATTATAATCAGAGCATGTGCATGTTTGTCTGTCAGTTTTTTTATTTATATTATGTTATTACAGCATTTAAAGAGCACAGACCTACACAAAAGGAGATGCATGTGAAAAAAAATACTTTACTTTTCAGGAAAAGTATCAAAATCACAATTCTTGACTTGGTCTCAAAACAATAATTAAATGTTTATTATGAAAATGCTAGAGGTCAGAGGAGAATGGGCCGACTGATTCAAGCTGATAGAAGGGCAACTTTGACTGAAATAACTAATCTCCACTACAAATAGGAAAAAGAGGCAACAATTTGCAAGAGCTAACTAAAATTGGACAGTTGAAGAAATTGGAAATTGTTGCCTGTGTCTGATTAGTCTCAATTTCTGTTAAGATATTCAGATGGTAGAGTCAGAATTTGGTGTAAACAGAATGAGAACATGGATCCATCATGCCTTGTTACCACTGGGCAGGCTGGTGGTGGTGGTGGTGTAATGGTGTGGGGGAAGTTTTCTTGGAACACTTTAGTACCCTAAGTGCCAATTGGGCATTCATTCATCCATTGTTAGAAATCCAGTCATGCTATTGAATCGTCGTGCAACACTCGCTTTCCCCTGAGACGAGAGAAATCCGCTATTTACCTTTTTCACTTCCTACTACAATGATGCAAAAATCATAATTTTACGTCATTGTAGGAGGAAGTGTAAGGGGGGGGGGGGATTTCTGTAAAGACTACAAGCACTAGTTGCCACCCTTTCAAACCCGCCCATAGGGAGTTGGACCTAAAGCACTAACAGACCTATCAAAGATCAGTGCCAGTGCGTTTGATTTCACTGGCAGAAACTTTTTGAAAATATGGACAAAGGTACTCAATACACAGACGGATGCATTATGGATAGGGTTGGGTACTGAAACGCGAGGGGATTAATGAAGATGCCGAAGACAAAACTTACCAAGGTTTGGACGTGTATCAATTACGCGTGTAAAATTACACGTCAGAGTAAGTATGCCAATTGTCTGAAGCCCATATAGAATCACGCCAATCCATTGGCCGATGGCGCGGGCGCCTTGACGCTCTCATGCCATCATAATCAGGGGTGCACGATTCAGAAAATGTCACGAATTCGATATCGATTTTTAGGCTCAAGATTCGATTCAAAAAACGATTCACAGTATGTAAATGTAGTTTACTTTTCCTATGTGATTGATTGTAGTAGACATACAATTTCAAAGAAAAGAAACACAACAAATTAAATGTAGTTTGATATTACTTTGTTTTCATATACAAAAATAAAAACTTTTGCAACAAAAAAGTGCAAATTGCCAAGCTTTTGCTAGCTTTCAAAAACATTTTCTTCAAGTTTCATTTAGCTTTTAAGTGCTGTAGGCTACCAGGTAACATGTTGAAATTTGAACTTGACTTGGCACATTGAACTTAATAAAATAAGGCCCTTTCTTTTTAGAACTGTGGCAACTACAGTCCATTCAACAGAACTTTTGTGATGTGTCAGAATCACATAATGGATCAACATTTAGGTTTATGTGTGTGTAACCAGTTCATAGTCCTCCACTGGCTGGAGTGTGTAAATTATTTTGCAGAAACAGAAGCTGGTCAACGTGTTCTGGAGTGAGCATGCTCCGCTGTGCAGTTACTATGTCTCCGGCAGTTGAGAACACTTTCTGACACAACGCTAGTACCAGGTAAGGCTGCACGATTAATTCGCGATGTATGTTATGCGCATCTAATCAGTAAAGCCGGTTCCTTGATTAGCAGTAAATCACCTTCACCTGCTTTCAGATGGAGCGGCATTTACTACAGAGAGCCGTAGATCACTGACCAGCTGAGCCATATCGCGTTAAATATCGCTGGCGATACGTCCTCGATATTAACGTGATTTGGCTCAGCTTGTCTGTGATCTACGGCTCTTTGTAGTAAATGCCGCTCCATCTGAAAGCAGGTGAAGGTGATATTCTGCTAATCAAGGAACCGGCTCTAACTGATTAGATGCGCATAACAACATCGTGCGATTAATCGTGCAGCCCTAGTACCAGGGATGCATAAATAGCGCTTAGCTAACTTAGCCAGGAGGGGAAAGCCAGTCTCATTGCTCCTCCACCAGATGAGGGGATCTTCTGAGAGTGATAATGGGGGGTTCCCAGATACTTTTTCATCTCCACCTCAGCTCTGGTGTTGGAGGATTTAGTAATAGGGACCACCTCAGCATCATTGAATGTCTTGCCTAACAGGCTCTCCAGTGAAGTACATCTTTTAGGTCCAGGAGGGCCTTCATCATTAGCCCCTCATCTGGGCCACTGGGCACCTCAGCATGATCCTTAGGCCCCACCTCTTGCTGCAGTAAAAGATCATAAAAGAAATCACAATCAACAAATAAGCCTCATATTTAAATTTCCAAGTTTAGTTCAGTGTTATTATCCCTTGTATATAATAACAAGGTCCCATTAAAAGATAAAATGGAATACATCTGAAATATGTGACCCTGGACCACAAAACAAGTCATAAGTTGTACAGGTATATTTGTGGCAATAACCAACAAAACATTGTATGGGTCAAAATTATTGGTTTTTCGTTTTTAAGTAAAGATAATGATCCATGAAGATATTTTGTAAATTTTCGTACTGTAAGTGTATCAAACATTTATTTTTGCGAGTGAATGCAGCACAATTGCTGACAGAAATGGAAAAATTTAAAGGCAATTTTCTTAATATTTTTATTTTTTTGCACCCTCAGATTCCAGATTTTCAATTAGTTGTAGTTCAGCTGAAGTATGAATCTTAATTTTAACAAAATGTATCCATAAGACTGGTTTTATGGTCCAGGGTCACATATTGGTGCATCTCTCCACAAGTAACATTCATCACACACACGCATGCATATGCACACACACTGTGTATGGTTGTGCTAATAAAATCTGTATTATAAGCTAATTATGTTAAACACATAATTGTGATATAATACAGTTGTACAACATTGTTTTACATGTTTTATTGTTAAAGATAGAAATAGTTAGCCTACCTCAAGTGCTGCAGCTTCAGCTATCACTTTGGAATGTATGTCATTCTGCTCATCTTGGGAAATAAATGGAAGGGCTTTAAATTTTGGGTCCAAAGTTGAAGCTATGTAGAGCATATTTTTCTCAGCCACAGTCGAGTATCTCTTTGACCGATCTTCATGAATGGCCTGCTTGATTTCTCGGTCCATTTGAGTTTCACAGCTGAAGCCTGTTTCTGTGTCGTGGAGTAACTGTGCGTGCAACGGAGCAATCACAGACAAGGTCGGTGTGCTATCCTCACACATGATGTTGGTTGCATCCTTTATTGGTTTCTTGGTCACAGCGATTTCTTCGGCATTAGTGACATCCGCTTTGCTCAGGGTACAGATATCTGTTCCACTTTTTCTCACCTCGGGAGAGAGAGAGCGCAGCGCAAATGGCTGGTTGTTGCTCGAGGAATCTTTCAATCATATCGAAGGCACTATTCCATCTAGTAGCCACGTCCGTCTTTAACTTGTGAGGTTGTAGTTCGAGTAGCTTCTTTTTCTGCTCAAGGATATGACTTGCGCTGGTGCTGCGGTGAAAAAAAGCAGTGATTCTCCTAATCCTCCCCAGCAAACGTGACACAGTCGGCAGTTTCAAAGCTCTCTGAGCGGCGAGGTTAATGGTGTGTGCGAAACACTTAACAAGCTCGAAGTTGCCCAACTGCGTAGCAGCTAGCATGTTGGCAGCGTTATCTGTGACGATTACTAGGTCGGAGGTTGTGAGATGCCATTCCTGAGCAACAGTCTGAAACATCTCATTCATATGTGCTCCTGTGTGGCTCTCATTCATTGCACGAGTTTGCAAAACACGACTCTCAAGTTGCCAACAATCGGTGATGAAGTGAGCAGTAAAGGTGACATAAAATTGAACTGCTCTGGATGTCCAGGCATCGCAGGTTAATGCAACTCGTACTCTTTCTGCAAAACGCCCGTGACCTGTTCCTTTGTCTCTTGGTATAGTTGAGGTATCGCTTTTTCAGTAAAAAGGCGACGGGATGGTATTGTATACCTAGGCTCAATTATGTGCAACATATACCGAAAGCCTTCACTGTCTACCATGCTGTAGGGGCGCAAATCTTTTGAAATGCAATAGGCTATGGATTGAGTTATTTTCTTTGCCCGTTCAAAGTTCGGCGGGAGTTTAAAGCATTGAACGAGAGTGCGTTGGTTGGCGGGCAAATTAGTTACTTTAGGTTGTTGTTCGTCCGCGTCTTTAATTTTAATCTCTGGGTGATGGCGTACCATGTGATTTCTCACATTTGTGGTGTTTCCAAAATACTTCACCTTTGCTTTGCAAAGCCTGCATACAGCATGATTCCTATCAAGTTCCGTCTTTCCCTCTGAGGTTATAAAAGCCGAAATGTGACCAAACTGTCGCCTTCAGTGAGGATGGAGCAGGTTGAATAACTCTTTCTGTGAGGTTTGCCATTGTTTGCGCTGACTGACTTTTACTAGCAATTCTTCTTTTGGTTATGACAAGAGTGTGCAGGCGTCAGTGTGAATTCGAGGCAGCACCATCTATGGGAATGCCGAGCTAAACTCATTTCAGGACAATTAAAGTATACGTGTATAGTATACAGTATATATAGTATACGTAAAAAAAAAAAAATCTGAATCGATTTTTGGAATTCTATGAATCGATTTTGAATCGGCAAAGCTTAGAATTGACGATTCAAATGTGAATCGATTTTTTTGCACACCTCTACATCATATATTATATTAGTGCGCATTACCTGATTTCATTGAAATTATTTCCAGGCGGTAGGTAGAGTGGAGGTTAACTCTAGTCTACATATATGGGCGGGGTAGTGGGAGTGGCCTGCGGAGCAAGCGCTAAAATCCACAAGCGCTAAAAAGTCATTTTCTGCCTTTTATCAGCCAAGAAGGACTAAAAATTTAGAATTTATAATACTATTCCACTACATATATGACCCACTTTCAACACATATTCATGTCTCCACCGGTGGAATTACCCTTTAAATGCCATGGCCTACCTGAGCATTGTTTCTGACCATGTCTATCCCTTTATAGCCACCATGTACCCATCCTCTGTTGGCTACTTCCAGCAGGATAATGCACCATGTCACAAAACTCAAATAATTTCGAAATAGTTTCTTGAACATTACACTGAACTGAACTAAAATGGCTCCCACAGTCACCAGATCTCAACCCAATTGAGCATCTTGGGATATGGTGGAACGGGAGCTTCGTGCCCTGGATGTTGTGCATCCTACAAATCTCCATCAACTGCATGATGCTATCCTATCAATATGGGCCAACATTTCTAAAGAATGCCTTTAGCACCTTGTTGAATCAATGCCATATAGAATTAAGGCAGTTCTGAAGGCAAAGGGGGTCAAACACAGTATTAGTAGTATGGTGCTCATAATAATCCTTTAGGTGAGTGTATATTAGGGGTGTAACGGTACAACAATTGTGGAAAGATATCAATTAAACAGCATTACATTTACCTCAGGCATTTAGACAGTGGTTTGTTCTCTAAAGAAATTAACTCTAGAGAAACATTTTGTAGCACTCTATATTCACCTATTCATTATTACTTAACCTGTTAATAATGTTTAGGGCTGGGTATCGTAACAAAATTTTCAATATTATTCGAATACTGGTTCCTAAACAATATTTTTTTATACCAATTGTAGGAAATCTGCTTTAACAATATTACATGACCTAATTTTTTTTTTCAGTTTGTTGACTTTTCTTACACTCATTGTATTTACACTCATATTTTGAGTCTGTAAAAAAGCACCAAAGCTAAAGTTTTCTATGTTGCATAATCATTTAACAATATGTGAGGAGTTCTTTTCCAAAACGCTATAAATCCATTTCAATAGTTTTCCTGAAAACTTAGACTTAGATTTTCTTACCTAGACCCACACATTTTGTGAATATTCAAATTATCCTGTTGAAAGGTTTTATTGGTTCAGTCTGAACATTTTGAACAATGATTACTAAATCAAACAACAATATTGTTAATGATAAATTAAAAGTTAATTTTTGTTTCAAAACGCTATAAATCCATCACTTTTTTTGTAAAAATGTATGGTTTGTCTTTAAAAGAAAAGAAAAAAAAAACAAGAGAACATGCAACATACAATCAGGGGCTCATACTATAAATTAATAGAAATTAAATTTAGTAACACAACCTGAAAAAAGTAATAATAGTAATATTATGTAAAGTTATTTAGTAATAGCCTACATTCAGAGTCATTTTTAGCAAAGTGTCAAATCTCTAACAAATACTACAAATTTCTACATATGCATTAAAAAATAATTATTAAAAATGAACAATAATGATAAATATAGCTGCTAGCAGCGATTGCGGGCCCAAGCCGGTGGCACCGCAATCCCGGTGCCTTTAGTTACCTAAAGGCACCGGGATGGCGGTACCGCCGGCTTTGGCCCTCCAGTCGCTGCTCGCAGCTATATATATATATATATATATATATAAAGCCGGTGGCACCGCCACCTTGGTGCCTTTAGGGTTATTCTGCACAACGTGCAGAAACGTAACCCCTGCTTTGGAATACATACTAGTATGTATTCCACAATTGGAATACATACTAACATACTAGTCAGAACTGAATAGTTGATATCTGAATGACAGATCACCATAGAAGTCAATGGAAAAAATGTGACTAGTAACAAAAGAATAGTTACTAGTACACCATTGAAATAAGTACTAGTGTCTAATGAATAAGTACTAGTATCTATTTAATAGGTACTAGTATCTAATAGAATAAGTACTAGTAACTAATTAATAAGCATTGGTATGTAATGAATAAGGACTAGCATCTAATGAATAAGTACTAGTATCTAATAAATAAGGACTAGTGTCTAATGAATAAGTACTAGTATCTTTAAAAAGGTACTAGTACCTAAAGAATAAACACTAGTATCTAAAGAAAATGCACTAGTATCTAAAGAATAAGCACTAGTAGCTAATGAATAAGTACTAGTACTTAATGGAATAGATACTAGTATCTAAAAAATAAGTACTAGTAGCATGAAAATAGAGACTAGTAGGTTAAAATGATTAAATGTTAAAACGGCTTGCCATACTCTATCTGTTCGTTTCGACTAGTCACAATTACGTTACAGATATCTGAAATGATAATACAAACTATCCAAAATGTAATTACGACTAGAAAGACGTTGTTGATATCTACAATGTTAATTACGAATAGTCAAACTTAGCTTTTAAATGTTAAAAGGGCTTGCCATACAGAAGTGTAGGCTCAGAGAGACACTCAACATTTTCAAACCAAAATATCTGACTTTCTGTGGGTTAGAGTTCTCAACGGGCCTGAAAATTATTACCCGACCCGACCTGGCCCGTGGCTTTTGAAGCCCGACCCGATGTAACCCGACACATCAACATGAATTATCCGCCCGAACCCGGCCCGCGGCCCGAATCGGACGCGCCAAGGCATTCTCACCCCAAGGCGTCACCTAACTGACGCCTTGGGAAGCATTTGATCAAGCTTCAATATCTGACGCTTTGGGGCGCCCTCTAGCGTCAGTCCATGACGCCCTAGGATTGCGTGTAACCCTACCCTACCCCAGACCTAAACCTAACCGCGTCATCCAACTGACGCTAAAGGAAAGCGTCAGTTAGATGACGCTGTAGGATCGCGTCATGAACTGACGCCAAAGGGCGCCCAAAGCGTCAGATATTGAAGCTTGGTCAAAGGTGACGAGTTGGGGTGAGAATGTGTTGCAAGCGCACGCGTTCTAGTACAGTCTATTGCCGTTGCAGCGTCTATTCATTCCGGTGAAATCACAAAATAAAATGAGCACAAACTTAGAAAGGTTGACTTACTAGTCCATCAACAAGATCGCCAGGTCAGCATCACCGTTGCATCCAGTGCTGCTTTTGAGCTCGCGCCAATGAGTATAAAGCTCGACAGAGAGCGGGACTCCTGTCAGGTTTCTCACGCAGTCAGATTCTCTTTTCCTTTTCCTAGTCTTCCGACCGCGTTTTGAAACTAGCAGGCGGGCTACGAGTTTTGAAACAAAATAGACCTAGCCTACAAACATAATCATATGCTTATAATAGGCATCGTGGAGGAAGATCAGTGCGTCCACAGTGGATAGACTGAGGCGTGTTCTCCTCTCTGCCAGCCACCCGCGATGGACTTTGCACGCAGCAGCCAGACTTTCTTTACGGTGAACAGCAGCGATGATTATAATAATTTGTTTGTTTTTTTACTGGGTGGAAAAGATTAAGCCCGAGGTCCGACCCGACCCGAGTCATTTGCTTATATTTTCGACCCGAACCCGGCCCGAACCCGCGGGTCCCGTCGAGGTTTGTCGGGCCGACCCGACCCGTTGAGAACTCTACTGTGGGTCCTAGCTCATGAGTGTAAATTAGAAAGTTGTCCGGCTTGAGGAGAATATATGAATATATGAAACGATGAGATCAACATGTGTACTGAGTTTCATATTATTACATGCAAGCGTGTTTGATTTATGGACCAAGTTTTGGACCCCGTTCCAGGGGGCGCTGTCTAGCCCCCTTGCCACACCCGGGTACCATCTTCAGCCCGGCTCTGATGGCTGTGGGATCTGACCTGTGTGCAAAGTTTCAAGAGTTTTCAAACCCATTAAGGGCCCCAAAAGCCGCTAAGAGACTCAAAATCATCAAAAAAAAAGGAATGTTAAAGTTTGATGCATTGCTATGGCAACATTATCTTAGATATTGAATAATGCTTTCACAGCTCTTCATCTGGCGTGTGTTTACATTATACAGATGAAGTTTGAAGCAAATCGGGTAAAAGTAAGAGTGTGATTTCAAAGCATTTTGAAAGTGAAACACTTTCTGCTGCCAGTTGGTGGCGCTATATATTTGGCTGCGTTTACACTTGGCATTAATATGCGACCTGTATCCGGATGTTGTCCACATACACATTGAAAAGACAAGTGTAAACGCGCTTCTGATCGGAATGTTATCCGATCGGCGTGTCCAGGTTCGGAGGTAGTCGAGGACGCTTTGTGATCGGATCTCAGTGTAATGTAAACGCAATCCAGCCATCGTGTCTGCATTCACAGGTGGACGTAATTTAAATCCCACCCAGTCTCCCCGCGTGGCTGTGAGAAAAATAATGGCCAGACGCAGTTTAGACAAGAAATAAAAACTTATTTGAATCTTACAATAAACGTTTATCTTTAAAACAGTTAATTTAGGCTTACATGATACTATGTGTGTCATTTTTCATTTTAATTGTGCAACATTATCTGAACGAGGCGATCGCCTGTACATTCACAGTCAGTCATGAGATCTTAAATAAGAGCTGCATGCTGCTTTGCCAGAGGAATAATCGCAATCTGATTTTTTAAATGTTGAATGTTTTTATTGAATGTCTTTGCATGTTAACCAATCTCCCATTTCTGTCAATATAGTCATTGCACGCTATAACCTTAAAACCAGATGATCGATGATATGACTTGTTTTATGATCAACCCAGTTATTTTTGTATGATCAACTCTGGAAGTATAACTTCGTTAACATTTTTTTTATCTAATTACTGGAGATTGCAAAGCGAATGAGTGAAAGCAACTGGGACATTGTTTTATTTGCATCATTTTTACTCTTAATCTGGTGTCGTGCAACATATCTAATTTAAATATTATGCAGGAAACAGAAATCCGCTCTTCTATCCAGATACAGAGGCTACTTAATGTGACCAAATGTAAACTCACCATGTCCTGATTGGCTAATGATCCGATCTGCTTGATCAGATCACGGTGATCGCATGTTAATGCCAAGTGTAAACGCAGCCTTTGACTCACAATAGTCACATCCATGTGATCGGCCTCTTACAACGAACACACTGCTGAAGTTTCATCAAGATCAGTTAATGTATGCAGAAGTTTTAACACACTTCCTTTTTGATTTATTTACTTACTTTTTTGATTTATGGACCAAGTTAATTTAATTAATACACTAATTATATAAAACTATTGTCAATGCACTACAATTAAACAGGTTATATGCCTTTACTTATAAAAAAATAAAAATAAAAACTTATTTAAAAAATACCAGGCTTAAGAAATGTATTTACTTTAGCAGGCCAGACACACAGTGAAATGATTAAGCCCCCTCCCCCTACACACACACACACACACACACACACAGACTGTGTGTCAAGAGACTCAAGAAAGACTCAGGCTCAGAAAGAGCATGATCATATTCAAACTACAATATCTGACTTTCTGTGGGTTTGAGCTTATTATTGTTAATTAGAAAGTTGTTTGGCTTGAATAGAACAATATACACGGCAAGTTTTGTAACTGTCAGTAAAACTAACCAAGTTATAACACACTTTATGTGTCCTTTTTTAGTCAAAAAAATCCGCCACGGCCAAACCGTTCGAGATATCACAAATCCGTCCGGAATTTAGCATCCTCAATGTCTTGACTTCATGCACACCGAGTTTGGTGGTGATTGGTAACAGCATGGGTTGTAATTTGATGTTTTTCTAGGACATTTATTTAAAAAAAAAAACATAATTCCCGACTTCCGTTTGAACTGTCGTAAAACTTAGAGCACGAAAGTTGTTTGGCCTGATGTGATCTATGAGTGTACCGAGTTTCATATTAATCCATGCACGTGTGTTTGATTTATGGACAAATGTTCGAATCCCTAAAAGAATGCATCCTAAAAGAATGGTAAAGTTTGATGCGTCGCCACGGCAACAGTTTCAAAGATATCAAGAATCCATTCATAGGTCTTCATCTGCCGTGTATTTACATTATACAGATGAAGTTTGAAGCAAATCGGGTAAAAATAAGAGGGTGATTTCAAAGCATTTTGAAAGTGACACACTTCCTGCTGCCAGTTGGTGGCGCTATAACTTTGACTCACAATAGTCACATCCATGTGATCGTCCTCTTACAGCGAACGCACTGCTGAAGTTTCATCCAGATCAGTTAATGTATGCTGAAGTTATGACACACTTCCTGTTTCACGTTTCTCGCCATAGTTTCGTTTCCTCGCCACGGCCAAACCGTTCGAGATATCAAAAATCCCCACGCAAACTTTCATCCTCAATGTCTTGACTTCACGCTGACCGAGTTTCGTCGAATTTGGATCAGAGCTCTAGGAGGAGTATTTAAAAGTTCATTGCGTGTGTTTTACAAAAAAACCTCAATAGCCAACTTCCTGTTGGGCTGGGGTAAAAAGTAAGAACGCGAGGTATAGATGAAATTCTGCTATCGACATGTGTACCGAGTTTCATATTATTACATGCAAGTGTGTTTGAGTTATGGACCAGGTGTTCGGACCCCATTCCAGGGGGCGCTGACGAGCCGCCCTGCCACGCCCGGGTACCAGCTTCAGCCCGGCTCTGATGGCCGCGGGTTCTGACCCGTGTGCAAAGTTTCAAGAGTTTTCGAGCATGTTAAGGGCCCCAAAAGTGCCCGAATAGTCGCTAGAAAAAAAATAAAATAAATAAAATAAATAAATAAATAATCGGAAGGAAAACAATAGGGCTCTGCGCCCTTTCAGGGCTTGGGCCCTAAAATAATCGAAGGAAAACAATAGGGCTCTGCGCCCTTTCAGGGCTTGGGCCCTGAAAAGGAATGTTAAAGTTTGATGCGTTGCTATGGCAACATTATCTTAGATATTGAATAATGCTTTCACAGCTCTTCATCTGCGTGTGTTTACATTATACAGATGAAGTTTGAAGCAAATCGGGGTAAAAGTAAGAGTGTGATTTCAAAGCATTTTGAAAGTGAAACACTTTCTGCTGCCAGTTGGTGGCGCTATATATTTGACTCACAATAGTCACATCCATGTGATCGGCCTCTTACAACGAACACACTGCTGAAGTTTCATCAAGATCAGTTAATGTATGCAGAAGTTTTAACACACTTCCTTTTTGATTTATTTACTTACTTTTTTGATTTATGGACCAAGTTAATTTAATTAATACACTAATTATATAAAACTATTGTCAATGCACTACAAATTAAACAGGTTATATGCCTTTACTTATAAAAAAAATAAAAATAAAAACTTATTTAAAAAATACCAGGCTTAAGAAATGTATTTACTTTAGCAGGCCAGACACACAGTGAAATGATTAAGCCCCCTCCCCCTACACACACACACACAGACTGTGTGTCAGAGAGACTCAAAATCACACACACACACACACAGGCAAAGACAGGCCTAGGCTCAGAAAGAGCATGATCATATTCAAACTACAATATCTGACTTTCTGTGGGTTTGAGCTTATTATTGTTAATTAGAAAGTTGTTTGGCTTGAATAGAACAATATACACGGCAAGTTTTGTAATTGTCAGTAAAACTAACCAAGTTATAACACACTTTATGTGTCCTTTTTTAGTCAAAAAAATCCGCCACGGCCAAACCGTTCGAGATATCACAAATCCGTCCGGAATTTAGCATCCTCAATGTCTTGACTTCATGCACACCAAGTTTGGTGGTGATTGGTAACAGCATGGGTTGTAATTTGATGTTTTTCTAGGACATTTATTTAAAAAAAAAAACATAATTCCCGACTTCCGTTTGAACTGTCGTAAAACTTAGAGCACGAAAGTTGTTTGGCCTGATGTGATCTATGAGTGTACCGAGTTTCATATTAATCCATGCACGTGTGTTTGATTTATGGACAAATGTTCGAATCCCTAAAAGAATGCATCCTAAAAGAATGGTAAAGTTTGAATGCGTCGCCACGGCAACAGTTTCAAAGATATCAAGAATCCATTCATAGGTCTTCATCTGCCGTGTATTTACATTATACAGATGAAGTTTGAAGCAAATCGGGTAAAAATAAGAGGGTGATTTCAAAGCATTTTGAAAGTGACACACTTCCTGCTGCCAGTTGGTGGCGCTATAACTTTGACTCACAATAGTCACATCCATGTGATCGTCCTCTTACAGCGAACGCACTGCTGAAGTTTTATCCAGATCAGTTAATGTATGCTGAAGTTATGACACACTTCCTGTTTCACGTTTCTCGCCATAGTTTTGTTTCCTCGCCACGGCCAAACCGTTCGAATAATGTGGGAAAATCCCCACGCAAACTTTCATCCTCAATGTCTTGACTTCAGCGCTGACCGAGTTCCGTCGGAATTTGGATCAGAGCTCTAGGAGGAGTATTCCTAAAAGTTCATTGCGTGTGTTTTACAAAAAAAACCTCAATAGCCGACTTCCTGTTGGGCTGGGGTAAAAAGTAAGAACGCGAGGTATAGATGAAATTCTGCTATCGACATGTGTACCGAGTTTCATATTATTACATGCAAGTGTGTTTGAGTGTATGGGACCAGGTGTTCGGACCCCATTCCAGGGGGCGCTGACGAGCCGCCCTGCCACGCCCGGGTACCAGCTTCAGCCCGGCTCTGAGGGCCGCGGGTTCTGACCCGTGTGCAAAGTTTCAAGAGTTTGAGCATGTCAGGGGCCCCAAAAGTGCCCGATAGTCGCTATAAAAAAAAAATGAAAAAAATGATGAAGAGAAAGCAAACGAGAGCACTCTGACGTCTTGTTCAGGGCCTGGCCTAAAAAAATAAAAAATAAAAAAATAATAATAATAATCGAAGGAAAACAATAGGGCTCTGCGCCTTTCAGGCTTGGGCCCTAAAAATAATCGGAAGGAAAACAATAGGGCTCTGCGCCCTTTCAGGGCTTGGGCCCTAATGAAATAATAATCGGAAGGAAAACAATAGGGCTCTGCGCCCTTCAGGGCTTGGGCCCTGAGAAATAAATAATAAATATATACTGCGAGCAGCGATTGCAGGCCCAAGCCGGTGGCACCGCAACCCCGGTGCCTTTCAGTTACCTAAAGGCACCGGGATGGCAGTGCCAGCCGGCTTGGCCTTCATCGCTGCTCGCAGCTATGTATTATATGTATATGTGTGTGTGTGTGTGTGTGTGTGTGTGTGTGTGTGAGAGCCGGTGGCACCGCCACCTTGGTGCCTTTAGGGTTATTCTGCACGACGTGTAAAAACGTAACCCCTGCTTTGGAATACATACTAGTATGTATTCCACAATTGGAATACATACTAACATACTAGCCAGAACTGAATAGTTGATATCTGAATGACAGATCACCATAGAAGTCAATGGAAAAAATGTGACTAGTAACAAAAGAATAGTTACTAGTCACCATTGAAATAAGTACTAGTGTCTAATGAATAAGTACTAGTATCTATTTAATAGGTAATAGTATCTAATGAATAAGTACTAGTAACTAATTAATAAGCATTGGTATGTAATGAATAAGGACTAGCATCTAATGAATAAGTACTAGTATCTAATAAATAAGGACTAGTGTCTAATGAATAAGTACTAGTATCTTTAAAAAGGTACTAGTACCTAAAGAATAAGCACTAGTAGCTAATGAATAAGTACTAGTACTTAATGGAATAGATACTAGTATCTAAAAAATAAGTACTAGTAGCATGAAAATAGAGACTAGTAGGTTAAAATGATTAAATGTTAAAACGGCTTGCCATACTCTATCTGTCGTTTCGACTAGTCACAATTACGTTACAGATATCTTAAATGATAATACAAACTATCCAAAATGTAATTACGACTAGAAAGACGTTGTTGATATCTACAATGTTAATTACGAATAGTCAAACTTAGCTTTTAAATGTTAAAAGGGCTTGCCATACAGAAGTGTAGGCTCAGAGAGACACTCAACATTTTCAAACCAAAATATCTGACTTTCTGTGGGTCCTAGCTCATGAGTGTAAATTAGAAAGTTGTCCGGCTTGAGGAGAATATATGAATATATGAAACGATGAGATCAACATGTGTACTGAGTTTCATATTATTACATGCAAGCGTGTTTGATTTATGGACCAAGTTTTTGGACCCCGTTCCAGGGGGCGCTGTCAGCCCCCTTGCCACACCCGGGTACCATCTTCAGCCCGGCTCTGATGGCTGTGGGATCTGACCTGTGTGCAAAGTTTCAAGAGTTTTCAAACCCGTTAAGGGCCCCAAAAGCCGCTAAGAGACTCAAAATCATCAAAAAAAGCAATGTTAAAGTTTGATGCGTTGCTATGGCAACATTATCTTAGATATTGAATAATGCTTTCACAGCTCTTCATCTGGCGTGTGTTTACATTATACAAATGAAGTTTGAAGCAAATCGGGTAAAAGTAAGAGTGCGATTTCAAAGCATTTTGAAAGTGAAACACTTTCTGCTGCCAGTTGGTGGCGCTATATATTTGACTCACAATAGTCACATCCATGTGATCGGCCTCTTACAACGAACACACTGCTGAAGTTTCATCAAGATCAGTTAATGTATGCAGAAGTTTTAACACACTTCCTTTTTGATTTATTTACTTACTTTTTTGATTTATGGACCAAGTTAATTTAATTAATACACTAATTATATAAAACTATTGTCAATGCACTACAATTAAACGGGTTATATGCCTTTACTTATAAAAAAATAAAAATAAAAACTTATTTAAAAAATACCAGGCTTAAGAAATGTATTTACTTTAGCCAGCCAGACAGTGAAATGGTTAAGCCCCCTCCCCCTACACACACACACACACACACACACACACGACTGTGTGTCAAGAGACTCAAAATCACACACACACACACAGACTGTGTGACAGGCAAAGACAGGCCTAGGCTCAGAGAGAGCATGATCATATTCAAACTACAATATCTGACTTTCTGTGGGTTTGAGCTTATTATTGTTAATTAGAAAGTTGTTTGGCTTGAATAGAACAATATACATGGCAAGTTTTGTAACTGTCAGTAAAACTAACCAAGTTATAACACACTTTATGTGTCCTTTTTTAGTCAAAAAAATCCGCCACGGCCAAACCGTTCGAGATATCACAAATCCGTCCGGAATTTAGCATCCTCAATGTCTTGACTTCATGCACACCGAGTTTGGTGGTGATTGGTAACAGCATGGGTTGTAATTTGATGTTTTTCTAGGACATTTATTTAAAAAAAAAACATAATTCCCGACTTCCGTTTGAACTGTCGTAAAACTTAGAGCACGAAAGTTGTTTGGCCTGATGTGATCTATGAGTGTACCGAGTTTCATATTAATCCATGCACGTGTGTTTGATTTATGGACAAATGTTCGAATCCCTAAAAGAATGCATCCTAAAAGAATGGTAAAGTTTGATGCGTCGCCACGGCAACAGTTTCAAAGATATCAAGAATCCATTCATAGGTCTTCATCTGCCGTGTATTTACATTATACAGATGAAGTTTGAAGCAAATCGGGTAAAAATAAGAGGGTGATTTCAAAGCATTTTGAAAGTGACACACTTCCTGCTGCCAGTTGGTGGCGCTATAACTTTGACTCACAATAGTCACATCCATGTGATCGTCCTCTTACAGCGAACGCACTGCTGAAGTTTTATCCAGATCAGTTAATGTATGCTGAAGTTATGACACACTTCCTGTTTCACGTTTCTCGCCATAGTTTCGTTTCCTCGCCACAGCCAAACCGTTCGAGATATCAAAAATCCCCACGCAAACTTTCATCCTCAATGTCTTGACTTCACGCTGACCGAGTTTCGTCGAATTTGGATCAGAGCTCTAGGAGGAGTATTTAAAAGTTCATTGCATGTGTTTTACAAAAAAAACTCAATAGCTGACTTCCTGTTGGGCTGGGGTAAAAAGTAAGAACATGAGGTATAGATGAAATTATGCTATCGACATGTGTACCGAGTTTCATATTATTACATGCAAGTAGTGCTGGGCGGTAAACCGGTTCAAACCGAAAACCGGTTTATATTTTCGTCACGATTTTGATTTTGAATAAACCGCCATACCGGTTTAATTACACAACGTTCGGAACGACCGTCACGCTGCGCGACCATAGAGTCCGCGACACTGTTTCAGACGGACCCTTTACCCGTTGCACTACTGAGCACTGACGAGGGTAAACAAACAGCAGCGCTCTGTTACGTTACATGGACGATGGATAATGAAGAATTAGTATAACATGACAATGATGACACCGAAGAAGAACTTGTGCCAAAAGAGGAGCCGGGTCTTGTTGTTTGGAGGTTTTTTGTTTTCCAAAAATCCGACGTTGACCAAACAACCATTTTATGTAAGTGCTGTCGGGCTGAAAATTCTCCGCTGGGGAGAATGACCCGGCAACACAAGCAATTTGCTCCAGCGCCTTAGCCGCAAACATGTCTTGGAATATCAAGAATGTATTAAATCAGCCGCGGATTTAGCGCCCTCCACATCAGCATGTAACACGGGGAAAGCTAAAAGAAAAGTCGAGCTAAATATTGTTTCCATTATACAGGATAATCCTGTGTGCCAAGTAAGTTAGCACTTTATATTTATTTTATATTTGTTCTGGTTTCGAAGCAATACTTTTGAAGGAATAACTAATGCCAGTTGCATAATTTTGTTTTAATGTTTTTAATAGACCTCAAAAGCAATGCAAGACAAGATTACCTTTTATATTTACTTGAATGCACGTAATGTTCCTGGATTTGTACTTGAACTAGCAAAAGTATTCCAAGTTGTTCTAATTGTGTTGTTTAAAATAAAAGTTCTGTATTTTGACTGCCGATGTCTTTGCATTTTGATTCCTCACTTCATTAGAATCATGAATGGCTCTTACTTGTAAACAGCATAATTTTCTGGGGCCATGCAAACCTGTATTACTAGTGTGGAATTATTCTACAATATTCACTAATGACAGTAAAATAGACCATCCTAAGTCAATTTACTGCAATAATTCCTCTCTTAACCAGTAGAAAATGCATTGAACAGCTGACTATGCATAAAAAAAATAAATTTAAAAAACCGTTATGATTTTGAAAAAACCGTGATATCAATTTTTGGTCAAACCGCCCAGCACTACATGCAAGTGTGTTTGAGTTATGGACCAGGTGTTCGGACCCCGTTCCAGGGGGCGCTGACGAGCCGCCCTGCCACGCCCGGGTACCAGCTTCAGCCCGGCTCTGATGGCCGTGGGTTCTGACCCGTGTGCAAAGTTTCAAGAGTTTTCGAGCATGTTAAGGGCCCCAAAAGTGCCCGAATAGTCGCTAGAAAAAGAAAAAAAAAAAATAATAATAATCGGAAGGAAACAATAGGGCTCTGCGCCCTTTCAGGGCTTGGGCCCTAATAATCGGAAGGAAACAACAGGGCTCTGCGCCCTTTCAGGGCTTGGGCCCTAAAATAATCGGAAGGAAAAATAGGGCTCTGCGCCCTTTCAGGGCTTGGGCCCTAATGATATTCAAAAAGGGGATGGGCACCCCTCCAGCACATGCACACACACACACATGTATAGGCTACATAGCATGTGAGCAAAGCAGAGCGGCGTGACACTTAAATATAAGTAAAAAAAAAAACATAAAATAAACATAGGCTACGTTTCACATTTGTGTTTAATAATATTATGTTACTTCTTTTTATTGCCTTGCTTAGTTGGGGTTATTTAATATTTAACAATATTATTGATCTGTGTTGTACTACTTTCATGTTATCACTGTGAAGCTGCTTTGACAATCTGTATTGTAAAAGCGCTATATAAATAAATGTGACTTGACTTGACTATTATTTCATCTATGTTGAGTAGGCTATATGAAAAGGGAACCGCATGAGATGAGTAAGATAGGATCAAAAGCTGCTCAATATCGGAAAATATTTGGAGTGTAAGACATGATTTTGAGCACTTAAGTTTTGTTTTATAGAAAGCTTGTAAATTTCATTTCATATAATCTTCATTTAAAAAAAAAATTCATCAACAAATTATTATATTAATGTGTAATTAAGGGCTCCCCATTTAGTTTACAGCATTAGCTTAGAATTGTTTTTATCCTTTATCCTTATTTAAATAGAAATACATTGCTTCTTAGACATAACCTGGCCCTAGCCAGATGAATGTCGTTCCGCTTAGCTCTGCCTAGCTTCACTCACATCCATCTGGAACCTCTTCCATTGAGAGTGATTTCTCCAACCAACTTTATGGTTTAGCCAATCAGGACGCAGGGTGGGAGTTTTATAGATGTGACATAGTGACAAAGTGACTGATGATTGTTCAGAAAGCGGTTCCTCTTCTGCTTTTTGCCATCCTCTAAAATTTGCCAGAGCATCTTCAGAGTCTGCCCGATCAAGCGAACGCACCGACTGCATATCCGACATAATCTTACCTGAACTTGTAACAATGTTAAACCAAGTTCTGTAAGTCATTCGTCTAAAAAGGGCTTGTAGTCGTTCGTCGGCTGTTCTGTTTTGTTTTTTCCTGCGTCGCTCTCATCAGCGTCACGGGTTGGCTTCGGTGTGAGTGGTTGAAATAGCACGTCGATAAAGATGACAGACAAGTGGCTTATCCAATCATATGCAAGGATTTTTGATAAGGCCCAGCCTTCTGAAACGCCATTTCAATGGATCGGTTCCAGATGGATGAGTGGAGCTAGGCAGAGCGAAATTCATCTGGCTAGAGCCAGGTTATCTTAGACATCCTAAAGACTGTAAAAGTATTGCAGACCAATATCTGCCAATTAATGTGGGCTTCCATAATGCTAAATGCTCTTCACCAAGAAAGATCTTTCTAATTGTGTGTTGGTGCATCATGTAGGCTATGTATTTGTGTAGTTAGTTTAAAAATGTATGTTAAAGGGCGGGTTTACAGCAATTTCACTTTTTTGATTTTAAATAGTGTGTAATGTTGCTATTGGTGCATGAAGAGTATCTGCAAAGTTGCAGCACTGAAAGTTTAGTGTAAGCAGAGATATCGTCTTTTAAAAATCAGGAAGTAAAATTGCCTACAAAAACGACTCGTTTTGGACTACAGCTGGGTTATGGTACGTCACTAACACACACATTTGCATCAACCACTCCCTCCGGAATATGCAGGAAAGGGCATGCGTCGAGTGAGTTGTGTTCACGCAGCTGTCAGGTCTTCTGTGTTTCGGGCTTCCCACGAACACTATACTTCGACAACAATGGATACAATTTGTGTTTGATTATATTCCTGAAATTGACGATGGTAATCTAGCTCTCTGTGCTGCGCATTTACGAGACAGCTTCCAGAATCTCCACGAATTCAATACCGGATTAACGTAAACAAGAAACTGTTTCTGGAATCATGAAGCAGATCCAGCTTTAAAAGCAGCAGTTAAAAGTCAGCAGTTGTTGGGCCACACTGTAAGTAGGCTAAGACTTCATCATTTTAAATGTATTTGCATGTATAATTACCGACGGAGCGAGGTGTTTTTTTTTTCAAATGCTAGCGCTGGCTTTGTAGGCTTTATGGGCTACTAGTTAGGCTATTTTGTGTCAACGACAAACGCGTACAAACATTATGGACCTGAATTTTGTATAAGTACTAATGTTGTAAATGTATTTTTCATGTATATATGCTTTATGACTTTATTTTCGATTTGATCAAGAACGTAAACCTGCAAACGCTGTTTGAGTATAACATTAGTTAGCCAGTCAGTTGCTATCGTTGCCAGTCAGATGCTATTGTGTAAATCAAACGTGTATTAAGTTAAAAAATGAAGCAAATTATCATTCAGAAACCTTTATTAAGAGGCGTGTGTGGTGAGGTTCTGCTTGACTCTCTTCATCGTGGCTTTCTCGGTCTGATTCTGCCTCAAACTGAACTGCAGTCTCCACATCATTATTTACGTGTATCCACCGTCTATGTTATCCACATTTGGCATGCCCGCCCGTTTCCCCGTAAAGGTCATGGGCGTTAATCTTCCGGACAACGTGAGCGACAGTTTAGCCAATCACAACACACCGGCCCAAACGAACCAATCTGAGCCCACTACGTCATTCTGAGGGAGTGTTTTCATAGACTCAGGAAGTCATCCGCTCGTGCAGGGGACAGGGGAGAGCGCGGCTGACAATAAAGGTGAAATTTATGAAAAATAAGACTTTAAAAAAAAGAAAAACCACAGATACATGTTATATTGCACCCCATAAACACAATCATGCAAAGAAAAAGAGCAGTAAACCTGCCCTTTAAATAAACCTCACATTACCAGTGAATCCTAATTTACGTGATAAACTTACTAACTTGATGTGATTTTTAATTAATGCATATTTTTAACACGTTGTATCTTAAAATGTATTATTTAATTAAAATATCTACGTTATATTTTTAATGTGCAACAATTGACGTTGGAAACAAGCTCAACATGTGCTCAACAATAATTTACATAGCCAGTTATGAAAAATGGAGGAGATCTATCAAATCGAAAACTAAAGGAGAAAAACAGACTGCCTATAATTGTTCTTTTTTGCTTTTTTGGAAATCCAGGGTGGCAACCAATATAGCCAGAAAATACATACATGTGACAATATTTCAGGTGGGGTTGATGAGCATTTGCTTCTTAGACATCCTAAAGACTATAAAAATACAAAAGTGAGAAAACATACATCAGAAGGGTCCATAGGGGAGGAGTTCCAGTGATCCAATGTCACCATTTTTGTAAATTTTTTAGTGTTTATTAGAGTTTTCATGCACTATACATAATCTAATCAAGACAATCCTCATATTCCTCATGCAAAGACGAAAGAGAAAATAGGGTAGATTGCGTCTGTAGGATATATTGTTCAGATTATATGTAGATTCAAAGTTTTAATTTTCCGCAGCCAAAAGATGATACAAAAAAAAAAATCACATATGGGACAAAAATTTGCACGGGGAACATCAAAATTCCTTTTCTAGACACCTTAAGGATTACAAAAAGCTAGGTTAAAAAAATATATCTTTTGGGTGCAGGTGAACCCCCCCTTCCTACCAGACTATATTGTGTTGTTTCCTCCCCCTTGCTGTAACGAACCGTGACTTCAATACCGAGGTAAGTACTGAACAATCAAGTTTGTGCACTGTTACAACCCTAATATACATACATTATTACACACACGCGCACTATATTAAACACTAGTAACTATATTGTAGTGTATTATAGTATTTAAAACACTTTGGATGGAAGACCATACCCTGTCCATAGAGGATTTCAGTGGTAAGTCTCTTTTAAATGATCAGTTCACTTACTAGCTAATTAATGATTGGTCAATAAGCAAGGCAGCTGCTTCAGCATAACGGTAAACCAATGTCACTGTAGTTACTCCAGCTGTAAACCTGCAACCCAATAAATAATCTCGATGAAGATTATAGACGGGTAAACTGTGTGTGTGTGTGTGTGTGTGTGTGTGTGTGTGTGTGTGTGTGTGTGTGTGTGTGTGTGTGTGTGTGTGTGTGTGTGTGTGTGTGTGTGTGTGTGTGTGTGTGTGTGTGTGTGTGTGTGTGTGTGTGTGTGTGTGTGTGTGTGTGTGTGTGTGTTCAGGAACTGCCAATGTTAAGTCAAGTTAATTAAATTAAACAATTTATAAAAGTACAAAAATAAATAATTTAAAAAAACAGCCAAGAACAAAAAGATGATTTAAAAAATAAATAAATAAATAAATAAATAGCTTCTTAAAATATTGTTTGGTGTTATTCATTTTTAAGGATTTTGCATGCATATTTTTGGTACATGTTTGGCCCCTGATCTGTGCTGTTACGACAGTAATATTGTAGTATCATATACTAGCAGTTTATAAGACCCCCGGTATAATGATTATTAGACATGAGTGATTATCAAAATCAACAAACATTCATCTCGCCTCGCGCTCTGTTTACATCTTTACATATACATTTTGTAGCTTCACCTACACACATCTAGGTACGTAACGCTATAGCTGTTATCCAACCTGAGAGGCGTCGTCGAGATGTCCGTGTCCATGGTTGTGTTCCACACCGTCAACCTCCACCTCAAACACCCCTGCCATCTTACACTTACAAGCAAGCCGACTGTTCAAGACACTTCCGGGTTACATCGTCTTCTTCTTCTTTTCCGTTTTTGTACAACAAAACTTTGTAAAATAGTGTATGTCCGCCACCTACTGAGTTGGAGATGTGCAGCGTCAACGTAAATAAAAGGGGGAAAGCATACTAAATTATTTTAATTTGATTTGTTGCTTTTAAATAGTCTAGTAAAACCTTAGAAACCTTTTGAACTGTGAAATTTAGACCTATGACTTGATTTGAGCTGAAGCATGAATCTTTTTCTATCTGATGTACTACACATGCTCCACTGTCTCTGGATCCACTCACTAAAAAATGTTGGATTAAAAACGAAAACAGCTAACCCAGAGTCATGTGCTCTGAGCTAACCCAATGGTGGGTTGAAATAGCACTGACCTATTGTTGGATTATTTTAACCCAATAAAAAAGGTAACTAGTTTTAGCCAATAAATTGGGTTACACAAAACAAATCTGTTGGGTTACTTGGCAAAAATGATTTAATTAACATGTTATAATTACTATTCTTGCCATGTAAATAAATAACTCATAACTTAAGTATATTAACAGTGTGTTATTTACATTCAATTAGACATTGCATTCAAAAGTTACTGGTGCAATAGTTTTGATGTATTTCCTAAAGGTAAGACATTGTTTCAATAAATTAAAAAAATAAAAAATAAAAAAAGTAATGCAATTATAAACTGCCTCACAAGGCAACAGTGTTGAGGGAACACCTCCAGGTACAGAATAATAATGTTTTAAGTTGTAAGAAACATGGAACACAAATAAACAGTTGTAAACAGTACAAGTTGTAAACATTTTCATTAAGTTATTCTTTCATAAAGTTACAGTTTGCAATTGCTTTGATTTTTTTTCCTTAAGGTAAGATATTCTTTCAATAAATAAAAAAATAGGCCTAAATAAATACATAAAAGTAATGCAATTATAAACTGCCTCCCCACATAGCAACATTGTTTCGCCCAGATATCGGCCGACATCTGGCACTTGAGGGATGCAGATTTTTACCCGGAACTTCATTTAGACCCTAGTTCCTGTGGTGCAAACACACAGAGTACCACCCCAAAGTTCTTAGTTCCTGGGGAAAGTTCCTGCGGTGGAAACACGGCTAAAGACAACACAGACAAAGCTGCCAGGGCAGAACCCTGACATATATATTATCAGTATTATTTGGCCCCCTAGACGTATTAACACTGCATCAGCACCTCAGCGGCAGCAAAGAGATACGAATCAAATAACTGCACTTTCTCCAATTGGAATGCAAATGAAGGTAGCTCATAAGCATATGTTTGCTTATGAGTTTGCCATGCTGAATGTGGCTTTAAAGAATTTGTTACCCTCAGAGGAAACTGAACAATACAAGTACCATATAAGGATCATTTGAAGTTGGATGCAACTCGACTTCTGGCCTTGGCTTATGTCCATCATTCCCAGCCTTATACTACTGCCTCAGAAGCTCTTCAGAAGAGATATGGTCAACCCCATCATTTGGTGCTTCAGGAGATTGCTACAATTAAGAACTTCAGAATTAGGAGATTCTGTTGGATTTGGCAAACTTGCTGTACGAGTTCAAGCTCTTGTGGGAATGCTTCAATCCTGGGATCACAAAGAAGAAGCAAAGGAGTTATCCTGTTCATCACATGTCAATCAGTTACTCAGTAAACTTCCTGCACACCAGGTTGCTAGTTTTTTCAAGATATGCCAAAATCACCCGGCCAGACCAGTCACTTCTAAGGAAGAGGAATAAGATTGTCAGAATCTAGCTACCCTGGTGTTTGAACAATCTAAAGGTATGAAGAAGTTCCAGGTAAGGGAAGGTCCCAATCCCCAATCTACCAAGTCCCATTATCACACAACTACTTTCCTTCAGGGTGTGAGTTAAGAAGTTATTCCCACTCAAAAAAAGAACACTGACACTGCAAAACATAAAATGATCCAACGATAGAGCAAGAAGCAGGGCCTTAAAATGTCATGTGCACACTGTACGGTAGCCAAACGGAAATGGGTTGATGACAATAGTTGTTGGAGATGTGGTTGGGCCCATAGATCATCCAAGTGTGACTTAAGGATAAGAATGGATTAATTCCAGGAAGAAGTACTATACATAATACTAGACGCCTGTTTAATATAATTTACCATCCCAAGGCAATCCGAGACAATTTGGTTGTAATCTCATTGGATGCTGAAAAGGCATTCGAACCGAGTGGAATGGCGTTATTTGTTTGCTATCCTTGGGAAATTTGAAATGGGGGATGAGTTTATAAATTGGATTAAAATTTTGTACTGTAATTTATCAGCACAGATTTTAACAAATAAAACATTATCGGACCCCTTCTATCTTCAAAGAGGAACCAGACAGGGCTGTCCCCTCTCACCCCTTTTGTTCGCTTTAATAGTTTAAAGGGGAAATGAAGCAGTCAATCAAGTTTACATGATTTACAAGATGGATTTCCACTATAGAGCGAATGCATTCACGTGACTTTCCGCCGGAACAACCCCTCTCAGCCTGACCGAGTGGCAAAAGATCTGCTGCGTGACTGGATTTAATAGGGGAAACTGCGAAAATGCGACTAAACTGAACAGTTTTATCTATAAAAATAAATGTTGGACTCAATATAGTGTTCCTTACAACTTACTAAAGATCGTGATCCATGGATATTATTGACATGCAGCCAGGAATCGTGTTGCCTGACATTTATGTTTGCCTGATTTCGACACCGGGGAAATAAAAGCAATATAGACCTAAACATAAAGCAAATTTGCCTGTGAATGTTTTATATAAATACAATATAGGTTTAAATCTGGGTGATTACTTAAAACAGTGTTTATAGCCTATATATCATCATATCGTCCAGCCCTAAAACTTTATCGTTTTTTTTTTAAGTCAGTGTTTATTAAAAAAAAAATCCAATAATGCAGAATATGGAATGATACATATTTAATTGATGAGTTGTTAATATATATGTAACAATACAAAATAAATGGGTATGGTTTTACAGCTAAATTCAGCATATTGACACAAAATGAAAACTGCAAATCCACCTTTGGCTGACTGGAGTCCAGTTGTTTCTGTGAGTTGCAGTGATCCATTTGCTCCTCTTTCTATAGCAGTCTGTAAAAATATACCTCCGATTTTTGGTCAAATCTAGTTGTAAAGTAAATCGCAATGCTCTTTCCCACTTTATATGTGTTGTGTTTGTTTTTCGCGGCATTCACGCTGAACACATATACAGCCGCTCAGTCTTTTTGCCACTCACGGTGAGAAACTGCAGCACTCCGGCCGGAAGGTGATGTCACGCGCATTCCCTCTATAATCAACAATTATATAAGAAACATGACAAATGTAAACATAAAAGAAAAAAAATCTTTTGCCACCAGGGCGCCGCCATTGTGCAGTATTATAACATGTGACGTCACAGGGTTGGTTGGCTCAGGCAGTGAATATTGCAACCAGTCAAGTCAAGTCACATTTATTTATATAGCGCTTTTCACAATACAGATTGTATCAAAGCAGCTTCACAGTGAAAGTAGTACAACACAGATCAATAATATTGTTAAATATTAAATATCAAATAACCCCAACTAAGCAAGCCAAAAGCAAGGCAAAGCAATGGTTTAGAGGATATTGATAAACACGGTCAATACAAGATTATGCCTCATTGAATTTAAGGTCCTACATAGATTACATTTCTCAAAAAAGAAATTACATAGGATTTTGCCCAATGTTTTGCCTCTTTGTGATAAGTGCAAATCAGTGGAAGCTGATTTAGCCCAGAGTTTTATTTCTGCCATAAAATACAGCGATTCTGGTGTGAGGTTTTTAAAATGCTTTCAGATGTACTTAATGTGAACCTGGAACCAGACCCAGTGCTCATTATATTAGGACATTCTAAATATATATACATTTGTTGAACAGTGGCCAACAGAAATGTCTTACATATTGTCTGATAACAGCCAAGAAACTGTTACTACTGTTTTGGAAAAAGGTTTACCCTCCTGATGCTAAACTATGGCTTGAGGAACTGATGTCTACTCTACACCTGGAACGAACTAGATACCTTTTGAAAGGCAACATGGGACAATTTCATAAGATTTGGAATCCTTTCATCTGTTACCTCAGTAGGAATGTTATTCTTTAATGCAATGTATTATAGGCTGATTTAAGAGCAGTGTATTAATGTCACTGGATTGTATATTAACAGGCAGGGTTGGGGTGTTGGTTTTTTTAAAAGTTTTTCTTTCATTAAGTTTATTATTTTCGTGCATATAAGAAAATCTATCCTGAAACCTGTAATTATTTCAAGGCTATTTGATGTCTAAATAAAAAAACAATTTAACAAAAGTGTGACTTAAGAGGAAAATGTCTATTGTATCAAGATCGTCACTTAGGAGTAATGCATAAAGTAAATGCTCACAAACCAGATTCTAGGATATTTTATTTGAGCGATCAAATGGTTCTTCTCTGTTCTTCTGAAAATTGTGAGTAGTTCTGAGCCACAAAGGAAAGACTCTGGAGACATATGCCATCCTAGACGATGGTTCAGAAAGAACCATGCTCATGTCTTCTGTGACAGAAAGTTTAGGTCTTAATGGAGCGGCAGAATCATTGGTTCTTCGAACTATTCTCCCTCTGGAGATGTTTTAAGGAGAGGTGCATTCTTGACTCGAAGTAAAAGAGTCACATCACATATCTTTTTATTCCATTGATTTCTTCACGCTTTTTTCTGATCTAGACACTCGAGAGCATCCCTATCTTGCTTAGAATGCAGAACTTGGAGTCTGAGAGAGTTAGGAAGTACGTCAACTTGCCATAGCTTCTCCACATCTTTATGCAACTGATCGGGGAAGCCTGGAAGAAACACTGAGCCGTGGAATTAGTCATCTCACCCAAAGAAGTAGGTCCCTGCCCACCCCAGTCGAGTGGGCTTCCAGGAGGACCGAAACGTACTCGCTCTTTGGAACTAAAAAAGGTGAGGATGATCAGCTCCCACAGTAACAAACGATTTAACTTTCTGAAACTTCTCCAGAGGGAGGCCTCTTAGATGTTGGTAACATTACTGGAGGTGAGCAGTAAAGACACCTTGTATCTGGTATTTACTTTGCTTCCGAGTGTCACGGATCCATCTGCGTCAGCACCAGACACCATCACTCCGCCCACTCGTTCTGGTTCCCCGGACTACTGATTACCCTCACCTGTCATCATCACCTGCTTGCACTTCCCATTCCAATCATCCACACAATAAAAGACTCACCCCTTCAGTCCTTCCCTGTATGGTCTCGTCTTCACTACATCAACAGACTCCCTACTCGCTGAGGATTATGCTTCCGATCACCTACCTGCTACTGAAGCCTCCTCTCCAATCTGCTCCCCTCTCCAGTCCCACTCCGGTCTCCTCGTCTCCAGCCTGCTCATCCTCGACATCTGATCCTGCTAAAGATAAGAGACTCATTATCAGACAGTTCCATCACCACTGTGTTATCTGCAAGTTTGCTACTCACCTTCCTGTGAACATTGACCTTCAGTTTCAATAAACTCTGTGTATACTTAACTGTCTGTGTTCTTCTGGTCCGTGACACTGAGATGGGATGACTAAATGCCTGTGAAGATGACTCAACGCCCTAAATGACTACATGATAAACTGTTGGGACTCAGGAGGCGGAGACAGATCTATGTGCAACAATTTATTTACATCCAAAAAGTAGTAATGAATGAACTCAGAATAAAAGTAAAGGCAGCAGGCTGAAGACGGGGTGAGACTAGGCGTGAGTTCGGGCCTGGCAGCAAGCATGCAGGTCAGAGACAGGCAGAAGTTCAGGGCAGGCAGCGAGCATCAAAGTCAGGTCAAAGGCAAGGTTCCCAAGGCAGGCTGCACACAATCAGAGAGGTAGATTAAGCAAGCAGGGTTCAATAAATCAGAGTAACGGGTAAATCTCCAGAAAGCGCTCAGCCATGTAACACGGGAGTGAGACAATACTTCGCAACGGATACTGAGATAACAAGCTATATGTGCTTGCACTCAGGGTAAATTGCTGACAGGTGGAAGATGATCAGAGCCCCAATGATCCATACTAAGGGTGAGCATAATTAGTATTCAGGGAAGGCACTCGAGTACTGGGAATCTCACTAGACACTGTAACATTAACTAACTGTATTTTTGATGTACATTTCTGATATGCACTTTCTGTAAAGCTGCTTCGAAACTATGTACTGTATTGTGAAAAACGCTATAGAAATAAATTTGAATTGAATGAGAAGCTGGGGATAGAAAGAAACTGTTGCACCTTCAATTTTCTTGTAGTATTATACAGCAGAGATTAAGTTTTTTTTTTTTTCTTTGCCCACCATCTTGGCAACCCCATCTCTGCCATAATAATTAATAAAGGCTGGTTTCTAAAGCACTTCTTCCTGCATTAATCTGGGTAGCCTAAATGGGTTCCATTCAGACCTTAACATTAAGTATTTTACTGTTATATGTTAACAAGATAAAAAAAAACATTTTCACCTGCTATACCCAATGTTTAGATCTGTTTGGGTATTTATGCAAATTAGCACATATGTAATTAGATTATTATGCACCATTTGTCCATGTTAACAAACAATTGCAAAAAAATTGTAATACATGTTTTGTTTGTCTTGATGTAAGTAATTAACTCAGTGATTTTCATGATGATATCTAAAGGTTAATTTTTACCCTTTTCACGTGAGAATAAGAATGAATAGGCGTATGAATGGGATATATTTGGGTCTTTTTCTAAACTTTCCCCTAATGGGATTCTTCTGGGCTTTTTTCCCCTTTCTCTGGACATATTGAGGATACAAAATCAGTTCAGTTTGCTTCTGTTGCAATTTTCTTCAAGGTTTACCCCCATTTTGGCTTAAAATGACTGGACTATCAAGGATTGAGGAAGTGGCATGTCTCTATATAAATAATCTCTGATTAAAATCAAACTGTATTTAATGGCAAAATGTGTGTCTGATAAATGTGAGGTTTGTAATGCTCCTGAAAATGTCAAGCATGTCATCATGAAGAGTAAATATGATTCTGAGAGGAACATCTTACGTGACAAGATATGAATTAGGACGGGGATGGAATTTAGGGATTTTAGGGATGAGTTGGGAAATAAGGGAGTGCTGCAAAACTCTCTTTAATTTTCTCAAATCTACAGGATTAGACCATAACATATATATTTTTTATGTATCATAACGTATTTTTTCTGTTTTGTTGCGTTTTCTATTTATTTATTTAATTATTTACTTTGTGGTTTCACTGAATCTGTAACCTAAAACCTTGATATTACTCTGGTACAAGTACAAGTTTTTTGCGACTCGCCATAAATATCAGAGAAAAAGAAGATTCTTGAATGCACATAGTGTTGCAATATAATTATATCTTTTATAATCATCAATATTATTTATTATCCATTATTTATTATTAATAAATGAGCCTGCAACATAGTAAACTGAAATAACTCAGGTTTGAAAAGCAAAAAACTGAAGTTATTTTACAAAAATCATCAAATTTCAACAAAGAGGGAAGGAATCCTCCTCTCTTGTGAGCAAAGTTGGTTTGGAAAAAGGAGAAAAACACATGAAGTACTAGGCCTAAAGAGGAGCTGAAATAGCTATAGCCACATACAGTATTTGTAATAAAATAATTTCAAACCAGATTCTGTTAGATATGCTTGCTTTTTATATGGAATGATTAGTAAATTATACAAATATTAAAAAAAATAAATTAGGTCCCTTTCCTCCTTTTGCACCGTACATCTCTGTTGGTGGCATTGTTTGTGAAAATATACGTCTACATCTTATTATCGTTGACTGAATTAAAACCTCAAGGCTGCACATTGAACTATTAAACTATTGGACTTTGAATAAAAAATTAAAACAATTCAATTAAACAATTAAAACTAAGAGGTTTAATATGTGCTTACAAAATGATTTGTCATGGTATGTTTGTTAAAAGTCAAAGGAATCTCCAGATCAGTTTAGGCTTGTTATCATTAGATATTCCCCTTAAATTTAACAAATAACTGGAAAAAGTGTTTTTGAATTAATTTGGAAAAACATGCCACATTATCTGAGAAAGTTTTTTGCATCTCCAAAGATGGTGCAGAGGGGTTGAGTTATGACCAGAGACTATTTATATATGATGCTTTAAACAATATATTTAAAATAAATAGGCTTATTCAATATTTAAAGAATAAGGACAGTATTTTGAATTCCTAACCCAACTATATTCAAGAGTGACCTCTCATTTTTATTGAAGTGTAAGAATACCGGTTCAATACTGGTTAAGCTTGCAACATTTCATTAACAAGCTTTTATGGCATGGACACTCACCTATAAGCATAATTATTAAATATCTAGAAATATTATATTTGGATATATTATTATATAAAAATAAATATCTTTTTTCGATTACTGGTTTATATATATATATATATATATATATATATATATATATATATATATATATATATATATATATATATATATATATATATATATATATATATATTATATATAACATTTTTATATAATAACATTAGTTAGTCAGCTACAATGATGGATTTAAAAAAAAAATAACAGTTAGACCTAAGGATTTTGCTGTTGGATGAAACCCACGAAGAGTAGCCTATTGATCCTTGTGAGAAATAGGCTATGGAAATACACCACGAGGGAAAGATCTAAATTTCGCAGTTGCTTCATATGATGTGAATGGGCGAAGTTAAAGAGTTATTTTGACGGGTGTTGCTTATCCGACACTCTGATTGGTGTAATTTTCAGTACAGCGTCATGAGTAATGTAGTTTTTACCCGGAATTCCGCTGTTAAACACGACTGTTTTAAAATAATCTTAAACAATTTAGTAGGCCTGTCTTTTAAAGGTTTATAAGTTATCGTTCAAAATCAATTTCCTATTTTGCTTTTTACGACAGTCTATGGGCGGAGCTCAACTGAACAGGTTACGGCAGAGGCGGAGCAGGTTATTTGAAAGTGGCGGGCAGGGTCTTTCTTCAGAGATGTTAACGCTGTGCTCGAATTTGAATGGCAGAAACTGTTAAGGACGTTTATCTTTACAAAGGATAACGGTATCCCTTGAGAACGATTAAGATAACCATTTTCTTGTCTTATTTGAAACTGTTGTCAAGTTTGTGTAAAGAGGAACGTTTGCTACGCTGTACTCTACGTGCCCGATAACAACAGACTAACTTTACGTTACAGGGCGGAAGGTAAGTTAATGACATGCGTTTTAAACATCCCGGTTTGTTGTATCGGCTCCTTATTTTGTTCGTGTGTTGTTTAATGCAAGTGTATTTTTATATGGAGAAAGTGTTTATAAAGATGCATGGTAAGTTATCGTTAATAGCTTTAAGTGTAGGCTAGTTCAGGACTTAGGCCTGTTGGATAAACCCTAACAAGTTAGTCATTAATGTTTTTTCTGGAAGACTGCTTTCGAGTTTAATTTGTAATTCTGCTTGTCTTTAGAAGGTCTTAAAGTCTTAATTCACCCGTCCAAATCAGAGCAAAAAGTCTTACTTTTGTAAAGTGATGACATTAAATGTTGCAAAAATGAATATCTTATTCAGTATTTTGCATTGTTTTCTAATTTTAATAAATATCTATAAACATAGCCTACTGAAATCAAGATGCATTTACTTGAGATGCAAAATAAAGATTAAAGAAACAAAATGTAGAAAGTTGAAACAAAATGTAGAAAGTTTACTTGAAACTAAAACCAACATTTATCAATTGGGTATGAAAACTGGTTTCCCCTTTTTTTCTGAGCCCATTTGGAGATGCTTGTTCTTGTTTTAATCGTAACCTTACTTAATTTCTATCAATTTCACAGGAAAAAAAAGATAGATCAGACAAAATGAAAGATATCATTTTGTTTCTCAAAATATCTAGATTTAAGAATCTTTAGACAATTGCACTGAAAGAGAGAGAGAAGGTAAAGTAAAAGCTATATCTATATACCAGTTAGTTATATATTCATAGTTGGGATATAAACACTTTTTGTCTAGTAAAATAACAAAAATAATAGTTTATGAATAAATAAAATAAACGGAGATTGGTAGAAAGTTGTGTTTTGAAGCTTTTGAAGTGTTGCTAATGCAACTCATTGTGTGCTCTCTAGACAGAGAACATGTTGTGTGTTCCCTTGTCTTTAGTCCTTTTGTTTCTGGATACTTGGTCTTGAAAAGGTCATTAAAAAGTCTTAAATCTACTATTATAAACCTGTAGAAACCTTATTTTTTTGTCCGTTGCATGCAATCTTACCGGTAGACTGGATGAAAAAGTAAACAAACCAGAAAACTAACTTTACATTGCATGTTGCTGTAGACCGCAATTAACTATCAGCTGCACTAGTTTCACAAATGTGGCTTTTTGTTGACTTTAACTTCTAATGCAAGCTTTAATCTTAGTTTTTTTAATGTTCTTAAGTTCACATTAGGATAAGCACCTCCAAACCACAAGGCTACAGAAGTGTTTATTTAATATCGCAGGCTAAAAATTGTAGTTTCATGATGCAAATGAAAAGGGTAAATTGCAGGGTGCATTTTTGGGGGACTTTGTTATTCACCTAATTCCTGTGTTTTTTGTTGTTTTTTTACCCAGTCAGTGTGCCTTACAGAGCTTTTCTGACAGATTTTAGATTTTTAACAACTTTAAAGGGTTAGTTCACCCAAAAAGGAAAATTATGTCATTCATGTCTCACCCTAATGTCGTTCCAAGCTCGTAAGACCTCCGTTCATCTTCAGATCAGAGTTTAAGATATTTTAGATTTATTCTGAGAGCTTTCTGTCCCTCCATTGAAAATTCTTCATTTCTGACAACAGAATTCGGAAGAGAATACTGCTAAATAAAGTCATAGTTTTTGTTATTTTTGGACCAAAAAGTACTTGTGACACTTTCAAAACTTTCTAGCTAACCCACTGATGTCACATGGACTACATTAATCTCTTTATTTCCTTTCTGGACAAGGATAGTAACTGTACATACATTTTAAATGGAGGGACAGAAAGCTTCTGGACTGAATCAAAAATATCTTAAACTGATCAAAAGATGCAACAGGCATTCCTTGATGTCGTTGGTTAATCAGACATATTCTTAGACACCGTATTAGAACAATGACAATAACTATGTATTTGGGCTTGCTCTTTGCACACTGGCTTTGCAAGACAATATGTGAGTTGGGTTGTCATTTGTGATTCAGCCATATTTGCTCTTCCAGCATGACCAAGGAGGATGAGAGAGCCATTCCTGTGAGGGTTGCGCTGAGATGCCGGCCTCTGGTTCCCAAAGAGATAAATGAGGGATGTCAGTGCTGTCTTAATTTTGTACCTGGTGAACCTCAGGTGTGTATCATGAGATCTTGCATATTTCATTCACACTTTTGCATCAAAAGGTCATGTCAGTACTTAAAGATTCATGAAATCTTTTTTTTCTTTCCATTTCAGGTCATTGTTGGCAATGACAAGGCTTTCACCTATGATTATGTGTTTGACCCCACAACAGAACAGGAAGAAGTTTTCAACTCCGCTGTGTCTCCTTTATTGTCTGGGCTTTTTAAAGGTTTGTAAAACAGTCCCACTAGGATTTTGCGGGTCTCTGATTTGT
Organism: Hybognathus amarus; assembly: GCA_030378365.1. Classification (NCBI taxonomy): domain Eukaryota; kingdom Metazoa; phylum Chordata; class Actinopteri; order Cypriniformes; family Leuciscidae; genus Hybognathus; species Hybognathus amarus. The sequence continues at coordinate 109,350 of JAQIUQ010006362.1, forward strand.
TTTCAGCCTGAAGAGCCTTGACACCATGCTGGTGCGACCATATTTAATGGTGACACCAGCACAGAAATACTTATAATCTCCTTTTTTGGAAATACAGATGATATATATATACACACACCCACACACCCACACACCCACACACCCACACCCACACCCACCCACACCCACACACCCACCCACACCCACCCACACCCACCCACACCTACACACAACACACACACACACACACACACACACACACACACACACACACACACACACACACACACACACACACACACACACACACACACACACACACACACACACACACACACACACCGGCCACTTTATTAGGTACACCTGTCCAACTGCTCGTTAACACTTCATTTCTAAGCAGCCAATCACATGGCGGCAACTCAGTGCATTTAGGCACGTAGACATGGTCAAGACAATCTCCTGCAGTTCAAATCGAGCATCAGTATGGGGAAGAAAGGTGATTTGAGTGACTTTGAAGGTGGCATGATTGTTGGTGCCAGAAGGGCTGGTCTGAGTATTTCAGAAACTGCTAATCTACCGGGATTTTCACGCACAACCATCTCTAGGGTTTACAGAGAATGGTCTGAAAAAGAAAAAACATCCAGTGAGCGGCAGTTCTGTGGGTGGAAATGCCTTGTTGATGCCAGAGGTCAGAGGAGAATGGCCAGACTGGTTCGAGCTGATAGAAGGGCAACAGTGACTCAAATAACCACCCGTTACAACCAAGGTGGGCAGAAGAGCATCTCTGAATGCACAGTACGTCGAACTTTGAGGCAGATGGGCTACAGCAGCAGAAGACCACACCGGGTGCCACTCCTTTCAGCTAAGAACAGGAAACTGAGGCTACAATTTGCACAAGCTCATCGAAATTGGACAATAGAAGATTGGAAAAACGTTGCCTGGTCTGATGAGTCTCGATTTCTGCTGCGACATTCGGATGGTAAGGTCAGAATTTGGCGTCTACAACATGAAAGCATGGATCCATCCTGCCTTGTATCAACGGTTCAGGCTGGTGGTGGTGGTGTCATGGTGTGGGGAATATTTTCTTGGCACTCTTTGGGCCCCTTGGTACCAATTGAGCATCGTTGCAACGCCACAGCCTACCTGAGTATTGTTGCTGAATATGTCCATCCCTTTATGACCACAATGTACCCAACTTCTGATGGCTACTTTCAGCAGGATAATGCGCCATGTCATAAAGCTGGAATCATCTCAGACTGGTTTCTTGAACATGACAATGAGTTCGCTGTACTCAAATGGCCTCCACAGTCACCTGATCTCAATCCAATAGAGCATCTTTGGGATGTGGTGGAACGGGAGATTCGCATCATGGATGTGCAGCCGACAAATCTGCGGCAACTGTGTGATGCCATCATGTCAATATGGACCAAACTCCTTGAGGAATGCTTCCAGCACCTTGTTGAATCTATGCCACGAAGAATTGAGGCAGTTCTGAAGGCAAAAGGGGTCCAACCCGTTACTAGCATGGGGTACCTAATAAAGTGGCCGGTGAGTGTGTGTGTATATATATATATATATTAGGGGTGTAACGATAGGGATGGCGAAAACTAAAAATTTTCTTGACCGACCACTCGAGCCTCATTAGCCGGTTAAAACCGGTTAACCGATTGGTTTAAAATATGCGCGCACACACATACACACAGCCCCAGCGCTGTCACTTTTTAAAATCCCAATATAGCGCCGAAACACGAGTCCAGAGGGTCGCACACCGGACGAGAAGCTCAGCGCCACATCTTTAACACATTATTCTCTATAAGTGTACACACACCGAACGAGATTCGGCATCTGTCCGCGGCGCCAGCAACGGCTCAGGACCGTGTTCAAAATCCTGCTGCGCCACAGATCGCCATTTACATAGTTTTATATAAAATTTAAATTATTTTTGTCTCAAATCGTTGCTAATGTATCCTGACTGCGCCCTATGCTGCAATATACATGTAGTTTTGCATTCATTTACAGAAATCAGCTGCTTGAATGACAATTGCTGATGTTATTGGATTTTCAGCTGAGATTCTCAATTCATTCAGTTAACGGATGCTCTGAGGTAAAGTTTTCACACTGCAGACTCAGCAACGATTGTATTTAATTGTACTGTACAATCATAACATAGAACAGACATTATCTTCATTTCATGTCATTAAACAAAACAACATTGCTGGCCATATACTGATGAGAAAGTGCGCGTCCGGTGTGGGATAAGTTACCTGTTGTCCTACGTGGCGCGGCGCGCGCTTCTCATCCGGTCACTCCGGTGTGCGCGACGCCCCACAAACGCGGCGCCAAGGCGCTTGTATGTAATCGGAGGCTCCTTTTTAGTTTCGAAATGGTTTGGGTACAATGTGATCGTGTTGAAAATAAAGGCGTTAGTAAGCTCATTTGAAACATTGCCGTGGCTCAGTTAAGAAAATGACAGCTCCGAGGAGACGCCGCTTTAGTTTGAGGTAACGTTAACGTTAGTGCTAACAATAATAAAGAAAGATGATGATCATTGATCACTATCTGTTACCACTGAAATGTAAATGTAATGTATTTCCAAATCTAAGCCCAGCAACCTACATCTGTGTCATTCTTTTAGGTGAAATGGTCCTACACACTATTTTCTTTGCACGCTTCATCCTGTCGTCTGCCCTCGTTCTAACCTCGAGTGTTTTCGCAAATATTATGAGCACGCGAACCCAAACGCTGTGACCTCGCGTCAAATGTTTTTTTTTTTTTTTAACCGACTACTGACAACTTTGATCGGTTAACGTTGATACGGTCAACCATCGGCTCAAACGGTCCTCGGTTAACATCCCTAGTAACGATACACAAAACTGACGGTTCGGTTTTCCCACGGTTTTGACGTCTCGGTTCGGTTTTGAAAGCTAAAATGGCTTTTTTTTCCTTTTTTTTACCAGTGGTTTAATGAAAAAAAAGGTCTTTGTCTTTAAATGAATTCAATTACAATTTAACATTTCACAAGGATTAAAAAAAATCTGCTAATGCTGTAAACTATATAGGGAGCCGCACATTACTATAACATTAAAGGTTGTAGACTTTTAACCTAAATTCAGATTTTTTAGATATAAGAAACACACAACAAATTGTATGAAAACATGTAAACTGAACATAAGGCAGTTTTTGCATTAACTTGTGTTTTTACTCTTATTTGTTGTTGAAATATAATAATTTACAATTATAGTAATAATTATAGTAATTTTCATGAAAGATATTTTAAACATACATTAAATAATCGAGATATCATAAACAGGCTAAGCAAAATATAATATACATAGTACATTTATTTAGTGCAAGAGTTCATTTATAGGAAGTTGTGGACACTGAATCACTTGCCTGAGGTAAATATAAGCGACAAGCTATGCTGTTTTATTGATGTCTTTCCGCGGCTGAAACACTGATTGAGCGATTACACGAGTTATGATGCCTTTCAGTAAGTATACTGTATCTTTCAACATACCTTCAGGTGTCTTTTCTGTAACTGAGGAAGACTGATGATCGCGTTTACTCGCGCGCCGCACTGCCGCTTGAAATGAGGAGCCTATAGTTATAGTAAGCCCACAGCTATCTGTCACGCCACATCAAAGAGCGCCAAAACGCCATTTATTGTTTCATTTTCGTGATCAAATAGACAGAATTGGAAAGATTACACCTTGCTTGTTATCGAAAGTAACAAAACACAGAGCCTGTTATTTGGTGTTAATGGTGGTTAGGGCAGGCTACAAAACTGAATTCGTTGTGTACTGTATACATAAGACATGAGGTCCATTGAGCCGGGCTGGGCGGGGCCAGAGGTAGCAGGGGGCGGGGGCGTGTCGGTACGCGATGACAGTATCGCTGATTCGAATCGTGAGTTCAGTACTCGCGGTTTTTCGGCTTCGGTTCGAAAATTCGTTACACCCCAACATATATATATATATGTGTGTGTATATATGTATGTATATATATAATGTATATGTGCATCCCACCCCTCCACACACACCTCCCCTCTGTGCTACCTGATCCCTGAGCTATGTCATGGATGAGTTCACGTCAACAGTGCATATTGTTCAAATTCCGATCAGGCTCGAACAGAAACCCGCTAGGCATACTGAAATATATTCAAGCACTTTTAGAAATATAATTACTTTGACCCGTGATCGGCGATGCTAAACGGCTAACATTGCCAATGCCGACCGGCAGCATGAGCAAGTTGTCAAACTGAAACAGCTATGTATCACACGTCACAACATAATAGTATATAAATAAATGTTTACCTGCTCAACAAATAGTCAGCCGTGCCCGTGTCAGTCGGTTTTCAGTGCCAGATCTTCCTGAAGTTTCCTCCAACGGTCAAGTTGAACCCTATATTTATCCTACTTCCACCTAGTCCGACTCCAGCGTCACATTTGGTTTTTGTTTTTATCTCCGCTCTTTCATCCACATACTTTCTCTTTTGTCCAAACTTTACAGTAGGGGCAAGCAGGGACCTCTTGCTGCTGTCGTTTATATTTTTATCCAATGCTTTATCCAGTGCTGATATGACGCTACTTAGCTAGCTACCATAGACTGTCTGTCAGCTGCACTTGCTCGCGTAAGGAGGGGGGCGGGGTCGGGTGTGTTTGGTTTGGAGATGCGAGCGCCAGGCGGAGTTTCAAGTGTAGCTGGTGATTGGATGGGAGCAGTTGACCAATGTAGCTTTGCAGCTGCAAAGCTTTCGTTGGTCAATTTCTCTGCGGCTATACAGCCAGATAGACTGGATATTTTTTCATTCTTTTTCTATTCATATTGTTAGGATTGTACTATATAACCAGCATATAAACAAGGATATTAATAACGAACAATCTTTGAAATCGTATACCCTAGCTTTAATAATTGGTCAGAATTATGTCTGACCCATTCCAAATGTTTTTTGATATATGGTGACACAAGCACTGATGGACCAAAGAGTGCACATTTAGTCATGTGCAGTAAAAACTTGAAATATAAATTCTCAGAAAACGCTTTTTAATACTAATATTAAAAAGGCTGTTTATGTACTCCATTAATAAAGGAGTTCAGACAAAGGAAACATCAGTCAACATGCGTTTTATATTTAATATGAGGGAAATAGACATGCATGTGTGACACAAAAAATCTTTAACTTTTAGGTAGCAAAACATTTTTTTGAAAATTCTACTAGACTAACATCTTTCATAAATCCTGAAATTTCACACATCTCTTGAGTTTTATTAAAAATATTTAACTTTTAGGTAGTTAAATATTTTTAGTAATTCTGTCAATTACACTAAGGTTAGATTTCATTGAAGGTAAATTGGACACTGACGCCCACAGACGTGAAGTGAACGAGACAGGCTGTCCGGTACTGTTAGAAATATTTAACTCTGTGGCGATGCATGTGCAAAACTAATCACAAAGTCAACCAGGATACATAACACAGCCTACTAGGCCTATATAGTAACAGTTTCAGAATACAATAGCAGACACACCGTGATTTGGATGTTTGGTGAAGTGCCGCTGCAGTTTTGATGGCTTCATTGGAGAGTTTTTCACCACAAATTACACACAACGGATTTGACGCCACGGAATCGCCTGTCGTCGTGAATCCATACCTAATGTATGAGGTATCGTATTTATGATTGAAGCTTGACTTTTTCTTTCTGTATATTTCAAGTTGGTCATCGCCTTTCCTTTTACCGGAACTGTTCGCATGAAATTAGCCATTAAAGTCTGCTGAGCCCACTCATCTATCTGCATACTTCTGTCACTTCAGCTGCATGCACCCATGCACACACACGCTCAGTCTGTTTAGATATGACGCGTTGCTAAGCAATCGGAAGGCGCTCGAAAGAAACGCATTTTAATATTTTTATTTATTTGTATTTATTTATTGTTTGTGTTTTGGATTAAATAACATGACATGTTAAAAAGCATTTTAAAAAGACAATTATTATTATGAAAAAAAAAAAAATCTGGGAATATTTCAAGGCCCGGTACTGAACGTATGCATCGGACTAGCACCGGTCTGGGACCGGGGGTTGGGAATCACTGTATTAGACTACTGCGCTAAAGGTTTTATGTGCATGCTCTAAGTCTTCTTGCATTTTTGTGCATCTCTATGGCAGAATTACAGCACCACATACTGGTCTGGGATGTATACTACATCGTTTTTCAGTCAGTTTCGTGTGTACGCAGATTTTTCGAGACGTTTGTTATTTTCATTGTTATGTCTTTATAATAGACCGCTGCTAATTATAACATGTTGCTATGGATTCTAAACGTAGAGACGGAACGGACAATTTTTTTTAGCGGAAACAATTTAATCGTTTTTAAATCAAACTCCTTTCTAAATCAATATTTTGAGTCAAATTATTGATTTATTTGGTAGGTAGCCTTGTAATAAGCGGGATAATGTACAGCGAGCGGGTTGTTTATAGCGAATACAAACCCTTCAGATTCAGGCTGATTCAAGACCTCTCTCCTTCGCGTCAGCTCATAGTCATCCGCCTTGCTATACATTATCCCTCATTTATTCTGTCTGTTCAGCGTCCTCCAACAAGAACAGTTCATAGTGGGGTTCATAATGTTCACAATTGTATTTTATTCATTGTTGGTTTAATCATGGATGAGGTAATGGCTGTTATGTTATTTTCTCTTCAATGACGTTCCTTGTTACATGTTCATTGCTGGATTTATAGAAAACGTCAACCAATATTGCATATCATAATTATTATAATGAATATAATCAAAGAATCCTTACACTATAACGTAAATTTGAAGTGTAGCCATAAGTGTAACCTAAAAAAATATTTTTTCGCCTATTTTGAATTCGAATACAAATACTTTTCCCCCTCAACAAATACAGATAAAAATACTGGCTGCTTTGCATACCCCTATAAACAACATATAAACCATGTTTATAAACATCGGACAGGGAAAGTTTTGTCTTTGTGTGGATGTGGCCCAATACAAGTCAGGCTAGGGCTTGAGGTCAAATTGCCAACATTCGCTGGATTATGGATCAAGCAAGGGAGTTCATCGATAACATCTGCTTCATTGACTTTGCTAAAGCTTTTGATCGTATGGATCACAAGAAATTATGGCAAGTTCTTAAAGAAATAGAAGTATCAGACCACCTAATCTGAAGCCTATATGTGGGTCAAGAAGCAACAGTTAGCACCAGACATGAAGTAACTAATTGGTTTAAAATTGGGAAAGGAGTTCGACAAGGCTGTATACTGTACCCCTACTTATTCAGCTCGCACGCAGAGTATCATGCAAAAGTCAATTAAATATACCACTAAACAACCTTTTCTTATTACTAAGATCTTCATACACAACACTGTTACCTTTAAAACCATCCTTGAATTAACATAGCAAAGCAAATGCTCTTTGTTGATACATAGTTCAAACAACTTACACCAATAAACATGAACACTTCATCCTCGCAGCACTTACATATAAAACTAAACGCACCTCATTCCGCTTCCCAAGGGCGTTAAACCAATCCTAGACATTTCCTTTGTTCCTTATCATCTCAAGTTTGGCGTCTTTACTGTGTGCTCCCGTCTGTTTGCTCTTGGTTTGTTTATGGGTTTGCGATAACTGTAACTCGTGAGCATGGGGTTATCTGCGTTCGATTTCACCTGGTGGCAGAACTATACTGCCGACTGAGTCAAGTCACATTTATTTATATAGCGCTTTTTACAATACAGATTTTTTACAATAGCAGCTTCACAGTGATAACATGAAAGTAGTACAACACAGATCAATAATATTGTTAAATATTAAAATAATAAATAACCCCAACTAAGCAAGCCAAAAGCAGGCAAAGCAAGGCAACAGTGGCAAGGAACCAAAACTCCATCAGATTGGATGGAGAAAAAAACCTTGGGAGAACCCAGGCTCAGTCGGGGGCCAGTTCTCCTCTGGCTCACATTCATATTGTTAATATATAAATATGAAATATAAATATTGTTTATATATAATACGGAGCCATAACATATCGCCAGTGTTGAGTCATCTCTTCCCAGGCGTTGAGTCGTCTCTTCACAGGCGTTGGGGCATCTTAAATCCCTGTGGGAGGCTGGATACAAACTGGACCTGACAAACGCCATTTTCTCGGGACAGACGTCCCGAGATAACAGCAGAAAGGCAGATGGGAAATAATTAGCATAGCTGATGTTCATAATGATTTCCATTATACAGGAGTCGGTGTTAGAAAAACACTATCTCACAACTCTCCGCAACTCTCCGCAACCCAACCATACGTGCCGAACCGTTTGACTAAGGCTGTCGAGCCCCACTGGCGCGGTAAATACAGGATCAGTGGCAAACGGTTCCGTATGGCATAACAGAGGAATAAAAGGTAAGTATTATGTGAATGCTTGACTGAAGAGATGCGTCTTTAGTCTAGTTTTAAACTGTGTCAGCGAGTCAGAGCCTCGGACCGTATCGGGAAGGCTATTCCAGAGTTTTGGAGCTAAATGCGAGAACGCCCTCCCTCCTGTAGTGGACTTAGATATCCTAGGAATGACCAGAAGCCTTGAATTTAGTGATCTTAAGGAACGCGTTGGATTGTAGGGCGAAAGAAGGTCTGTTAAGTACATTGGAGCTGAAACCGTTTAGGGCTTTATAGGTCATTAGTAGTATTTTGTAGTTGATACGGAACTTAATAGGTAACCAGTGTAGAGATGATAAAATCGGTGTTATATGATCGTATTTTCTTGACCTAGTTAGAACTCTAGCGGCTGAATTTTGGACTAACTGTAGCTTGTTTATTGAGGATGCAGAACAACCAGCTAATAAAGCATTACAGTAATCTAGTCTCGAGGTCATAAATGCATGAACTAACTTTTCTGCATCAGAAACAGCATAGCATGTTACGTAGCTTAGCAATGTTTCTAAGGTGGAAAAAGGCTGTTCTTGTAACATATGAAATATGATTTTCGAAAGACAAGTTGCGGTCTAGTATAACACCCAGGTCTTTTACTGTAGTGGATAAAGTAACAGGACATCCAGCTATATTAAAGTTGTATTGTAAGAGGTTTTGTGAGTAGTTTTTTGGACCAATAAGTAATACCTCCGTTTTATCTGAATTTAATAGCAGGAAATTACGCGTCATCCAGCATTTTATATCTTTGAGAGACTCGGTCAATTTAGATGAGTTAGTGTTTTCGTCTGGTCGTGATGAAATATATAATTGAGTATCATCAGCATAGCAGTGGAAATTAATTCCATGTTTTCTTATAATGTTACCAAGTGGCAGCATATATATTGAGAATAGCAGAGGGCCTAAAACAGATCCTTGCGGTACTCCATGGTCTACTGGCGTTATCTTTGATTTTTCCCTATTTAAACAAACAAAATGAGAACGGTCCGATAAGTAGGGGTGGGGAAAAAAATCGATTCTTAGATGCATCGCGATGCGGATGTGGATGATTCTGAATCGATTCACAAATGTCAAAAATCGATTTATAAAAAAATATATATATATATAATATATATATATATATATTTATAATAATGTAATATTGACGCAACGTGAAAGACGGAACTCTGAAGCGCAGAATTGCAGTGGCCGGACCGTCTGTGGCGTACACATAACAGAGACGCAGACGTGATGACTGAATCCAAACACCCTCCTCGTTAAAAGCTGATGTGTGGAGGGGTGTGCGATAGCACGATTTTTGATCGTGGACGATTAAAATGTCTCTACTATCTGCTTTTGAAGAAATATCGTAGTATCGTGTTACAGTGCATTCTATCAGTTCAGTTCTGGCGCATCTGTCTCAACTGTACAACGCGACGTAGCCTACACATCACACGTTAATGAATAGGTACGCCGGGACACTGCAATTCACAAAAGTTCATTATTTGCATAAGCCTTGCCCTCCCGATGCTCAAAGGCACTGTCAAACAGCGCCTGAACACTGGACTAAGTTATCTTTCGAGTCTTCTGCTAATACTGTTAAATACATACAATGTTTACATAAACAGAATTGGCTATGTCTAAAGTGAAAGCAAACATTTGAGAGAAAATCTGGTGTAATATGCGTCTATATTAAACGCATTTAGTACAAGTCGCTTGCTGGTCTGTAAATAGTACTGCCGCTCGTCCTTAAAGGGATAGTTCACAAAAAAAAAATCTGTCATTATTTACTCTAATGTTGTTCAAACCTGTATTAATTTCTTTCTTGTGCTGAACACAAAAGAAGATTATTTTTTTTGAATGTGGGTAACCAAACAGTTGCTGGTCCCCATCAACTTGAGGAGAGAGAAAAAAAACAAAAAAACTATGGATAACAAGTATGCTGCTAGTTCAGGCACACATTTATTTTCCTGTTGGTTCTTTGCAATGTTAATAAAATGTATTATTAATTCTTCATGGGTCATTACTTTTTACTTTTAAAGCAAAGTATTTATAGTCGCACACAAAAAAATATTCAGATAATTGATTTAGCATCGAATCGGAAGCCCTCTGAATCGTAATCGAATCGTGAGGTGCCTAGAGATTCCCACCCTTACCAATAAGTACCATCTAAACCAGCTTAGTGCCTGTCCCTGAACGCCGGTGTAGTTTTGTAGTCGATCCAAGAGTATTTTATGATCTATAGTGTCGAACGCAGCACTAAGATCAAGTAGGACTAGTATTGAGATACAGCCTTGGTCAGAAGCTAAAAGTAAGTCATTTGTAATTTTAACTAGCGCAGTTTCTGTACTATGATGCGGTCTGAATCCTGACTGGAATTTTTCATAGATATCATTTTCTTGCAAAAAAGAGCACAATTGAGCGGACAACTTTTTCTAGTATTTTTTACATAAATGGAAGGTTTGAAATGGGTCTGTAATTTGCTAAGTTATTTGAGTCTATTTGCGGTTTCTTAATGAGAGGTTTTATTACTGCCAGCTTGAATATTTTTGGAACATGACCTAAAGATAAAGACGAGTTAATAATATTGAGGAGAGGCTCTTCCACTACAGGTAATAGTTCTTTCAGTAGTTTAGTGGGTATTGGATCTAATAAACATGTTGTTGGTTTAGAAGCAATGATAAGTTTATTTAGCTCTTCCTGTCCTATCGCTGTAAAGTGGTGTAGTTGTTCTAGAGGGGCCATAATTGAGGCTGAATCATGAGACACCATAGAGGATTGTATATTTATAATTATGTTGTGGATGCTTTCTATTTTCTCATTGAAGTAATTCATAAAATCATTACTACTAAACTGTAACGGTATATTTTGCTCTGGTGATGTCTGTTTATTTGTTAGTCTAGCCACGGTGTTAAATAAAAACCTTGGATTATTTTGGTTATCTTCTATTAGTTTGCGGAGATGCTCAGCCCTGGCTGTTTTTAGAGCCTTTTTATAACGTGACATACTGTCTTTCCACGCGATTCTAAAGACCTCTAAATTAGTTTGTTTCCATTTACGCTCTAAGTTGCGAGTTCTCTCTTGATAGCATGCGCATCACTGTTGTACCAGGGTGCTTTAGTTTTCTCTCTAACCTTTTTTAATCTTATTGGTGCAACAATATCTAATGTACTAGAGAAAATGGTACTCAAACTGCTAGTCATTTCCTCTAACTCATCTGTTTGTTTGGGTTCATTTAGCAGCTTGGATAGATCAGGTAAGCTATTTGAGAATCTATCTATAGTGGTTGGAAGGATTGTTCTGCCTTTTCTATAACGTGGCGCAACGTGACATATTTCAGCAGTACGTATTATGCAAGTCACCATGTAATGATCAGTGACATCATCGCTTTGCGGTATAATATCTATATTAGTTTGATCTGTACCATATGATATAATTAAATCTAGTGTATGGTTTAGACGATGAGTGGGGCCACTGACGTTTTGTTTGACCCCAAAGGAGTTTAATAAGTCTGTAAACGCAACCCCTAAAGCATCATTTGTATTATCTACGTGTATGTTAATCTCCAACAATTATTGCTTTATCGACATTCATCAATAGATCCGACAGAAAGTCTGCAAACTCTTTTAGGAATTCAGCATAGGGCCCTGGAGGTCTATATACAGTAGCCAAGGCTAGAGATAATATGGATTTCTTTCTTACATCTAAGAGCGTAACATTTAGCACAAGTACTTCGAATGAATTAAACCTGTGACCTGTTTTGAGTAACGTTAAAAATATCTTTATAGATTGTTGCAACACCGCCGCCACGGCCGATCAGACGAGGCTCATGCTTATAACAGTATCCTGGTGGACTAGACTCATTTAGACCGAAATACTCATTTGGTTTAAGCCAGGCTTCAGTAAGGCACAGAACATCACCGGTTCGCGAAGAGGGGAGAAGCGGTTCCGAGTGGGCATCTCGAAGACCGGAGGGGCGGAGAGGTAGCTCTGGTCCTGGCTCGTGTCTTCCGCTGCGTGACCCATGCTTCGTGTTGTGATGGCGTCGGAGTAAATGAAATCCAAGATGATGGTGTGCTCCTGGGCAGAGAGACACGCGGAGTGGACGAGGTCTGAATAGAAGAGTTAACGTTACTAACCACTGATTTGTGAGCATCGCCGCGTGATTCTTCAAGCGTTGAACGCCGATCCAACAGCTCGGCTTGCTTCACCAGCAGACCACGGATCTGCTTCTCGACGTGTTCCAGCTCCTGCTTCACCAAGAAGAGCTCGAACGACTCCTCACCTGCACTCAGAGGTAACGTTAGACACGCATCTGATGTGTTCGCCATTATAAAAGATGAACAGTAAATTAGTAGTGATACTACAAATATCACCACTAATTTAGGACTGAAATGCCGAAAATAAACCGTATCTTTTCAGTGAAACGGATGTAAAATGAGACGGCCGATAGGGCCACGTGTGAAATGCTAGCGGGCTAAAGGCTAGTAGCCTAGATTCGAAAAATTGGATCTAAGTAGCGATATCAAAGTAATCAAATTGTTTTTTTTATAAGGAATAGTATCGAGGATAAGTTCACATGATATAAAAATAGAAAGTGCTTGTTTATAAATGAGTGGTAAAGAAGAAAATCAAGGATAAGTGAAGAAATTCTCCGGAGCTACAAATACAGATCGCTACGCGCACGCTTTGACAGCGAATAACCTTACATCTGAGGACTAGTGGAAGTCACTGGTGCCTGCGTCAAGTGAAGAGCTCATTTTCTACATTACAATCCCAATAAAACAACCATAAATTCAAAATACAACTTATACATTTGCACTCATCAAATCAAGACATTTTAAATGAGCCTGAATGGAACCGTTACACTCCCACCCAATTCTGCTATAATACAACTACATAAATTAAGCAGAATTTCTTAGATCACATTTTCCCATCTTTTAAACTACAATGCTTAGATGTGCCCAATATCCTAAGTTCTCCTATCCGGATTTTGACTCTGCGAACAAATCCTTTGCTGTCCTGGATGGCTTCGACTACCTAGCGCTAGCAGCCACTGACTTCTCGGAAGATTCTCATCTTTGACCATAACTATATCATCCACTTTGAGGTTGTATTTAGGCACATGCCACTTCTGTCGAATAGCGAGGTTAAGGAGATACTCCCTTCTCCCATCGTCTCCCAGAACTGCTCTACCAGATACTGAACTCTATGCCACCTCTTGGAAGTGTACAAGTCCTCCTTCACAAATGTCCCGGGAGGTGGTAACGCAACCTTGGACTTCATCATAATAAGGTGATTGGGCGTGATAGGCTCCAGTGCTTGAGGGTCATTGATTCCATCTACAGAAAGCGGACGGCTGTTTACAATAGCCATTGCTTCATAGAACAAAGTTCTATGTGATGCTTCGATCAAGTCTACCTTGGCTCTGAACAAGAGTGGCATTCATCACACTCCTAAAGGTTCAGATCTGACGCTCCCAGACACCTCCTGTATGACTTGCAGACGGAGCATTGAAAACAAACTCACAATGCTGCTCAATTAGGAATGCTTCCAACAATTTGGCATTACATTGTTTAAGATTGTCCCTTAGCTCATTCCTAGCTCCCACAAAGTTAGTACCTTGATCACAGTAGAGTTGTCGGACAGCTCCTCTGATGCTAATGAAACACCTCAGAGCATTAATAAATGCATCGGTTGACAGATCTTCCAGCATTTCAATATGAATAGCTCGAGAAGAAAGGCAGGTGAAAATCAGACCATATCGTTTGTACTCCTTACGACTCTTTCTGATGAGGAAAGGGCCAAAGCAGTCCATACGCTATACGTGAACGGAGCTGAGACTTCAACACGTACAGCAGGGAGGTCAGCCATTTGTTGTATTTCCAAAGGACGTCGTAGTTTTCTGCACTGCACACACCCGTTTATCAGCTTTGCCACTTGTTTGCTTGCACTGATGACCCAAAATCCATTCGCTCTTAGTTCCATTTGCATCTGACTTCGGCCTTGATGGCGAATCTTGGCATGGCAGTAAGCCAGGATCAGCGCTGTGATGTGGCCATCCTTAGGAAGGATTACCGGATGCTTGAATTCATGGCTAAGAGAGGACCGCTTTAACCTAAACCATCGACACAGAGCACTCCTTCATGAATATAGGGTCCAGATGGTAAAGATAGTTTGAATTTGGGAGCTGTTTTCCCTTTTGAAGGGTCTCCGACTCCGCCCGCAAAGGCCTGTTGCTGAACAAGCTTGATTATTACATGAGCCGCTCTCCTTTGTTCCTCAACACCTGATATGCTCGTGATGAGGTTTTTCCTTTGACCCCAGCCTCCTAATTCTTCCAACCACTTTGAGAAGTTTTGACCAAGAGGAGAACCTGCTCAGACGGCCGAGCAATATCCGTGCAGTTACTAACTCTTACCGCGAAGACCGTAAATCGTTTTAACTTTAGGATCACCAACCAGCAATTCAGGAGGGGAACAGGGCCCTGGGCAAACTTCTTGCTCCCACAAAAACTTGGGTCCAGTAAACCAGTTTGAGGAAAGAGATGTGTTTTAAAGGGAGGCCTCTGGAGGCATGGTCTGCTGGGTTTTCAGCTGTGTCGACATAATGCCACTGACAGGGGTCTGTGGTTTCTCTTATCCGTTGAACCCGGTTTGCTACAAAAACATGGAACCTTCTAGCCTCGTTGCTGATGTAGCCCAGAACCCCTCGGGAGTCTGTCCAAAATAACTCTTTGTCAATCCCCATGTCAAGTTCACACTTCAACATCCCACTTAGTCTAGTAGCCACTACTGCCGCTGAGAGCTCGAAGCCTCGGAATACTTGTTACTTTAGTCGGGGCAACTCTTCCCTTTGCCATCACCAAACTGCAGTGAACCGCATTCTTTTCATCCTTATATCTAAGGTATGAACATGCACCATACCCTTTACTGCTGGCATCTGAGAAGTGATGCAACTCCACACTGATCACGTTGCCGAATCCCTTAGGCTGGTAGCACCTTGCGATAGCGACGTTTTCAAGCCTCTGTAGCTCCCATTTCCACTCCTCCCACCGTGCATTTAGATCTTCTGGCAAAGGGTCATCCCATTTGATACTTCTGCGGCACATCTCCTGCAATATACATTTTCCCAACAAGGTGAATGGCGTGAGGAACCCAAGTGGGTCATACAGGGAGGCCACCACAGACAAAATGCCCCTACGGCTTGCCGGCTGGTCTTTCCATGTAGAATTAAAACTAAAGAGATCATCGTCTGTTGACCACTGAAGGCCGAAGCACTAGTGATGCGCGGGTCGTCTCATAACCCGCGGTCCCGCGGGTAACCCGCGGGTCGGGTTGGGGCGGGAGAGAAATTGTCACTTTATTTGCGGGGCGGGTTGGGGCGGGTTATTAAATTTTTATTTTATTTTATTTTACTCCACGTATGCAATTTCCAGCCAGAAATTAGGTTCTTTGATAAGTTTATAATACGAAGGCTGTAGCACTGTAACTTGCGTGATGTTCACAAGCTTTGGTGTCATGTGACACGTCACGAAAGCGACGCGCCAAGCAGCTCCCCGCCAAGCAGCTCCCCGACAGCCAGACAACAAACACAGAGAAAAGAGAAGATGGAAGATGAGGTGCGGGAGAAATTGAAGTCAGGAGTTTACGTTACTAAAACAAAACAAGGTCAGGCTAAATCAAATGTCTGGGACCGGTTCTCACTAATAGTTGCAGCAGAAGACAACAGCTGTATAGGCTACGTTAAGTGCAACTCCTGTGAAAAAATATATAAACATGAGAGCCACAAAACGGGCACTTCCAGCTTGACCAGACATGTTTGTGGGGGGTCCAAGAAAAAGGACGACAGTGGAACGTCTCAAAATATTACTGCTTTCCTTAAAAGTAGTAAATTACCAGCACATGTCAAGTCCGAGGTCACAGACGCTTGTGTTGAATTGTGCTGTCGAGATCTGCGGCCCTTCGACATAGTATCTGGAGATGGATTTCATTCCGTAGCCCAGTGTCTAATTAACATTGGTTCACGTTATGGACGGGTGGATGCCAGCAGTGTACTCCCTCACAGGCAAACTGTTTGCGACAGAGCCAAAGCGACCGCGCAAGAAAAAAAGAAATCCTCTCAAAGAGGATAAATAAAGCTCTAGATTGTGGCATAGCTATAACCACTGACATGTGGACCGATGAGTTCAACAAACGAGCATACACGGCATTTACTGGTCACTTCATTAATGACGACTGGAAATTGGAGAGCCGTGTCATAAGCACAGCTGAATTTGACTCTACTCTCAAAAAGACAGCGCACAACATCCACGATCAAATTATTAAGGAGCTGCATGACTTTGGCATTGAACCTGCTCATATGTCTAAAGTAATGTTTGTAAGTGACCAAGGCGCAAACATAAAAGCTGCCCTTCGCAGCTATAAGTGGATTCCGTGCACAGCCCATATCATTAACATCGTTCTCAAACACACATTTGATGTAAAAGAGACCACGCCAACATACATGCGGGACGTGAGTGATGTCATCACAAAGTGCAAAAGCCTTGTGACATACCTGAAAAAATCCGGCACTGTAGTACAGCTCCCACACACCGTGACACAAGAATGCGAAACCCGGTGGAATAGTAAAGTTGCGATGATGCAGTCAGTCAGTAAACAGTACCGTGAAATCCAACAGGCCTTGCAGGAGAAAGATCAGCTACACAGAATGGATGGCATTCAGCTGGATGTGTTAAACACAGTTACTGAGTTTTTGTTGCCTTTTAAAACTGCGAGTGAAGAGTTGGAGGGTGATGCATATCCAACTATTCAGCTGGTCGTGCTTTGGTTTTATAAACTGAAGAAACACTGCGAGCCCCAATTCGATGATCCGGAATACATGGCTTATATTCGGGCACAGGCAACGCAGCTGTTAAACGAGAAATGTCCATCAGCGTCACCCACAAGCTTGGAACATTTTTTTGTCCCCGTTTTAAGTCCTTGAAGATGTTTCAAGCGGAGGAGAGAAACGCTGTGTACGACCAGGCCAGAAGACTTGTCAAGGAATTTGACAGTGGACCGATTACACGTGCAGCGAGTGTGAGGGAGACAGAGCAGGTGCCTCAAGGTGAGTGAGAGTAGCACCAGCAAATAGATATGGCTATAATAATTAGCCAGGGTCTTGCGTTTAAACTTTTAGCTACAGTGGTCATTGCATGTTTAAAATGTTAAATATTGTTATATTTTATTTTTAGTTGACGAAGTCGAGAGAGTCAAAAGAAAAAGAGATGAGTTTAGTGAGTGGGAGGATGATAGTGAAGAAGTTGCCGAGAAAGACGAGGTTCAGCGCTACATTGAGGGCCAGTTCTTCTGGGATGGAGAGGACATTCTAAGCTTCTGGGAGTCGCAGTCAATTGCCTTTCCTGTGCTTGCCAAGGTGTCAAAAATGATTCTCTGTATCCCGGCCACAAGTGCATCAAGCGAGCGCACATTCAGCTGTGCTGGTCGGGTGCTGGAGTCTAGGCGAAATAGATTAAATCCCGGTACAGTGGATGCCATTCTTTTTTTGCACAGCGAACGTAAAAACGTTAAATGAACATTTCCTTGTGTTAAATAAAACAAAAGTTCAGCTGTTATGTAGCAGACTGTAAACTGTTGGCCTAAATCTGAAAAAAAAAAGTTTAGCCTATTAGATTAACGTTAGGCCTAATTCAAACGCTGCTTTGTAAATGTTTAAAAATGTTTATCATTATTTTATTTTTATTTTATTAAATGAATTAACGTTAAATTAAAATTTCCTTGTGTTAGGCTAAATAAAACAAAAGTTCAGCGGTTATTTAGCAGACTGTAAACTGTTGGCCTAAATCTGAAAAAAAAGTTTAGCCTATTAGATTAGGCCTTATACAAACGCTGCTTTGTAAATGTTTAAAAATGTTTAGCATTATTTTATTTTATTATTTTTGACTATTTTTTATGATTATTTTTTATTTTATTATATTTTATATTTTATTTTTGTCTGTTGTTGCTAGTTTACAAGCACTTTAAGACTGAAATAAAGGCAGTTTTCTTTTACATTACAATTCCGAGTGTCTATTTAATAGTCACGGGTGCGGGTGCGGCGGCGGGTTGTAAAAATAGATACCGTGGTGCGGGGCGGGCTGGGGCGGGCCAAATTATTTCATAAATGCGGGACCCGCGGGTTGGAAAAAAAGCCAACCCGCGCATCACTACCGAGCACACGGCCCGGCTGTACTCACTTCCTTTCCTAGTTTCCCATAGATTCAATGACTGCTGCTCTTTCTGAAGGATCCATACAAACCAGAACTTCCCTTTGATTTGAGTTAAATTTATGAAGTCTTAATCCACCTCCCTTACACAACCTCTGAGCTTCAATGATCAATTTCTTGGCCTCTTCCGCAGACTCTCGACGCTAATTAATCCATGCATTTCGACATAAAAGTCTTTCTCCAGAAAGACTGATGCCGCGGATAGCCAAGGGCGTATTTCCGAGCTAAATACTTCAGCCCAAAGTTGGCAACCCCAGGAGAAGAGGCCGCTCCGAGAGAGGTGGATGCTCATCCTATATTCCTTTGGTTCCTTTTCCAACTCTCCGTGCTCCCACCATAGAAATCTCAAATAGTTTTGGCATTTGTGGAGTGACCCTGAACTGATTGAACATTCTTTCTACGTCACATGTTCTAGCCACTGCTTCCTTCCTAAAACGACACAGAACTCCTACTAGGGAGTTAATCGAAGTCAGGTCCCGTCAGTAAAGTATCATTCAAAGAAACACCTCTGAACTTAGCCGAACAGTCGAAAACGACTCTTAGTTTGTCAGGATTCTTTGGGTGATAAATGCCATGGTGGGGAAGGTACCAGATACTTTCGCTATTTATCGGTGTGGTTACCAACTTCGCATCCCCTTTATCCACTATCTCTTCCATGAAGGTTCTGTAATGGTCGTGATGGCGTTATTTGCTTTTAACTTTCTTTTCAAGCTCTCCAGCCGAACCACAGCAAGCTTTCTATTATTTGGCAGCACAGGTGGACTGCTGCTCTAAAAGGGAAGGGGCATCTCAGGATGTCTATCCTCTTACTGTCTGATGTTACTGCTAAGGAACTGAATGAACTGGACATCATTTTGAGAGCACATTTGTCCTCATAGCTGCGTTCGTCAAAATCTGCTTCCAGGACTTTCAAGACATCAGTAACTGTTGGAGCAGATATCTCTTTCACTGTGACTCGGTGCACAAAACTTTGGCTTCCTTGCCGATCTAAATGAGGGTTTGACAGCCTATTATGCTCCAACCAAGCTCAGTACATTAAGCGAAGGGTTCATTCTCTTTGCCCTAGTAACTACTTCAAGGGGAGCTAATGCTGATGGACAGTTATACCCTATTAGAAGCCCCACATCACAGTCTTGGAGAGCTGGCAGTCTATCTGCTAAGTGGTTAAGATGGTGCCATCTTTGTGCAGTTTCTTTGGTCGGGATGTATGATTTATCCACCGGGATAAAACTACGAGTATAGGCTTGATTCATCTGGAGTAAGTTCTCATAACAAAGCCCTTGAACTTGAAGGTCTCTGACGCCTTTACTCGTAAAAACCGTATCCACAGCAGTCATTGTACTCAACTTTAGCGTAACTGGTTGTGAGGTCACACTCAATGCTCAAGCAGATCTTCAAGGATAAATGTAGTATCACTTTGTGTGTCGAGTAGGGCATAAGTAAGAACCTCCCTTTGTGGCTCTTGTTTGGTGGATACCAGGACTGGAACTATGCTGGCAGTAGCTGAGGCACATCGAGTACAATGCATACGACATGGCTCTATGGACTTCTGTAGTATGGTTACTCGCTGGAATTGAATCATTTGCAGAGATTTCTGTTGATCTTTGTCTCCACTCCCCATGCAGGCATGTCGGATGGCGACGACTGCAGGTGCCGCAAGTGTGGCGCCTTTTACAGTCCTTGCTTACATGTCCCTTCTTTAAACATCCAAAACAGAGATGGTTTTCATTAATGAACCGTTGCTTTTCGTCCATGGCCTTTGCAGCAAAGATGGAGCAGGTAGCAATGCCATGCATTTCTTCTTTGCAGACAGGGCATGGTGGCCTCCTGTAGTTTGATGTTTCTTGTCTACCTTGTGGGGGGCTATTTGTTTGAGCACTGGTGGTAAAGGCTCTAGCTCATTTTGGGGTTCTATCTTCTGTCCTAGAGTTCCATAGGAATTGTGAGACAATGGGGTTGCAGGCTATCCGGACCTCCTTGTTTAGAAATGTACTGAAACATTTAAGAGATGGATAATTTCCAGATTTATCTAATTCTTCAACCACCATTCGAACTCCACTTTCTCACGGATCGCACTCTGGCAATTTCTTCAGAAAATTTATGATTTTCTTCGCAGTCATCCAAGATGGCTAGCCCCTCTTGAGCTTGCCCCTTGGAATTGCTTCTGCACATCCTTGTAGAAAGTCTGCAAACTCTCTCTCAAAGCCAGAGGGTCAGTTGAACTGATTTTAGGCCACCTAGTGAGCTTATCCCTGAACGCCTTTTGTATTATGAATGGGTTGCCATACCTCTCTTGCAGAACCTTCCAGGCACCTGTATACGCCTCTCCTGAGTTTCTTATAAAAGAAGCCTTCTACTGCTTTGCGTGCATCTCCAGTGAGAAGTTTTCAAATAGAACATTTTTTCGTTTGCTGAGAGGGACTTTCGATCAATGAGAGTTGTGAAAGCATTTTCCAGTCAAAATATTTAATGGGATCACCGTCAAATGTTGTTGGCTCGGGCACAGGCAGATGGTTTATGCTCAATGAGATTGATATTCCTTGGACTAAGCAGGCTGTGTCCTCATTTATAGCCGTTCCTGTGAATGTTTGTTGGGTAGAAGCGATGCAACGTCCGTGTCAAGATGAGCGGCAGGTTCAGGTTGGGAAGCAGTTAGTGTTGTCAAAATATTCGGTACTTCGGTACCAAGTCGGTACTAAAAAAATAACGTCTCGGTACCACGTATCGGTGGTACCGAGTACCCGGTCAAAGTTCACGCATGCACGCGCAAAGCGCGTGAAGTTGCGTCCTCTTCATGAAAGCGCTGAGAGACGGCGACCGCGGCGCTGCTGTGGTTACTGCACTTGTTAATAAGAAAGGAGGGAAGAGTCATGTGTGGAAACATTTCGGATTCGCGGCTGATGACGAGGGGAACATCATAGATCCTCAAAAACCAATTTGCAAATCGATATCATCAAAGTTTTCTCTCAAACCCATAGATAAAACCTAATAAACCTAATAAACCAAACCTAATAAAACACCTCAAAGACCGACACCCGGATCTGATGAAAGAGTTCAAGCAGGTACATTTCAAATTAACTTCAAATTTAGAGCCTCTCTTTTGATTTATATACCATTTTTTTATTTTAATGTCGGATTGAAATAAACAATGTTAGCCGTGTAGTAAATCGTTAGCATAATGTTACGTGGTGCAGCTAACGCAAATATACTGAGTGTTAGAATTAAACTTCTTTATTAACTATTTAATGCTCCTATACATTTTATTAGGGTAAAAAAAACGTAGGACATGAAGTGTTTTTTTTTTTTAAATGACACCAGAGGTTTTTTAAATGACTTGTAGGCTATGCAAAACATCTGTCAAAAAGGCAGTTCTAGGCTTATTCTTGGCTGGATAACAAGCAGATTTAAAATAAAAATAAATAAATATGAATACAGTTTGACTTTGATTAAATAAAAGTGCATTCAAATAAAAAGGTTTTATCTTCTCCTGTATAGTTTGGAAACACTTTTAGCAACACTTTTGGCAACATATTTTAGTTTATAAAGTGTTGTTCAGCCATGGCATATTTTGTTTCATTTATAAAAATGTTTAAGTTTATAAATAAGAAGCGTGTTTATTCAGTCATGGCGAATTGTTGTGTTTTTTTAGGTGTGTAATTTATTTTTATTTATTACTTGTAGAAAAACTTAGTATAAAGAATGGCATTGTTTACCTTTATTAATAAAAATAGTGTGTTGTTCAACTAGCATGTTTTTGTGTTTTGCTTTGGTAAAGAGAACCATGGATTTTTTTCTTTAAATTGAGTCTAAATTTAACTTTGGTTTGGTACCGAAATTGGTACCAAGAACCCGTGGATTTTCACTGGTATTTAGTACCAAATTATGAAATTTTGGTACCGTGACAACACTAGAAGCAGTGTCTTTCTCAAGACTTTCTCCTCTTCACAGTCACTTCCCAGTTGCTGTACGCTTTCACTCGAGCAGCTGCTATCTGGACCTTCTTTTTAGCCTCTAACTGGTATCAATTTTGCTCGGTTCTTCCAGATTTTCAGCCGTCGTTCTTCCATTTGCGGTCCAAATCAGCCACTATTTTCTGTTCAAGTTTCCATTCATTTTCAAGTTTGTTAATGTGTGACTGATGGACATGTATGTCCTTCATTACCTTTACTTGCACTCTTTTGGCTGCGAACTCTGCTCCTGCATCCTGTCGTTTACTCAAACTGCTGGAGCTTCACTGGAACAGTCAGGTATGCCTGGAAACCACAGTGTCAGTTTTTGTAATCGCGAACACAGATCCACATTCTCTTTATTTTAAAACGATCCTCACTCTTTCTTTCTCTACTCGCCCATTGTAGTCTTTATCCATTGCATCTCTTCTTTTGGTCACCAGAGCAAGACATTTCATCAGTGAGAGCGACACAAGTATCCATTTTCCCCACTATCTCTGAAGTATTGGTTTGGTTACTCAGGAGGGGCTCGTATTGGTGCAGAAGGCCATCACGTTTGAGTTTGAATATTTTGTTCAATATTGTCAAGAGTCGTCCATAGAGCAAAAACATTTCATTTTTGTCCTACTTCTCTTTGGCCGTCTGCTTCCAAGCGTCATAAGCCTTGAAAAAAGCCCTTTAGGTTTAATGGCATTTTGTTAATTTACTTCTTGCATTTTTCAGTCACTGTTCTCTGACGAGAGCTTGTTCTGCCAGATGGTAAATCTGAGGGTTTACTTGTTTCTGCAGCGGGGAGAGACATTTTGATTTGTATGTCTGAATTGAGAGTAATTTGAATGTTATGTAAGACATTTGGGCTATCCCTCTTTTAGTGCTACCCTTTTAACCAATGTTTACTGCCTCATTTAGACACTCAAATTATTATGGCAAGTTCAAATATAAAATTCTGTACCATTACTTTTTTTTTCTCTTTAAATTAGGTCACCACACTGTAGAACCTTTATCTGAAGAACAGTAAAAAAAACACTCAGTTTACATTATTGCAATTCAACCACTTTCTTGAGCATATGAACAGTCTTTGGTCATTTTTTTTAATCAAATGTCTTTTGTTGCACCCATTATATCTTCTTTCTCATTTTTCTATATTTTCTTCTCATTTCCGTATACCAATGAAAACTATAAAAATATACAAGTTCGTAACAAACATTAGTCCCTTCATAGACATTTCCTTAGCTACATCACACATTCTCACGCAAGTAAAACCCAATTAAATATACCACTAAACAACCTTTTCTTATTACTAAGATCTTCAAACACAACACTGTTCCCTTTAAAACCATCCTCTGAATTAACATAGCAAAGCAAAATGCTCTTTGTCGATACATAGTTCAAACAACTTACACCAATAAACATGAACACTTCATCCTCGCAGCACTACACATATAAAACTCAACGTACCTCATTCGCGCTTCCAAGGGCGTTAAACCAATCCTAGAAATTTCCTTTGTTCCTTATCATCTCAAGTTCGGCGTCTATCTGTGTGCTCCCGTCTGTTCGCTCTTGGTTTATGGGTTTGCGATAACTGTAACTCGTGAGCATAGGGGATTTATACTGTGCGTTAGATTTCACCTGGTGGCAGAACTTATACTGCCGACTAGTGGAAGTCACTGGTGCCTGCGCCAAGTGAAGTGCTCATTTTCTACATTACAATCCCAATAAAACAGCCATAAAATCAAAATACAACTTATACATTTGCACTCATCAAATCAAGACATTTTAAATGAGCCTGAACGGACAGTTACAACAAGAGAAAATTAAAATTGCTGGGAGAAATAGCAACAACCCCAGATATGCAGACGATACCACTCTTAATAGCAGCAAGCGAAGAGGACCTAAAGAGTGTCTGATGAGGGTGAAAGACGAGAGTGCAAAGGTTTGCTTGAAAACTCTGCATTAGAAAACTAATGCTGAGAAACTGTTTTCTTTAGACTCCAAGATCACTGCAGATGGTGACTCAAGCCATGAAATTAAAAGAATGCTTGCTACTTGAAGAAAGAAATGACAAATGCTAGATAACATTAAAAAAGCAAGACATCACCTCCTTCTAGAAAAGTTCTGTTTTCAGGACTCCCTATAAATCAGGGTGCCCAGTTCTGTTCTTGGAGATCTCCCTATAGGAGACCGCTAGGGCGTGACTCAATGGGCGGCCAACGTAATCATGCGCAAGCGAATTATGGGTATGTTTGGCCAGTTTGCATGGGCTGGCATTAGCAGGCTTGCTTCTGACATGAAAAATAAAATGATTACAAAATGCAGCGGGCTTGAGTAACATTGTCAAAGATGGTTTAAAGTGGCATACTTACCGGTACCAGCACTCTACATTTCTCTTTTGAGTGTACCTGCACTGTTTTGGCTACCGCTATGCAGCGTATAGTTCTGTCAACTGACAAAAAATATGACGACGTTAACCCCTTATTTACACTGCACATCTGGACCGATACAGCTGACGAGCTGATGTTGTGCCACCGCACGTGATAGGGCGTATTTTGCCGTTTCATGTTAATGAGTGAGTGCGTCACACGCGCGGAGGAGCGGCGCAGCAAGTGGATCGGGCAGAGTTGAGTGAAAGTACACTTTTGATAAAGAAAATAAATGATTTCACACAGAAGAGTGTCAAAAATGCACAGAATTTGCATGTCTAATGTGTTTTAACAAGAACTGGAGTAGGCTATGTCAGAAAGGGATATTGAAGACTGCAAAAATATTTATTTAGCCATTTAAACTTCTACTTGAATTACCGAGTACTTCAATTAAACTGTTTTTTTAATAAATAAAACTATAGCAATAAAGCTACTTTTAGTTTATGGTGTAGCCAGCAGACAGTGCCCAAAATCAAACCTGAGTGTACTTTAGTGTTTATGTTTGAACATCTGGAAGTATGGTAAAAACTCAATATAAGGACAATATTTTATTTTTATTTTTAGGTTTACATGCAATTGTTGTTAAACCTCCAATATTAAACATTAGGAACCTGAGTTTACTTTCTGACCAACTTCTAAAAGAGAATTTCTTCGTAAAGAAATGCGCACACACACACACGCACACACTTGTTTAAATACACATTATGTTGTCAATCAATAACAATAAATTGTTGTACCAGCAATATGTTCCTAGTTTGTTTTTTTTTTTTGTTTTTTTTTCTATAGAAATGTCAAATGTCATGATTTTGCCCAATGCAGAGCGAGTACCAGTACCCCTTTTCTCCCACTTCAGAGCTTTGTGATTCTGAGCTAAATCCTAGTGTTCATGCAAAAGATGAGATATGAAAGAAAATATATGAGGGAATGAAAGGACTGGAGTGCTTGTGAGCATAGTGACTGGCCAGAGAACGTGAACCTGTTGCCCCAACTTCCAGCACCCATACACAACTATGTTTCTGCAAAATGTTCAAGACATATAGACAAGACACACAAAGCTTTCAGACACAGCTTCCAGTCGCTGCAGCAGGCCCAAGTCTTTTCTTACAGATGGGTGGGTCCACGGTCAGGAGCTTCTGGAGATTGTGAAAGTCGGGGCAGAAGAGCTACGTCCGGTTCAAATGTATGCTCTTCCACACTCATCTCTCTCTGTCATTTGCATGTAGTCAGAATTCCTGTAGAGATTGCAATGTTGGAGTGTGCGTGTATGCCACTGCCAGTGACAAAAGCCCCGTTCTCACCGCCAGCGACTTTGTAGCTGTGTGTCGCATAGGCTACTGTGCGGGTGAGACGCGTAGCGTATGCTACTTCTCTAATATTATTGGTAAACTGCATGCCTGGCCATACTATTACAAAATAACCATCACAAGTGATATGTCAACTATGTGATTTTAATTTGACTTGGAATAAATTACTTTTCAGCTAAAAGAAACTGTATGCTGTTGGGAGAGATGCTTATATTACCACAGCAGTAATCAAGTGCAGATGTAGATTACTACTAGATAACGAACAAATCAAATGAACAAATTAAACTACACTCATACAGTCATAAATTATAAAAACGTCATTCGAATAATCAATATATCTTGACAAATAATCAATTTCCTTGTCCCTAATAGTCGACGTAATTGATAATTACGGTTTACAACACAGCAGGTAGACGGCATCTTGTACAGCTTGTACACCGTTTGTGCAACGGATTCCAAAATGCTTTGCGTTCACCACTGGTAATACGTCACTGGTGACGTCACGTTAGCAATCTCTATTTCATGCAATGTTCAGCTCCAGCGCTGATCAAGCACAGCTGAACCAGCTAATTAAGGTATTCAGGAGCACTTGATAACAGACAGTTGTGTCTGGATCAGGGTTGGATTGAATTTTGCAGGTTGATAGTAGATCTGCAAGAACCAGGGTGGTTGATTGGGGGATTGAAAGTTGCATTTCACCTCAGCTAATAAGTTTTAAAAAAATTCTTCTTCAGACTCCGCAAACGTGTTTTAAGGTTCAAGTTTATGCCATCTGAAGCTGAACCCAAACCTAGGCATGATTAACACCAGAGAACTTCAATGTAAATGAATGTTCATTGTTTGCAATTACAGGTTATCATGCATGCCACCGATTCTTGGCCTATGGCCAGACAGGATCAGGGAAGACATTCTCTATGGGCGGCACGAACACATCTGAACAAGAGAATGAGCCTATCGAGTTCGAAGTCATTCCAAGAAGTGATCCAGAAGAATCTATCAGGAAAAGTCTAAATGTGCAGACTGTGAATTTCTGCTTACTGTGTTCCTACCTTGAGGTATAGCTTGCATAGCTATTTTGTCCTCCTTTATGGATTTAATTTATGAATTCATTACTTATTTTGTATTAGTTAAAGGTGTATTTTCTTTGTTTTGTGTTTTTTCTAAATAGATTTTACAATAAAGAATATTGGATTTGCTGTGACATCAAAGGACAAACCCATCCATCAGTATCAGAGAGGATCCTAAAGATGGCATTAAAGTGAGCTTTACAATTCTAGAACCATGCTGAACCACAAAGTGTTTTCGTTGTATGAGCAAAGTTTCCATTAGAAACAATAATTGTGCTGACTGTACCTTGGCAGAGTTTAATTTTGTACCCAGTCTTTTGTACCCAGTACTCCATGCTTCTACCCAGCAGTAGTCGTTTTGTTTTTTGAATGATTCAGCATTTTGAACAAATCGGTTTTAACGATTAATTCGATTAACTTAAGCGTCGTTGTTACCCAAGGTTCAAGAAGCAATAATAACACAACACACACACACACACAGCACCAGGCCACTTAATTTCTAAGCAGCCAATCACATGGCGGCAACTTCAGTGCATTTAGGCATGTAGACATGGTCAAGACAATCTCCTGCAGTTCAAACCAAGCATCAGTATGGGGAAGAAAGGTTATTTGAGTGACTTAGAACGTGGCATGATTGTTGGTGCCAGAAGGGCTGGTCTGAGTATTTCAGAAACTGCTAATCTACTGGGATTTTCACGCACAACCATCTCTAGGGTTTACAGAGAATGGTCAGAAAAGAAAAACATCCAGTGAGCGGCAG
>JAQIUQ010006363.1:0-170000 GCA_030378365.1 Hybognathus amarus
TGCAATATTACTTCATTCAGTTACATATTGCTATTAATTAAATTTAACAAATTAAAATTGATAATAATTAATCAAATTATTCCTTAAAAGTTAACCATTTAAAATGAGTAAAGTTTACACCAAAAAAAATGTAACAAAAATATCTCACTAACAGACAGACGTAAAAGATTAATTAAGAACTCTTTATTTTATATTGCCAACATTGAAGACACCTGATGTTAACAAGCAGAATCACTGAAGGAGAAAACCACAATTTTAAAACAAACACCGATCATCATAATGGTGACTTCAATTTATGTTTTTTTTTTTTTTGGTTGTTGTTCTACGCATTCTGGGACACCATATTACACCTTGTGAAAATTGGCCTGTTACTGGAAGATTATGTATTTTTATAATGTCAGAACGTTAGATACATTTCTGAAAATGTTCTCTGTCAGGCTGGGTCTGTATCAAATGACATATTAATGCCAGTCTATCTATAATGTAATGAATGTGAGCTATTTAAGTGAGTCCTGGCTCATGCAAAGGTATAAATTATACATATAGCGACACACTTACACAAGTTTTCACAGGTTGAATTGCTTTAAATCAATTACTAACTGCACCTGACATCACTGTCTGGGACAAAATGCCTACCAAACCACAGCATGAGCCCTCATAAATAGCCTACATGTACACCCCAGTTTAAGTGCAAACTAACTTAATTATTTCTCTTATCAATTCAAGCCAACAGCACTGTGCAATTAAACACCCATTATTGAATAAAAGCTGCACATAACCGATTATGAGCGCTGGAAACACATAGGCAGCTCACATGTGTGGATGATGATTATTCTGGTGCAAACTTTATTGATTAGAGGGCCTTGACAGAATGGAATTGTCCATCAAATGTGTTATTTCCGTGTATCTGAGCATGATCTTGAATAGAAGTGTGGTGCTATGCTTAGATGTGTTGTTTTTGCATTTAAATTTAATATGATTCTGATTAGTGGTCGAGGTATTTTGATTGTCTAGTATACGCTATGCCGCACGTATATGCATCTTGTAATTCTTGCCGAATCGGTCTGTCAGAGAAAGACCAATTAAAAATGTGATCTGTGTAATTGTTTAGACAAGTCTCCTGCTTTCTCAATGTTTCATCTTCACATGTGTCTCCACTGAGATCTCCACAGTATCTAAATATCTAAAGTCATACATCTCAAAAATGAACATTCTCAGTCAGTAATCCTCCGAGGATTAACTTTCTAGCAAGGGGCACATAGCAAATATCAAGTTAAAGCGGCTTCTTTTCTGTTGCCAAAATGGATTGATGTGCAGAGTAAGATTTCAAATAGATTGCAAGCAAACACATGCATGCTAGGTAGGTTTTAATATTCTGAACAATGGCAAATCTAAATTGCACAAAGGAATCTCCATTATGAATGTTTTTTGTTGTAAAAAAAAAATGCAATATTAATGGATGTTAATGTACAAATGCCTCACTGTTATGCTCTTCTGGTAAGAACAAAATAATAATAATACACTGGAATCAGGTTTTAAATTATTCACCATTCGATACAAAGATACAGATTAATACTTGTATAATGCATTAAAAGTGTATCTTTATATAATGTTTTACCAGCACATAACTGCGATAAATGTGTATCTGAATACAATATAAAACTTATTTCTACGGAAGTCTCTTTAACATGCGGGAGTTTCCGGAACTTTCTGTCACGGAACGGTGGAACAGTGAAGCGAGGATTCATGTGCAGAAATTAGGATAATTATGAAGTAATAAAAAACTAAATAAAAACAAAACTCCCATAGGAAAGTAGATAGGCATCTGGCAGGAACAGGATACACTGGTGTTGCGTCTCCGTGAAAACTTCCCTCCGTCTCGTTCACTTGGATGTACGTCATTGCGTTACTGTTGCACAAGTGCCACTACTGGCGGAAACCGCAATGAGCTGAACTGGAACGCCTAAGCCCTTGATCACTTGAATCAGCTATGAGTTGATTTATTATTACTTTTTCCCTTTACAATTTGTTTAATGCAGCATCCACATGTATATATAGTGTGTATTGGGTATTTTGAAAATAAAAATAAATAAATTCATAATACATGAGATGTTTGTTGTGGTGGTGATTCAGACGATCTGTGGTTATGTCGCAATCGTACTGCATTGTGGGATATATAGATGCCTGAAGTGCACGTATGAGTGCAGACTGAATACCCTGGTTCTCTAGAGTGGAGAACGGGGTGTCTGTCCATATAAACTTCCCTCGTTCACTTCACGAAGTGGAACACTTAAAATGGCGGCAGGGATTCCCCCGAGGGGAAGTGCTTAGGGAAGTTCGCAAGTGCATGTCTAAAAGTGGACTGGAACGCAGCCAGGATCATCCGAACCAGCACAGGACTGCAAACAAAAGAGGGTGACGAGGGGAGGACAGGTGGGGGAAATTAATCAGATAATCAGATATGAGATGGGAGGTGACCACATGGCACAAGGAAATAAAAGACCAAGCCATGGTGCTCATACCGAACCAGACTATAGACAAACACATGACAAACCGAGAGTGTCTAGAAACTCTGTCACCAAACCAAAATATCCACCTTTTTCTGTGCCCGTTCTATTTCCCCATGATTCATTGTTGGGTTCAACTGGCTCAAACGGTTTTCTACTATTCTCGATTGAAGTATCAATTCCTGTTTCCGTGAGAATGCTAGCACTCCAGACCACTCATCTATATAGAATGATATATCATATAGATCAGTGGCCCAGACATTAGAAAAATATCAGTCTACACATGTGTTTTATATTCAGAAATGACCGTTCTGAAGGCGACTTTAAAACTTTCAGAGATCTTAAAGAAAAACCACAAAGAAACCTTTCTTAAAAGTGAATTTCATTTTTTATTAATTGTATCTTAATTTCAGTCAATGTTTCATCAACCAATTGCCTGGTTTTAATAAATAAGAAGTATAAAGTAAACAATAGATGATCATGACGGAGGCGACAATGCACAAACTGGACTCTGGTCTCATGAATGAAACTTGGCATATGCCTTCCTCACAGGCCTGAGCAAAATATCCTGACATGGGGTTCTCAACTCCAGTCCTCGCAACCCACTGCCTCTGCATAATTTGCATGTCTCCCTTATTTAACACACCTGACTCAGATCCTCAGCTCGTTAGGATAGACTCTATGTCCATCCTTAACGAGCTGAGGATCTGAATCAGGTGTGTTAAATAAGGGAGACATACACAATATGCAGAGCGAGTGGGTCGCAGAGGACTGGCAGTTGAGAACCCCCTGATATAGACTGTGCATCATTGAAAGCAGAGGTAGACAGGAGTCAAAAGGGCTAACCAGCCTAAGCTTAAAGTACTGTTATTCTGCAGCAGTCGGGGTGATAATGGTGTCGGATATTCAAGTATTGCTGGATTAGAGAGATTGTGCAGTCATGCATCAGCTATTCTTTGGAAGTTATGAAGAAAAGAAAAACGTTTTTTGTTTTTATCTGTGATTTAATTAAAAAATAACGTGATCAGATCACATTTAATGAATGTTTTTTTTTTTTTTTTTTTTCGATTTAGTTTCACGATGTGGGGAGACAATCTAAAACACATGACAAAAAAGCATAGACCAGACTTGAACCGGAAGTTGGCAACCAGAATCGTCGTCATGGCAGCGCACATTGTTTAGAGCAGAAAAAGGTGGATAAACCAGACAGAACACCTGACACTTTCTCAGTACATTGCTGCTCGCTTTACTTCGATGTCATAAACTGATTTCGGTTTGTACAGCGTCGGAGTTAGGTTGGGATATCAGCCATTAAAACGTATCCATACACAGACTTTAAAACCAGCTACGGCTGTACTTACGCAATTGTATGCTCATATAAACGCCAAAAGTTCATGGGGCACTAACCTTGTTCTAGATAAATGCCTTTTATTCATGATGTATTGAAAAGTACTTCATTACCCACAATCCTGAACAATCCCACAATGATTGCATCTGATTGGTGGAAGTGGTGTCACGTGTCTGAAACCCCAAGGAAGGCACAAT
Organism: Hybognathus amarus; assembly: GCA_030378365.1. Classification (NCBI taxonomy): domain Eukaryota; kingdom Metazoa; phylum Chordata; class Actinopteri; order Cypriniformes; family Leuciscidae; genus Hybognathus; species Hybognathus amarus. Next base: position 4,053 of record JAQIUQ010006363.1, read on the forward strand.
GAAAACTGAAGGTAAGGGTAATGACGTAGGGCTAAGTTCATTGGTGGCACTTCTGAGCGCCCCTCTAAAGTTGCTTGCTGAAAATGAAATAAGTATACCCTTGTACCCTTGAATTTTTTGGGATTTTCTCTTCGTTTTTTCACTCGAAATAATATGTTGTATGCTTTCTGAGTTCAGCCGTAGCTCTGGTTATCTCTGGGACATGCTCTAATACTCTTTAGATATGGATTTTACAAAATGTCAATGGGAGAAATGAATGGGAAATTTACTTCCGAGCACCAGAGCGCTCTCGGCCTGTGGGCGGGACTGTAATGCTCTATGGTTTTGCAAAATGTGAGGGCGGGTCTTCCTGCTTCTTAACCAATCAAATGACGTTTTCGTTGACGGGTTTAAACTGATCTGAGGAGTGTTTCCAGTTTCCAAGTTCCGTCGTTATCATCAGTTCAACGAGTCGGTGTTTCCCGCAAACATCGTTATAACGGACATTCACAAAAAGCATCGCAGAACTCAGTAAATCCTGAAAATCTTAAGCATCAAAGTAGCAAGCTGACATTCAGTACAACCTTTTATTTAGAATACATGCTAATGTACGTTACGTCTTTGAGTTTGTGACTAGCTCAATGATGCATCGAACTATAGTAGTGAAGCAGTGCGTTACGAGCGATGTACGGTACACACACCTCTTATTGGTTAAAAAACATGTAAATAAGTAAATTGACATGTGAATAAGTAAATGCTACACACTTAGCACACGTGGCATTCGTCCGCTAATTCCCTCCATTTGTATTTTAGTCAGTCTGTTGTCAATAGTGTTTCAACCCAATGGCTGTCTGTCATCTGAGAGGCGATAAAAAGGTTTTTCTTCCTTGCCAAATGCATCCATATCTGACTTTAATTAATTACTGCTAATTAAAAAAAGCAGCTGAACTAGCTAACACCTGCCCTGAATGCCAGCCGAAGGAAACTGGCCTTTCCAGTATGTATGGGTGTGTGACTGAAACCTTCTGCCACAGAAACATGATCTCTCGCACACTGAGCTTAGAGTTCTTCCCAGCGGCACATCTCTATGGAAATATGCATGTCTGAAGGGAACACAGTTCTTCTGACTTTTATGCAAATGCCTCAATAACTCACTCTGCTGTTGTTATGAAGTCTAGGAAGCACAAAATAAAATATAAGCTGCTTTTCAGATACAGTAAAAACCATTCTAGGATCAATCTCGGAAGTCGTCAGACTGTAGCCTTGCATATTTGAACTGCATCGTCGGTTAAAAGTACTCTGTTTACATGGTCAAAACCAAGATGTCAAGGTTTTGAATGGTGCCGCATTGACAACAATTGCCACAGCCGAAAGACTTTCTATAGACAAAAAAAGACGCTGCATTACTAGGAAAGGAGAAAGTGCAAGACACAACATTACTTTTTTTTTTTGAGACGCATGATTATGATTTTCCAGCATTCATTATCTCTTCAGTGTCACATGATCCTTCAGCGATCATCTCTAATATTCTGATTTGCTGCTCAAGAAACATTTCTGATCATTATTAATGTTCATTGCCTCATTAATCCCATCTGGGACATCCACTTTTTGTTTCGAATTGTTACAGCTACTGTAAGAAATCAAAGATGGCATCGGCGTTCACAATCACATTCTCTTCTCCTCGCTACATTACAATTATTAGCATCAGGATCATCTCAAACAGTCACAGCATCAGCAGTGTGAGGAGGAGGCCCATTCAGTTAAATGCACACAATAGTGTGTGTGGACAGGCGCGGATTACCTGATGAATTGCAGTTATAATGGGTGTGTTTAGGGGCGGAGTCAGGTGTAGATCATTCCAACGCATTCTCATCCTGAGGGCATCATGTAGTGACGCTTTTGACAGTGCGTATACATCGACACATGGCACCCTCTATCGTCAATATAAGACCCTTCGGGTGATAGGTAGGTTTAGGTCTGGGTAGGGTTAGGGTTAGACCACTGAGGAGGCGCCTTCTGGCCCTATATATATATCTGTGTCTCATATTGACACATAAATATGTGTGTTGGATGTCTCACGCATTGGCAAAAAGCCGCGCTGCCAGTATATGTACGCCTTGGGGATGAGAACGGGCTTGTGGTCATTCCGAACCACTCCCATACGAGTTGGGCAACTCGCCGGAAAATATGTAGCAATTTAGCAAGGTTTTTTTTTTATTGCTGTGAGATCGGGTTGGAAATTTCCAAATTCAATGAATCTTCTTATCCAAATAATGTGCATCTTTCTCTTGGCATCTGTTTGGAAGAAGGGAAGATGGATGAGGCCGAAGACACAGCAAACCACTGCCAGGAGTTGAAAAGGCTAGATGCTTCTCTATCGACTGACTGACTTCTGGTGTCTGATGGTCATGATGCTGAACGTCCATGTTTATTTACAGTTTACTGCCCAGTTTGTGAAAAGTTATGAAAAGTAACCAAATGTCTCTAAGCCCGGTCTTAAATCATAACCATGATCCAACAAATTGATGAGTTTCAAGGATCAACAAGGGCATTTATCCTAATGCACAGCCCATTCTCAATGAGAATAAAATTGAAAGTGTTTCATTGCATGCATTCACTTTCTCAGACACTGTACAAGCACATGGTTAATGGTTTCAGTTCGAGGTTTAAACAGAGTAAACTGGTGCTGTCATGAGCTCACGGGTCATCCATTTACGATCTCCCGGAGCAAGAGCGCAAGACTCATCCATTTCACATTGTGATTCCTTTCATAATGACAGTAAAACATCTTTTACCCTTTTGCCTTCAAGGATCTTAAAAAGATCAAGAGAAGTGTGAGTAAACATCCAAAGGAGAGGGAAGAGTCATAGAGGCGAAATGTCTTGTTGTTAAATCGTTCATCATGCGTTTAACAAACAAGTCAATGTTTATTCTGTAGGACGATAAGAAATTTCAGTAATCATTTTAAATGGATAGGATGCTTGAGGCCAAGCTGTGTGCTAAGTAAGCCCGTCCACTCTCTGCATTCATCTTAAATAATCCTCTTGCCTTCAAATATTTGCTGAAATATGACTCAATATTTCATCGAGTGTCCCCCAAAACCAAGAAATTTTCTGATAATTTCCAGTGTTGAAAGACAACTGTTCTGCTTTATATTTTTTTGGGAAACCGTGATACACTAACATTGAAAAGTTCAGACAAAGTAAGTTTCTTTGTATAGCACTTTATTTCACTGTGTCCGTGTTGCATGTATATAGATATATATACGTTATGCAGAATTACATGCAGCTAATGCTAACACTTTCTTTATTAGTGTCCTTGTTACATATGTTACATGTACTTACCATCTAGTAAAAATGTACAACGGCATCACAGTTTCCACACAAATATGTAATAAGGTTTAATAAAATACAGAACTAGAAATTCATACCTTTTTTCAGACTGTTTCAAGCTAAAAGTTGAGCAAACAATAATAATTGGAGCTCTGACATGCAACTGTCAAAATTAACGAGCACTGTTCAAACTTTAGTTGGCAATGATTTATTCAGGAGTTTTACTTTATGCTTATTTAAAACTTTTATAAATCACAGATGTCTCTGATCCAGGAATCCATACTTCACTGCCTATTGAAAAGCACTTAATATAAAGCCATATAAATTATTGATTATTCTACATGGAAAAACCACCCACTGCATTAATCTTGTATGCTGCTGCACTCTGTGCCAGCTTTAATCAAGTCAAGCTGTGTCGGAAAGCAGAGTTTGAAGCTCTCCTTTGGCCTTATACATGTATTTCAACAAGACCATGATGCAGTTGGTAGATTGAACCCTGAACCATTGTGACCCTGAACGCATTCATCGGTGTCAAAGCAGTGGTGTACAGATCACACAGATGACAGGCCAGAGCGACCCAAAATACAAATGTGTCCCCAAAAAAAAACAACTCATATAGCCTACCTCAGAAATATTACAAAATCAACAATGTGTTCTGAAATGAAGCGGAAAATCCTTACTGTTTTGTGTCTGCTTTTTCTATATCACGATCTCAGCATGTGTTCAGGAACTTGTGTGTTATTTCTTTGTGCCATGTTTAGTAGTTGTTCATGTTGATTAGTCTCCCCAGAGGTGTGTTCCAATCTGACAGGGTCCCTACGCAGTGTTCACTGCTCCCTGAACACAGGAAGTGGACTTCGCTGACTCATTTGGAATGCCCTGCAACGTCATCAAATGTCATCCTTTCTAAACGGATCAACATGATCCATCCTTTCTAAATTTAAATCAAATAGGACTATAGATACATTAACCGTTCATAAATACTCTAGTTTGTATAATAATAGCAATATTTATGAATACTCAATGCGTACGTAAACTCAAAGCCGTTAGAAATTTAAATTTAAATCTCTTCCAATGGCTCTGCTCCATGGTTAGTTCCGACTACTCGACTGATGCGCTGTGCTTCCTGTGAATTGATGTATCTATGTTCTACTTATTCCCTACACCCGTTGCAGTGCCCTTCGAACTGAACTTGTTCGTTCCCTTTGAATTGGAATCTCACTTAAGATGGTGAAAAACCCTGTGAAGTCCACTTCGCAGTCCACTTATGGTCGAATGGAACGCACCTCAGGTGTGTTTTGTTAGTTCCCTTGGTTACCCTCATTTGTTCCCAGTGGTTACCTTGTGTGTTCCCTTGGTTACCCTTGTGTGTTCCCATGGTTACCCTCTCTGTGTTCTCCATGATACCCTTGAGTGTTCCCATGGTTATCCTCGTGTGTTCCCTTGGTTACCCTTGTGTGTTCCATGGTTACCCTCGTGTATTTCCTTGGTTACCCTCGTGTGTTCACATGGTTACCCTCGTGTGTTCACATGGTTACCCTCATGTGTTCCCATGGTTACCCTTGTGTGTTCCCATGGTTACTCTCGTGTGTTCCCATGATTACCGTTGTGTGTTCCCATGGTTACCCTCTGTGTGTTTGCTTGGTTACCCTTGTGTGTTCCCATGGTTACTTCCTGTGTTCCCATGATTACCCTTGTGTGTTCCCATGGTTACCCTTGTGTGTTTGCTTGGTTACCCTTGTGTGTTCCCTTGGTTACCCTTGTGTGTTCCCATGATTACCCTTGTGTGTTCCCATGGTTACCCTCGTGTGTTTGCTGGTTACCCTTGTGTGTTCCCATGGTTACCCTCGTGTGTTTGCTTGGTTACCCTTGTGTGTTCCCATGGTTACCCTTGTGTGTTCCCATGATTACCCTTGTGTGTTCCCTTGGTTACCCTTGTGTGTTCCCATGGTTACCCTCGTGTGTTTGCTTGGTTACCCCTGTGTGTTCCCATGGTTACCCTTGTGTGTTCCCATGGTTACCCTTGTGTTTTCCTTTGGTTACCCTTCGTATGTTCCCATGACAATCAGTCACACCCCCTTGTTACCTTGTTAGCCTGTGTATAAATTGCCCTTGTGTTTCTCTTGTGGTTTGTCAGTCATTGTTTGCTGCATGTTCCTGTCCTGAGTTTTCTTTGTATGCTCTGTATTACCTGTTTGTATTGTTATTAATGTAGTGCTTGCATGTGGATTCTCGCTCCGCTTTCGCTCTGCCTCTCTGTTACAATTTTAAAGCATCTGCACAGTATTTTGAAAATAGCAGTATTTTCTTTGCACTAAGTCTAATTCTTTTTCAGATATTATTAATACTTAATAGTTAACTCACTTTCAGATCATCAGTCAATAAAGCTCTGCATATCTTGTCATGTTTTTCAGTGAATCGCATACTTATATAATCTATGACAATACTATAGTACTTCTTCAGTGTGATTCGTGAACTCAGCGAGTGCTGAATGTTTCAGAAATTTGACATGTATTGTTGAAATACCTGAAAAATGTGACATATGTGTTTAACTACCAGTCGTTCAATGTGAAGATCCAAAGAAAAACTCCTGCACAATAACTAATTGGATTCTCATTAGCATAAGTTATGTTTGTAACAGCAGCCCGTTTTGGTGATGCTTGAGAGAGAAATTTCACAGAGTGTTGCAGTTAACATTAGCAGTCAGAGAAATATGGAGCTAATTAAACAGAGTAATTGCATTTGGGGGAAACAGGCGTAATGTGTGGAAAAGAACAACAACAAAACTAACTCTGCAGGCCACCAACAGGAAGTGTATCTCTCTCTCCCTCTCCGCCTCTTCTGTCTAACAGTTACTTGTGACAGTAATCGTATTGCGAGGGAGAAAAACTAGTTACTGTCTCTAAAGAGCTCTTATCATGTACAACACATGGATGTGCGTCCGAGACAGTGAGCGCTCTCGCTGAAGCATCAGGAGGTCTTTGATGTATTTAATCCAAGAGAAAGAAAGGAGAGGGGAAAGAAAAGAAATGTAATGCTTTCATGCAGTCAAACTCTGTGTCTGAGGTTAGAAACTCATCCTGACATCCACTAAACTCACAGCACGTCCACATATTTATTATGCATAAAACATGCCGGTTTCAAAGGGCACCTAACAGTTTGAGCCAGTTCTGGTGAAGATTTTTGATTAATTTGTTTCACTTGGATATACGACACAATTGGAAACACATTTAAACTTAAAAAAATTGCAGTTTGTAATAATGTCAAATTAAAAGTGTTGCTTTACAGTACATTGTAAATAACATTTGTTGTTTTTTAAAGAGCTACTTATTCATTTTTTTTTTTTTTTTGAAGACTAACGCTGATGGAACTGGCATATTTTAATTCCAACTTCATCACTACAATTGTGTAATTAAATTATGTTTAAACACATGACATGCAACTTTTAATAGAAATGACTTTAAAGTATAATTTAGTTTTCGGCAGTAACTTTAACCAAAAGTCAACAGAAGTAAATATTAAATAATAAAGTTGTACTTAAGTCCTGACTTAAGTGGGACAATAAACACTCTAAAGTTCAGCGAATTGCATTTAATATAATTTGAACTATACATTTCCATTTAATTGAACATAATATGCAATAAAGCATTTGTCGTATTCTTTTAAAATGTATTATAACTGTAATAGGTTCAAAAAGTGTGCTAAAGTGTACTTCTTTTTCACAAGGGTTCTGAAGTCATACGACAGCTTTGTGAGACTAACAACATGAAGATAAAAAACGTATTTATTCACTGAAAATTGTGCAGAACTCAAAACATAAACTCTTGCCGCATTTGTTTCGAGAGCAAAAACCATTTTGTTTCATTGACGTCTAACCTGATATATACTGGTAAAAGTAAAAAAGCCTATTCTTCACACAAAGTTATTGTATGCACAGACATGTTTCAAGATTTTAAGATGGATTTGAAGCTCTCGAATGTCCACAACAAGCCTTCTGTTCATCGGCTCGCTTCAAAGCTCCATCTGCCTTTTTCACTGTGGCACAAAAAAACAAAACAAATGTTCTCGCATTTGACTCGAAAAGAGGGAGTTGATAAATGCACTTATCTTCTCATTTGCAAATTGAATGGCATTTGCCTTTCGCTGGGTAATTTCGTTCCAGCTGGCACAGACGTGTAATCCTCTTCCAGTAGCAGACAGACAATTTCATTATTTTCCAACGTTATCAGTATGTAAATTCAAACTTGAGAGCAAGCACACGGACGGGCCTCGGGCAGCGAACCCTGTCCATATTATCCAGACACCGTCATATCATTCAAAATAAGATGGAAAGTGGAATTATGGGATTGTGTTTGGTTATGTTAAGGTGAAACAGTATTTTAAACCAAATGCATTGCCTTCAAATTATTGATTAGCTGGGAATTCTTGAACGAAGTATTTCTATTAAAAAGAATATCATGGATCGTCATAATAAATAGTTAATGCACAGAATTAGGGGACAGAATTAAGGGCCTGGTTGAGTTAGTTAGTAGTGTGTTAAACTGGCGGTTACTGGAAAGGGCGGGACATTACCCAAACACACTAGAAGCGCTTCAACCAATCACAACACACTGCTCCAGCCGACCAATCAGAGCACAGTATGCTTTTTGGGCCTTCAAAGAGACAAAATCAAGACTTCATAAAAGGTCCTCTACATTAATTACCACTTGATTGATTATTCACAAAGGAAGGAAATAATAGTGTCTCTACCCTTTCGTGAGTTGCATGACAAATTGTATTGAACGTGCACTTCTTCAAATCTTGCAAGACAGAAACCATACTTACTGATAACATGATATGAATTGAACAAAAGACCACTTAAGAAAACGCATGACATGACAATGTTTCTTGACACTTTTAAAAGTGTGCTCTGCAATAATGTCAACTTAAAAGTTTACCAGTTTCGAAATACACCAAATAGATACTCTTGTGTAATGAAGGTAAAAATAAAAGTATATTTTCCATGCTTTATTCACCATCTCTTGATTATTTTTCAGTGAGCTCAGAGTGTGAAGCGACAGACACTAGATGCGACGTCATTTAGCGTCCCATATGAACTTGAATTTGATTGAAATGTTGAGTATTCACTGTAAAAAAATAATCCCTGTAAAAAAAACAGTAAACTACTGGCAGCTGTGGTTACCGTAAAAATATGGTTTGTTACTGTTTTTGTGTTAGAGCATATATCTGTTAATTTTATACTCTAGCTGACAATACGGTATTTAGCTGTTCATTTAAAAAAGGTAACACCATATTTTTACAGTATGATTCTGTAAAAAACAGTAAACTACTGGCAGCTGTGGTTGTCAGCATATCGTAAAATACGGTGTGTCAGCTAGAGTATAAAACTTTTATTTAACAGCTATATGCTCTAACACAAAAACAGTAACACACCATATTTTTACGGTAACCACAGCTGCCAGTAGTTTACCGTTTTTTTAAAGATTATTTTTTACATTGTGTGGAAACAAAAAGTATGATTGACATGAGAACGGTAAAACCTCTTTATGGACAACAAAACTCTGCAATGTCTTTTTCTTCTTTTTGCATATTACAAATTTGGACATGCCTGATATTACAATACATTTCAGACTGAGAACACAAACCACAAGGCAAATTTTTAAAAAGCTTTTTGGTTATTTCTGAAAATTGCACGTGTGATGAAAAACACAATGTTATGATTAACAGAATTTCTTTTTGAAAGCATTTAGAGCCCAGAAGTTTAATTCCCATACAAGTTTCAAGGAAACGCTGTCCAACAAGCACATGTCAAAACTAAACAGAGACTCACCGTGACTCAAGGTGAAAGTGTGATATTCAATGGTTCTCATTTCAGTTACTTTAATTGAAAAATTGTGAAAGTATGAAGTTTAATGGAATCGACAAAACTTGTCCTTCAAATCCAAATAATCCGGAGACCTTCGACTTCTTTGCCGCGCAGATGTTTCTTTAAAATGCTCTGAAAAGATTTTAACCCTTGACATGCAAAGCAAGTTCATCTGCATTATGAATCAATGCACAAATGTTCAGTAGCTTTACTTGCAAATCCCAAATTAATAATTAAACCCACCCAAACCATCTTATAAAAGTAGTTAGTGAGCAGCAAATCAGCGTGTTTCTGAAGGATCATGTGACACTGGAGAAATGATTGCATCACATTTATATGAACATAGAAAACATTACTGTTTTACTGTATTTTGAGACTTCTCACTAAAAATGATCTGTGATCAAACGCCCATTACTTCAGTTTTTCCCTCACACTTGATGTAGGTGTCCTGTAAGACCTTTGCCTCCCTCATCCTGAGCAAATAAATCAGCTAACAAGCGTCTCATTAGCCCTGTTTCCCTCGGAAGTGAGAAGTCCTTGTTCTGTTAACTGTTTGCATAGTGCCTGAAAGCGTAATGTCCGCTTTTTCATGACCGTATATGAAGTTTCTGCGTGCATCTACTGTAAGTGGAGCATTGTGTGGCTCCGTGAAGCTATTAGCAAGAAAACAGCTCGCTAAAAGCCAAGGCCGACATGTATTTCTCAGCTATTTTTAGGTCACCCTCAGAAAAACAACATAAATCATCACTTCGAGCAGGCCAGAGATAAATATTAATTTGCTGTCAAGGACAGGTAAATGTATAAGGATTGTCGCTGCAGTGCCATTGAAGGGAATAGCCAGTCACCAATAGTTAAGTACAATTTATGGGCCTCGGCTCCAGACTCGGCGCTCGGGCTTTGAAAGACGCCTCGGCTCTGGAGGTGAACTGGTTTGACACAGACTGCGACGCGAAGGAGGAATACTCTAAAGTTGCCGGCGTAACAGGGAAGCTTTTCTGCGCGCGTTCTCCCTGTGGATTACCTGTCACGGCCTGTAGGTTGATGCAGGAGAACGCTGTGACAGGGAGGACATTACGCACTGACCAGGGTCTGAACCCCTGAGAACACAGACAGAAAGCAGGCATAAATTACGCCATCCGTGTGTTGATGTCGCATCTGGGGTCGCGTGTCAGTCAGGATTTCTCTGACCGCAGCAAATTACTGTCGTTTGTCTTTGAGGAGCTAAACGGCAGAATAAAAGCAGATTTAATAACTAGCCACCTGGGAAACAGTCTTCAGTTGCAATGCATTATAATACTTACCTGTTTGTGGGTATATCTTTTAAGAATACAATGCATAATAACACCAGAATTGCACCAGTCTGCATTTATTATGAATCATAGGGGTATTGCATTTTAATGCATTTGAATGCCTTATAAACAGCCTTATATGTGTTGCATCATCTCATTAATAACCATAACAACAGTAATAATACTACTACTATTTGTGGTTATAACTTTTAAGAGTACATAGCATCATAACACCAGATGCCTGAATTTATTGTAAAATATATACTGTAAAAAAACGGTAAACTACTGGCAGCTGTGGTTGCCAGCATCATACCGTAAAAATATAGTGTGTTACTGTTTTTGAAATTAACCGCAAAATACCGTATTGTCAGCTACAGTATAAAACTTTAATTGAACAGCTATATGCTCGAACACAAAAACAGTAACACACCGTATATTTTTACGGTAACCACAGCTGCCAGTAGTTTACCGTTTTTTACAGGATTATTTTTTACAGTGAATGCATTATAATGGATGCATAATGCCTTAAACAACCTTATAATGTGTTGTATCATCTCATTAATAATCATAACAACAGTAATAATCCTTAACCATTTGTGGTTATAACTTTTAAGTGTACAATGCATCATAACACCAGAGGATGTCTGCATGTATTGTAAATAATAATCCTGTTTAAAAAAAAATATGGTAAACTACTGGTTGCCAGCATCATACTGTAAACATATGGTGTGTTACTGTTTTTGAAATTAACAGCAAAATACTGTATTGTCAGGTAGAGTATAAAACTTTAATTTAACAGCAAATGCTTAACACAAAAACAGTAACATATCCGTATTTTTTTTAGTATAATAAATGCATAATGCCTTAAACAACCTTATAATGTGTTGTATCATCTCAGGAATAATCGCAACAACAGTAATAATGCCAACACATTATTTATAAGGTTGTTTATAAGGTATTGTGGATGCATTATAATGCATTAAGGATTCCCGGTCAAATATGGACAAACCCAAATGTTGGGTTAAAAATGTAATTACAAAATTTAACCCTATGGCTGGGTTTGTCCATATTTGACCCAAAGTTGAGTTAAAACAACCCAGCATTTTTTTGAGTGTAATGTATTGTACTCTCAAAGGTTATAACCACAAATAGGTAAGTATTATAATATTTTATTTATCAGATGATAATTTATCAGATTATTTATCTGTTGTATATCAGATACAACATACTATAAGGGTGTTTATAAGGAAATATGCATGTAATATAATGCATTTTATATACCAATAAAATAAATTATAAATCTGTAGAAACTGTTTAAGAAAATATCTCTGTTTTTGTCTTATAACCTTTCAACATGTATTTACGTCTGAATATCAGGATTTATTTTATTTAGTGCACCATGCAATATAGATTGTATGAAAGCAGCTTCATAGTAATGGCATATTAGTAAATAACAGTATTACATTAATATTTAATTAAATAGCAGATGCTTTTTCCAAAGTGACTTATAAAAGCAATAGAAGCAGCTAAACTAACAACAGCACAACAAAATATGTAAGTGTATTTTTTTAAATGGATAGAGTACACGTGAATAAAAGAAAGCGTTAGTATTAACGCTGTAGGGTCAAGTGTTGCCGATGCACTTTTCACTTGTGAATTGCAAAAATAGCATACACTAAATATACCATCTGGATCGAACGCTGTGATTTGAACTTGGATGCTTTGTGACATTTAAACTTGATGTTCCTTTTAAGGCCATAGATATATAGCCTAAAGTGTCCCTGGAGGGAGCAATAGAAAGTAATTCCAACAGGGCCGGCGTAAAGATTTGCTCTTCATGAGAGAACTTTGAAAACGATAAGCCCAGATATATGACTGATGCCCTTTTCAACAAAGCAATGGAAAACATCAAATACCAGCATAAAAGACCCTCAACTTTTCAAGCAGTCTTTTTAATCTCCGCATTTCCCTTCAAACGCAGCTGAATACATTCAGACATCACATATTAATAATGACCGGATCAATGCACATATTGTCAATTTCTTTGATGCATAAGCACGTCATATATTTTTTCATAGATATTCTCTATTAAATAGCAATTAACCCAGAATGCACCCACATATGTTGAGTAAATTGAAAGACAATGAATTATAAATTGGTCTTGAGGAATTAAGCATAAAACCAATTAAAGCCAGAGCAAGTTTTATTACCTTAAGACATCTATTTTACTTTGAGAAAAACTGAAAACGAAATAAACAAGCGACTAGAATGCTGTATGACATTAGTCGTCCACTTTGAATTGTTTGGAACATTGAGGCGCACTAGAAGAATTGCTTCATTAAACGAAACATCCAGCCAGAAGGGCAGACAGTTAATTAAATGATACTAGCGCGCTTCAAAGAGAGGATGGATTAGATCCAAGCCAGGTCTCAGTCTCTGTTAAAATTGAACAAACCTGTTAAATAAGTACAGAAGCTCAACAACTTATACAGCTACACACAATGTGTCCAGCAGCCTATTTGTATGCTAATAGCACAATTAAAAAAATCTGCATACATTCCTGAAACGCGCACAATCAGGGTGGATTTATTTATTTTATTTTTTGTATCCAATAAGAAGAGAAGAATTGCATTGAGAATGAGATTTGATTAGTGTTGTTTTTCCACTGTAAAAATGAATACGACTGAATACAGTATGTTAAATCAAATCAATAAAATTGAGACAACAGATTACAATCAATATTGTTAATTAAATTTAACAAATTCGAATTGAGTAATAAGTGACCAAATGAATTACTTAAAAGTTAACTATTTAAAATGAGCAAAATTTAAAAAAAATTCTAAACAAAAATATTGGAATAACAGTCAAAGATGAATTAAGACCTCTTTATTATTTATTTATTTATTTATTTATTTATTTTTTATTTATTTTTTATTTATTTTGCCCTCATTGAAGACACCTGATGTTAACAAGCAGAATCACTTTAGGAGAAAACTGTAATTTTTAAGTCACCATTATGGTGATCAGTGTGTGTTTTAGTTGGGCTCTTGACCCTTAAATCATTAACTTTAGATGTTGTTTTGCTGTTATACGTGAAATAACCGCCAGATGAACAAATAGAAAAGGTGGTTGATGTTTTAACATAATCATTATTCACAATCAATTGACCTGAATCACTGAACTCTATTTGTTTTTCCGATATTTTAAAAACTAATGTTTTACCGATATTTTTGTTTAAAAAAAAATAGTAAATTCTACTCATTTTAAATGGTTAATTTTTTAGTAATTAATTTGGTTGATTGTTACTCATTTCTAATTTGTTAAATGTAATTATTAATATTGATTGTAATCTGTTGCCTCAATTGTATTGATTAGATTTAACATATTCATTCGTATTCATTTTTACAGTTGTTGAAACAATAACAGCATGCTGTTTGGAAACACATGATGGTTGACAAAATGATGACAGCATTTTTATTTTGGGTGAACTACACCTTTAACGGTGAGATCGGGTTTGTCTGTCATAGTGGCCATTAGATTATGAGTTTATTGTACAGGAACAAAAATGATGGATTGCCTAAGGGAATCAGAGCGCATCAAAGCCAATATGCTTTCAGAAAGTAACAACAAATGACTGAGTAAATTAATGTATCAAGCATTAATCTAATGTGCTGCTTATGCAATTTAATATCACCCTCATTTATTCTTCAAGAAATCTCATCCATGCGATGGTATGCTAATTTAATTTATCTAATTTAATCAACACATTGCCATGATAAACTGCTTTCCTGAGATCTACCCCTTTTCAGCTTCTCTTGAATTGTTATTTATTTTCTTTGCTTCACTGACAGAATCTGATCTCATGGTTCTGATCTCCACCTGTTAAGGAAGGCATGTCATCATATTAATCACTGACCAAGGAATATGTTGTTGACAGTAATTTTGATTTATTGTATATTTCACACTTGTGAGTAGCTCTTCACGTTTAAAATCAGCAGTGATTTAAATTCCATATATTTATATTAGATGGCCTTAAACATTTGATACAATTAGCATATTATGTACATGTTGGGGCATTGTAATTGTATTTAAAGTACTTGCATTGAATAGCCAATTTACACTTGTTAACTTTATACTTAACCCAACCATTCCTACTCTTTCTCCTAAATCTAACCAAAACTCAAATTCATTATAGCTGTAAATGTGGGAATTTTCCAGAGGGAACATGTAAAATCCATAGTCTTGTATGTATTTTATATTGGCTGTCAAAGTGTAGGTAAATCTTACGACACAGGGGATTAAGGAAAATAACAGTCTTTGATAATAAATCCAAAAGGCATCTTGTGAGAACACAAGAACACATTCTCATCCTCAATTCGTCATATAACTGACGTTTTGGGACGTCTTTGACCATTCGTCAATATATGACGTTTTAGGGCCCCCTTAAACGTCGGCAGATGACGATCCGGGTCGTCATACAACTGACGCTGTACCTTTAATTACGTCAGTTAGGTGACGAGTTGGGTTTAGGTTTAGGTTTAGGTCTGGGGTAGAGTTAGGATCCCATAACGTCATCTACCGACGTTTAAGGGGCCCTAAAAAGTCGTATATTGACGAATTGTCCCAAAACATCAGTTATATGACGAATTGGGATGAGACTGGGTTGAACACAACCACATTCAAACAGACAACATGGAAACCAGAAGAGAATGAACTGAGGGCTAATATACACTGAGGTAAAACAGTTGGTTAATTAATAAGACAACAGGTGGACAAAAAAATAAATAAATAAATAAACTAATCAAGGGAACAAATTGACACACTCTTGGAAACTAGGTCACACTGGCAGACACGACCAGGAAAATTTAATTTACTCACCCCCATGTCATCCAAGATGTGTCTTTCTTTCTTCAGTTGAAAAGAAATGAAGGTTTTTGATGAAAACATTCCAGGACTTTCTCCATATAATGGACTTCAATGGGGTCCAAACGGTTCAAGGTCCAAATGAGAGTTTCAGTGCAGCTTCAAAGGGCTTTAAACGACACCAGACAATGAATAAGCAGTGCATTCTCATCCCAAGACGTCATCTAACTGACGCTTTTGACCATCCGTCAACATCCGACGTTTTAGGGCACCCTTTAACGTCAGTTAGATGATGCTATCTAACCCTAACCCTATCCCAGACCTAAACCTACCCGCGACATCTAACTGACGCTAAAGGTAATGGTATCACTAGGATTGTGTCATCTAACTGATGTTAAAGGGTGGCCTAAAGCATCGGATGTTGAGGTATGGTCAAAAGCGTCAGTTAGAAGACGTCTTGGGATGAAAATGTGTTGGAATAAGGGTCTTATCTAGGACCCTTCGAAGTCATGACTCGAAAAAAGATTTGTTCATTTTGATGAACGAGATCAAACAGGAGAGTCACGAACGCTCATCACAGAACAGAGCACGGTGAGCATTTGAGCTTATAAAACTTAAACTTTTTTATTTATTTTTGAAATTAGCGATGATTTGGCTAGATAAGACCCTTATTCATCGTCTGGTGTCGTTTAAAGCCATTTGAACAGTTTGCACTGAAACTCTCATTTGGACCTTGAACTGTTTGGACCCCATTGAAGTCCATTATATGGAGAAAATCCTGGAATATTTTCATCAAAAACCTTAATTTCTTTTCGACAGAAGAAAAGGAAGACGTGAGCATCTTGGATGACATGGGGGTGAGTAAATTATCAGCAAAATTATTATTATTATTTTTTTAACTGAACTAATTCTTTAACCAAAACAGAAAATTCATGTTACGACGTCCACCCTGGAAGGGTATGCTGATCTGAAGAATCTGAGCTGGGCGGGACCAGAGGGAACAAAATATCCTCTTCCAAATTATTAAACAGTGTGGAGGTCAGTGACCGTTCACCCTCAATGTCTCAACTGTGGGCGCAGATCACTGTAGGTCCATTGTTTTTCTGTAATGGTTCCCTGTTATATCACAGTATGTATCGAACAACACAAGAGATTAAGGAAAAGAACAGTCTTTAATAATAAATGCAACAGGGAAAGACCACCAAATATAAAAGTGAGACCAATTATTTAGACTTTACAGAGTTATGTTTAATATAAAGGTAGTGCACAAGCCTCTTTCACAGAAAAAAAAACAACAAGAATGAACAAACTCTAAAATAGCCTGGAGGCAGGATGAATAATTTTGCTCTAAAAGAAGCATCTAAAATAAACCACACTAGTTCTGTTTCTCTTTAACCGGTGCCTCTGAAATATTTACCCTGTGAAACTAACAATATTGATGTCCGTGGTTTCTCCCTTACACATATTTACTATGGATTTTACTAAAACTAATGGTACAGTTTCCACAGTCTTATTTTTTTTATGTTTGGCGCTTCTGATCTAGCAATAAAGTAATAAGAGATACCTTCTTCTTTATAAAAATAAACCTTTAAAAATAATTAACAGGCCAAATTGGTGATATATCATATTTAGTATATTATATGAAAGCAATGTCACAGTTTTTCCTAATTTGATGCATTTTGGTTTCAGTTTCAAGGACTTTAAATATGCTTATCATTGTGTTCCTGTTTCCTTTGTTTCTGTTCTTGATTAATTAGCACATCTGCTTGTGGTTTGGTTCATTATCAGTGTGTATTTAAGTTCCCCATTCCCTTCAGTTCTTTGTCCGGTATTCTTTGTGCAAAGCTAAGGATTTGTAGAAGTACTCATTTTGAATTATGCAAGTTTTCTTTGTTTAATAAGCTTTATTTTTGGACCCCATTTCCTATCTTCATTATATATGGACTAAAATTTGACAAATAAAACAATTGACACCTAGTGCAATTATGCACTTTACTATAACTTTATTTATTTATTTATTTATACAATTTTCCAATAAAGGTTAAATATTGTCATTTTTCCTAGGCCAGACATCACATTTGCCCTATTTCAGTATTTATTATTTTTAGGATCTTGAAGCTCTCCTGTCCATAGCAGCTTTCTGTGCTCAGATATGATATAAAAGTCATCTGTATTGGCCTATGTTGTCTGTTAAAGGGTAACTAAACCCCTGCTCAGAGCCTGACTCCACCCACTGGCAATATTTAAAAATGCTGAAAAAGTGGGCAGACCCCAGCGGAGATAGAGGGGACGAAATAGATGCTAAAACACTCTATCCTGATCGTTTTCTATACTCGCAATTCCAACTCCTGACTCGCCACAGTGGTTTTGACGAAACAAGCTGGTTTTTATACTGCCAAGGGCTGAAACCTGCGTACGTCACGAAGTGTGGAACATCCAATGGGAAAATTCAAGTGCCGTAGCCACCTTTCAACCTGAAGAGGGCAGCACTAAGACGTTCTTACACCATATATTGTAGAAATAAAACACTACTCGAATCAATGACTGGTATTAATAAAGATCCATTCTTACAGATCTTTAACTAAACAAGTTGGTTTAGTGTTTAGTTACTCTTTAAATAAGGTAAATGACATCAATCAGAGTGCATTGTGGGAATAAATGAGTGAACAAATGTGAGTTGTTAAAAAATGACTTAGAATTGTATAGTGTACAACAGTTTGTGTGGTGCTTTTTGGAGCTATGGGGTTTTGAGATTCATGGAAGAAAGAAAGTTTTGAAAGATATGAGAGTAAGTAAATTACAAAGAAATCCTATTCTATTTAAATATTCATTTAAAGGTGACATGTGTAAGAATTGAGGTCAACATCAACGAATGCTGTCTGTCAAATGGGCTCTATGCACGGCGGTATTTCCGGTAAAGGTTTAAGGATGCTCGATAACTTCCGCGATCGTAGAGTCCAATGCAATACCGAGAATTTATATTGAATTTTATACTCCATGGTTATACTAAAGAAACGTTAGTCACAAAACAGACTAAACAGACACCTTCAACGCAGTCTCATCCCAATTCGTCATATAACTGACGTTTTGGGACAATCGTCAATATACGACTTTTTAGGGCCCCCTTAAACGTCGGTAGATGACGTTATGGGATCCTAACTCTACCCCAGACCTAAACTTAAACCTAAACCCAACTCGTCACCTGAACTGAACGTTAAAGGTACAGCGTCAGTTGTAATGATGACCCGGGATCGTCATCTACCGACGTTTAAGGGGGCCCTAAAACGTCGTATATTGACGAATGGTCAAAAGCGTCCCAAAACGTCAGTTATATGACGAATTGGGATGAGAATGTGTTGACACCTCTTGTTGTGTTTGCTTGTTTTTAAAATTATATTAAATAAACATAACTATATATAAAATTACATCTAAACGTATGAACGTTTCGTTTCAAAGACGGGAGGACAGTAAATTTTGAAGACTCTGCCATAATCCGCGTATTTCCTCGTGTTTTCCTCCGCTTTAATCGGAAACTGTTGAGCATCCTTACGTCAAATGCGGAACTTATGCGCGCATATAGCCCATTAATTCAAACTAACAATGAAAAAGTAATATGAACAAAACGAATACCGTAAAAAGCCCAGGGTTTTATTTTTCCATATAGTCGAACTTTATAATTTAGTGTTGAGATGTTGTTCATTGAGTCTCTGATCTCTAAAAATCTCTAGATGTTCCTCGTGAAACTGCGTTTTTCCAACCTTTTACTATCGTGTCATTGATTTGATTAATATGCGCGAGGGAGAGAGAGCAAAACAGCGCTCGCTCGTGTTGTTTGAAGACGTGAGAGCGCGCGTGACAGTAACTCACTTTCTGGAGGTATACTGCCCCCATCTGGTGTGGAGTATGGAGTATGATTTGATTTTTTTTTGACAGATGGCAAGTTGTAAGTATGTAGGAGCCCAGTTGTGTTACATATGGTTGCCATGGCAAATGACACACAGGTTGTTCCTTCGACGGGTGCCAGTCTGATCGTAATGACCAGCGCCTCCATTTATATCAGCTGAGTTTGCAGCGTGAAGCCCATTACGGCTGCTAATGCGAGCTGAGCCCCTGCACTCCCTGCAGCTCTGCTGGTCAGTAAAAGATTGTGCTAATCCAATGCTCTTTCATTATCACATATCAAAGCATCTCTATGAGGAGATGAATTCGGTGCAGGCATTATAGGTGCTGTGAAGGACCAAATTACACCTACATTAGGTATGTCGGGGAGCTGATGCCATGTGTTTGGTTTCATTTAGGAAGATTTGATTAAGTCTTTTAACTTGTAACTTATCTCTAAATGAGAGGAGTGTAATTTTTGCACTGATGTCTTATGCTGTTTCATGGTGTGTCAGGTTAAAAAGCATCTTAAGATCCTACAGCACATTTGCACACTTTAATGCAGTTTTAATACGTGAACACACATCTTCTTGTGTTCAAATACATTTCGTGTGCAATTACATGGTAGACCAGTAATTCATATGCAACTATTTTAAAAATGTTATCATTGTCATTTGCATTTGAACAGAGATCTTATTAAAAGTATAGCATTTGACAAAAACTGAATGACCTAAAAACTGCAATGCATAAGTTGTAGAGAAAACAATATCAGTGGCTGCATTACCCTAATAAATCAGGGAATCAATAAATGAACCATTTGCCACTCATGTCGAATGGTGAGTGAATTGAGAATTGAATGTTTCTAATGTGCAATGAAGCTATTTTGGGATTATGTGTAATAAAATATGTATGGTTACACTTTAGTTTAAGGTGCCCTTCTATCCCAATTCATCATATAACTGACGTTTTGGGACGTCTTTTGACCATTCGTCAATATACGACTTTTTAGGGCCCCCTTAAACATCGGTAGATGACTTTATGGGATCCTAACTCTACCCCAGACCTGAAACCTAACCCTAAACCCAACTCGTCACCTAACTGACGTTAAAGGTAAAGACTGTGTTAATAAAAACATGTTTCTTCTGATTTTAGTAAGGTTAGTTTTAGGACTAAATTATTGGACAGGAATGCTGTTCCAGGATCAGCAAAATATGTTGACCCAGGAACTCTGGATAATCAGGAACGTGCAACAAAGACGCTGTAAGATAACGTGTTACCAAATATATTTATATTCCCATGGCAACTGAAATATTTTTGCATGCACATGTCTTACAAAAATGATGAGCCAGCCTCCGTCTTTCTGCTAATAGCATCTTTCACAAGAGACACATAGTAATTTTTTCCTGTGATTTTTTGGGTTGGTGCTTTAATGCAATGAATATTCCACGTATAGTTCTGGAGAAAACTACACATTCGATTGTAAACTTTGCATGCAGATTTTGACTTAAATGACCACTTTGTTTCCACGTGAAATCTTACCTTCTCTAACCTTTCAAATTATATATATACACACAATATTAAGAGTGAATATGTGCATGAATTTAATGAACATGGTAACCTTCAGTTAATTAACTTGTCTATAGGAAAATTATTCATAAAACTCAAATCCTCAGACTTAAACTACACCAAAGTGTGGCTATGAATGGTTGATTTTATGACAGTCAATTATTAAAATACAAATATTATTTAAAATGCATGAGTTCACGTGAAATTTCTGTTATTATTTCCTTTTTTTACCTTCTCTGAAATCCATTTAAATCCTTTAATTCCTTTTAAATAAAAAGGGCCATTACATATGTGGCAAATGTAAATGCATGAATCCATTCACAACAAGCCAAACTTTGCAACTCGTAAGTAATTATCATTGACACTGGATTTAGTATCAAGTGACCCAACCTGATCACACTAAATGCGTCTTGATTGCACGCAGTGTGTTTGTTGTGCAATGTATACGCGAAAATGAGTTTTTACGTGTATAGAATACACATGTTGGTTAGGGTAGGTTTACGTGGTGTGTGTGTATTACATGCAAATGATCTGTATATCAAATGCACGCACAAACTGCGTATATGCACGTAAAAACTCATTTTCACGTATAAATTGCACGATAACACACAATAGAGACGCATTTACGTGAAAAACAGGCCAAAGAAGACAGAGAAACCCCTTCCAAAAGGTACACCTTATTTACCCCAATGAGAGCGTATTTATACCTTAAAGCTATATATTAGTACATAAATGGTACATATTACCTGTTTAAAGGGTACCACCCCAATGACAGCTTTTGTATATATTTCATGTAGTCATTTAATGATTTATAAAATTCTCACTGGCCAGATTTCTACAGCCAAAGGAAGTGTAGATCGATCTTTCAGACGTTTGTGATGAACGAGCAGCCAAGCAAAAGCTATGAAAGGTTGACGTCGACTTCTCAGCCACACACGAGCCTGTTTCTTGCCTCCCAGTGAAAGGTCTCCATGTGTATGAGAAACATTTGCTTCCCGGCAGGGTAGCGTCTCTCCTGTAGGGGAGGTTGTTCTCTTCAGTGGCAGCCGTGACCTTCGTTAATTGTTTGATTGCACATCAGCATTCCTGTAATGAGTGTGGTTGAGTCAGCCGGTGGAGCTGGGTACGCTTTCTGCAAGGGTTCGAGCAGGTCAGGTTTGCTCATGAGAATACGGGAACATAGTAAAGAAACATTTACAGATGTTTGTTTACTTTATAAACACACATATGGCTATATATATGATACGGTGATCTTCTGAAATAGTACAGCATATCCAGATCTAAAAACAAGCGAGGAATGAAACGTTGAACCCATGACAAGGAATTAAACTTTAACAAAAACAAATGTTTATGGGTTCAATTAAGTAAAAACTGCACCCTAGGGTCCTTTGCACCATGACCTCGAGCCAAACCCCCTTAGAAGCCTTTTTTCCTTTGGTCACACATTGTTAAAGTTAGAGCTTATTTTGAGATATCAGGCTAGTGCAGGCGTCTAATGGATTCAAGTTTGTACCTCGTAAATTAGCTCACTAATAATGCCCAGAATGGTACCGAACTTCTACACTAGTACACATTGGTTCTGTACTCATAAAGCGAGGCATTGGAAAGTTTATAAGTACATCAGGAATTTTAACACTTAACACACACGGTTTAACACTTTACTGTAACATGGCTCTAGAGTTAAACAAACATGGATTAGTGTCGACAAAGTGTCAGGTTCATTTCCTCACATGTTAATCAGCTGAGCTCCAGTGCTGGGTCTGTTGTGTTGGACACATGCACCAGTCATGATTTGAGGAGAAGCTCATGTTGGCAATGCACACCGACTGTGTTTTTAATAAGCAAAAGCCAGCAGTCGTCAGAAGTATTCACGGTGTTGGAGCTTATTTGCATAGTTTAAAGTACACAGTCAAAGTGTTTTGCTCATGTATTATTCCTTTAACAAACCCCTTTCAAATTATTACACACATTGTGCTGAACACACTGAGTCCAAACATGATAAGAAATGGTTGAACTATCACCCATGCATTCATTTATATGTTAATAGGTCAGCTCCCATGGACTATTGTGTTAACACTCATTTTCCATTAACTGCATTTGAATTAAATGTGGTGCATTTTGGTACAATTTTACTGTTAAGAAACAGTTATGAATTTAATTTTTTTAAGTTGCCAGCCAGCACACAATTTTTTTTAAATAATAATAATAATAATAATTATTATTATTATTATTATTATTATTATTATTATTGAATTAATACATTATTTGTATTAATTATATATATATATATATATATATATATATATATATATATATATATATATATAATACATTTATTTTACATATATAATTATATACATTATTCATATATACTATACATATATTTAATAAATTATAGAAATATTTTTGTAAATAATTATTAATTATTATTATTAATAATAATAATAATAATCACAAAACTCTTATGGCCCCAGAATTTTTTTTTATGTATATGTGAAAATGCAATAAAAATAAAATAAAAACTGAGAAACTCAAGTTTTGTTTGCATAAATGAATGTATTTATGTTAATTCAGCAATGTTAAATATCCTAGTAATATGCAGGTTGATAGTGAGAATTTGTCCCCAAACCAAAGTGCTAAGATTAATGCATGGAGAAGTCTTGTTCATTGTTATTTCATATGAACTAATTTTAACAAATGATACCTTGTTGTAAAGTGTCACTGAATAAATGTTACTCAATTTTTATTGTAAAACAGGACAAAATACCATCTACACATGTGCATAATATGAGATTTTTTTAAGTTAACTTTTCACCCTATTGTCAAAAAGATTTATTTTCATATTTTGAACATTTAGCAATGTTTTTTGTTATGCCGCTGGCATCATTTAGTGAAATGTATGCTTAAATAGCCAAGACAGTTATTTTTCCTCAGTGTACTTCCTGTTGCAAATGTGCTTTCTTGCATCTCCCATGCCTCACAATGCAAAGCTGAAGCTCTAGTGTCTCTGAGTATCCTCCACTCCAGCCGTTCCTCACACTCGGAGTCTGTGTGTCCGTGGGGCCGCTGCGGGCAGATACGAGGATGAATAATTGACACATCTGGAACTGTATTTGGCATGCCAGACACAGAGGTTTGCCTCATCCCCGGCAGCGAAGGCCGATTCTCACAGCGTCACCTCAGAGAGAAGAAGTGTCATGCAGATCAACCGCAGCCGGCCATGTTTTATTAATCAAAGTCGGCCATTTATAGAGCTACACATATAACGCTGGACAAACGAGATGCAGAGCTGAGAGAAGAGGCTCGTCTCCATCAAGAGAAGATCATTTATCCGTGGAGACAACCCGATCACACTAAATGCGTCTTTATAGCATGCAGTGTGTTTATCGTGCAATATACGCTGAAAGTGAGTTTTTATCATAGGATACGCTTGGGTTAGTTAGGGTAGGTTTAGTAGTGGTGTGGGGAGAGTGTGTATTACACGCAACTGCGTATCAAATGCACGCGAAAATTATGTTTCACATGCACGTAAAAACTCATTTTGCAATGCGTACTATAGAGATGCATTTACGTATCACTACCATTACAAGACCTGAGGGAAACTTCTAAATGGAGTAAAAGCGTGATGAGATTGGTAACTCTCTCGTTTTTTTTTTTTTGTTTGTTTGTTTTTTTTCACAAAACAGCTTTTTTGCCTGACTTTCAGGTGAAACTTGAAAGGTGAAACTAATATTATATACCCAGCAAACACAGAACGTTCCCTAACATTCCTGAATGGTCCCATGAGGTTATTTTTTGGGGGAACCAAACAAGAACGTTATAGGAACGTTCCATTTTTAGGTTCCATTTTTATAACGTAAGGAGAACATTCTGGAACGTTCCCCTGACCTTAAGGGAATGTTCTACACTGTAAAAATGAATATGCTTTATCTAATCAATAAAATTGTGGCAACAGATTACAAGCAATATTATTAATTAAATTTATCAAATTAGAATTGAGTAATAATTAATCAAATTATTCCTTAAAAGTTAACCATTTAAAATAAGTAACGTTTATTTTAAAAAATTAAACAAAAATATCTGAACAACAGACAGACGTCAAAGATTAATTAAGAACTCTTTATTTTATATTGTCAACATTGAAGACACCTGATGTTAACAAGCAGAATCACTGAAGGAGAAAAATGTCATTTTAAAACAAATCTAAAACAAACACTGATCACAATAATGATGACTTAACTGTATGTTTTTTGGGGTTTTTCGTACATTTTACTCATTTTAAATGGTTAACTTTTAAGGAATTAATTTGATTCATTATTACTCAATTCTATTGTTAAATTGAATTAATAATATTGCTTGTAATCTGTTGGCACTTTTTTTTTTTTTATTTTTTTTTGATTAGATAAAGCACATTCATTTTTATGGTGTAGGAACGTTCTGGGAACTCGAAAACTGACGTTCCCAGAACCTAAATTTGTTTGCTGGGTAGATTCATTACATGCAAAGTGAGATATTTCAAGCCTTTGTTATAATCTTGATGATCATAGCTTACAGCTTATTTCACAATATTCTAATTTTGAAATTGGGTTTTCATAATCATCAAAATTATAACAAATAAAGGCTTGAAATATCTCACTATGCATGTAATGAATCTATATAATATTAGTTTCACCTTTTAATTAATAAAATAAATTAACTTTTGCACGATATAAAAAACAGTTTCACCTGTGAGTGTGTTAAGAGACATCATCATTTATGCTCTTTATGTGGTCTTTTATTGCATTAAAATCACATTATCTGCAAATGCAGTGTTTAAAAAATGTGTTTCTGTTAGGAAGTGAGCAAATTTAACACGTCTTTTTCACTAGACAAACCCTGGCAACCACCCCACACACTCCTAAATGGCAACTAAAAAACAAGCACTCATATTTTCTGAAGAAAACAATTTAATTTTTTCCTCACTCAGGATTAAATAAAATATAGGAGGAAAATAAATCACATGCCAGGCTGAATTTATTTCTCAGTACAGCTTTGGCAAGAGCAAAATCCAAATCCAGTTGGTTTAATAGCTTACTTTGTAATGTAATTTACCTTTGAGGCCCTGTTGGCATGTGCAGCTGTGGCAAGTGCCAGCTCCTGCGTTGGCACACCTGCTGCTGAAGGCCAAAATGAATAAGCATTCATTCTGCGTGGCGCTGAAAAAACACCAGGGCTCTCTTTCAGCCCTCATAAAGCCCCCTACTGACATCACAGCGCTCATTTATAGCTATCTGCTTTTATTCATTTTGTCACTGTAAGTGATACACAACGCCCCCATTTGCATGTCATCGTTTCGCTAATTCGCTCATTACACCTCATTCCTCCTGATGACCTCATGTGTCCTGGGACATCAGTGTAAATGATGAGCCACTAAATATTTGTTTTCATCAGTTTGGAAACAACAGATAGCAATCCTCTCTGGGTGAGGTGATGGCGGGCCCGTGGAAGGACATCTGACAGTCGCTCTGGCTTGGAGAGGCTTTACACTGAATGAGGTCAACTGAAGTGGGGACGTCCAAATATAGCAGCTCCAACACCACCTGAGAGACTGCGAAAGAGGTTGTGAGAGCGTCTATCTCCTAATTCACTAAGCTGAATGTGTTTGGCCATTAGCCTAAATTCAGCGCTAATTGACTATGTTTTAGAGAAGCCAGGGTCACAATATAGAGAGGGAGATTTATCGACGTTTATTTGCCAACCCCTCACTGGAAAAACATGTCATATCACATTGATTCTTGTGTCTTTCACAACTCTTTCAAAGTAAAATGCTAAGTGAGTGATGCTAAAAGTGTTTTTTTAAGTAAAAATATCAAGCGGCAAAATATCAAAAATGTTTACAAGCGGCAACCATGCCATTTTAGCTGCTTCTACAAGTCTTTGAGCTCTTTTATCGTGAGTATTGTTTCACTGGACTCGTACCTGAGCGCTTCACATCATGAGTGCAGTGCTGTACTAGGTGAGCTTTCTAGCAAGTTTACTACAGCAGAAAAGAAACACATTCGGAGCTGATTATGTGATGCAAACCTTAAAATGTATAAAACGTTTGTTTGGTCAAGCAGGATCAGTAGACTTGTAGTTAAGACTGCCTAAATTCGAGACCAAGACACTACCAAGACCAGAGGGTATCGAGACCAAGACAAGACCAAGACAGACCAAGTCTAGACCAACACTGAGACCAAGTCGAGACCAAGATCAAGACAAGACCAAGTCTAGACCAACACTGAGACCAAGTCGAGACCAAGATCAAGACAAGACCAAGTTGAGACCAATACAGACCAAGTCTAGACCAACACTGAGACCAAGTCGAGACCAAGATCAAGACAAGACCAAGCTCGAGACCAACACTGAGACCAAGACCAAGTCTAGACCAACACTGAGACCAAGTCGAGACCAAGATCAAGACAAGACCAAGTTGAGACCAAGACAGACCAAGTCTAGACCAACACTGAGACCAAGTTGAGACCAAGAAACGAGACCAAGTCTAGACCAACACTCGGTCTTGGGGTTAGAGTCCAAGACCAAGACAGACCAACTCCTGACCAAGACCTAGACCGAGTTCGAGACCAAAATCGAGACCAAGTCGAGACCAAGACCCAGACAGACCAAGACTAGACCAACACTGGAGACCAAGTTGAGACCAAGAACGAGACCACGTCTAGACCAACACTCGAGTCTTGGGGTTGGAGACCAAGACCAAGATAGACCAAGTCTAGACCAACACTGAGATCAAGTCGAGACCAAGATCAAGACGAGACCAAGTCGAGACCAAGACTGAGACCAAGACCAAAACATACCAAGTCTAGACCAACACTTAGACCAAGTTGAGACCAAGAACGAGACCAAGTCTAGACCAACACTCGGTCTTGGGGTTGGAGACCTAGACCAAGACCTAGACCGAGTTCGAGACCAAGACCGAGACCAAGTCGAGACCAAGACCAAGACCTAGACAGACCAAGTCTAAACCAAGACCAAGACAGACCAAGACTAGACCAACACTGAGACCAAGTTGAGACCAAGAATGAGACCAAGTCTAGACCAACACTCGGTCTTGGGGTTGGAGACCAAGACCAAGACAGACCAAGTCTAGACCAAGACATAGACCGAGTTCGAGACCAAGACTGAGACCAATACCAAGACTCAGACAGACCAAGTCTAGACCAAGTCGAGACCAAGATCAAGACAGACCAAGTCTAGACCAACACTGAGACCAAGTTGAGACCAAGAATGAGACCAAGTCTAGACCAACACTCGGTCTTGGGTTTGGAGACCAAGACTCCAACCCCAACCCCATGGTCTTTACTGTACACTTTTGGTATTGTGATGTGCAAATGTAAATCTAGGTTTAATATTGTTGTTCTGGACAATAAGTAAGTATTGGGTGTTTTCCAATTTATCTCTTTGTACCTACTGTACATTGAATGCTCCCAAACTCAAGTCTTGTTCCCACCCAGTTTTGGTATATCTTTATTAAAACCAATTACACTTTCTGCAGCATAACAACTTTAGACATGGTATGAGTGTATAACAGAGAAATGAACACTGACGTGACCCCCGATCTCAAAGCCTCGAGGCAAAAGACAATTCTGGAGACTTTCACAGGAGCTCAAGTCATTTCGCTGGGGGAGAATTCCACTGAAGATGGAGCAAGATGTTATTATATGAGAGCAGATTAAAAAAAAATCCCATTGTCCCTGTCTTGAAATGTGGACTGGTGATCAATGTGTGTGTAACTGCCTTGTCCTTAAGATTGTTCTTTTATTTAATACTCCCACAGTCTGTGTGCAGAAACCTCGGGGCTGGCAGACACTCATTACCCTTTATGATGCAACAAACTCGGTGTCTGTGATATGCATTGCATGAAAATGCTTCCCCAGAGAATGTAAAGGAATCAAGTTACCTCTGAATTGTACAGGCTGAATTATACTATGCATTATTATGTGTTGGTAGTTTTGAAAAAGAGCCAGCGATTCCCTTTATTTTAGTTCGCAGTATTGGCACAATAGCATTTAGAGGGTTTTAAAATACGTATCAAAGTGGGTGCTCGCCATTAGCAAACCCCTGGTGTCTCCAGGCTGCAAACGCTGCATCAGGCCATTTTTACAGTCATTCTTTCAGGTTAATGAGGAAGACTACAGTATATGTACAGTTTATGATAAACATGCTGCTTTAAAACATCAAGGAAACATTTTTGAAACCAAATAAACAGAATAAAATAAAACATTTGCGGGGAAATAAATGTAAGCAGTATAACACAATCAACAAGTAATCGAGGATGCATAGATGATATTGCTTTAATAGTTAAATAAATTTAATGTAGAATAACTTACATTTCAGACAAAAATATTTGACACAAATTCCCCTTTTGTGTGTGTTTCCATGAAAACCCATTGCATTCACTTGCAAAGTACACAAATGTTTTGGTAGAAAAACAAAGTTATTTTTAAAATAAATTTGATCATAATTTTTTATTTATTTATTTATTGTGGAAGTACATTTATTCATGTAATGCTAATGTAATGCATCTATTTTTCCCCAAATATATAAAAGCCCATTTTTGTCAGTAATTATAAGTAATTATGATATAAAAAGCCCATATTATGACATTCTAAGTTGACTTTTGAAGTGAAAATATGATTTAAATATTCAAAATTGTGACATTGAGTCAAAGTCGTAGCCTGTGAAAGTTAAAAAAACAACAACACTTTTTATCTAGTACAACCTTTTTACTCATAATGTTGACTTTTTAGTAACAATTTAAACTTTTATGACAAAATTTCAACATTTTGTCACAATTTCGATTTTTGTTTCATAATTGTGATTTACATAACTTTTTTTTCTTTTTTTCATATGCATTGTAAATTAGTATGATTAAATGCATGGTATGCATGGTAAATAAGTATGATTAAATGATTAAATGCATGGTATGCATGATAAATTAATATGATTACGTGATTAAATGCATGGTATGCATGGTAAATTGGTATGACTAAATGCATGCTATCCATGGTAAATTAGTATGATTAAATGATTAAATGCATGGTAAATTAGTATGATTAAATGATTTTTGTATGATTAAAAGAATCAAACAAAAACATTTACATGGTGTATGTAATTCTATTTTTTGGAGATGCCACTATTACCTGGATCTGGCTGAGACACAATCCTGTCATTTTTAATTTGTGCTTTTCTTTGTCATTTATTAATTGAGTTCATAACATGTTATTCATAACAGCAATGTGAAATAGCCTATAAAAGCAATAAAGTCAAACTCCCATTCAGTTTTAACAGCCACCATTAAGTAATTTCCCTATAGAGCAGAATTCAAATATTTCCACTGGTCTGAAAGTCAATAATGTCCTGGCAGCCGCAGGCGCTCTTCAGGGTGGCTTCAGCACTTCGGCCCAGCGATGGTCCTGTAACTCAACAACCAGAGGCATTGGACAGCAGTGCTCACTCCTCCGCTGTGAAGCCACTGCCAGTTACCCGTGCCAAAGATTTGAGTGTTGTGTCCTCTTTTCCTTGCTGTGGGTATTCAGCCCATTCACCCCTTCTCAGCGGAAGGGAACACGGGGGAAAAAACAAGAGAAAATAATGCACTTCCACTGGCACAGCGAATGTTATTTGGCTTTGGCTCCCTGACTCTTGTTTCTTTAAGTAATGGGTTGGCAGAGCAGTCCATGTGTGTGACCGCCACGTTTTGACTGCAATCTTTAATCATTAATGAGCTAAATATTCAAAAAATAAACACGCATTGCCATTTTACAGAGTGCCACAGGGAACAGTGCTTGGTTGCATCTTAAAAAACAAAAGGTTCTTTATTGACAACTATGAACAACATTTAACATCCACACTCTTGGAAATTAAGGTTCAGTATGAGGAGAAATGTCTTAAATTATTGCATAAGAATTCAATTATAACGTATTATTATGTATTCTAGAGATAAAGTATGCTTGTGAGCTGTTTAACTCTTAAGATCTAAACAAAATTAAAAGAAATACAAGTTCTATATAGAATATTTTCTTCTAAAAATGCATGAAACCTTTCCAAAGGGCAACATTATTTTATAAATTATTATTTATTTTATAAATTATATATATATATATATATATATATATATATAAATTATTATTATTTTTTTAGAAATTATATATATATATATATATATATATATATATATATATATATATATATATATATATATATATATATATATTAACATTATTCATTGTGCACTGTTGCTGTTTGAGCATGAGTAATTCCCATCCAAGGCATGCTCAGAATAAAGGGGTGTGGCCTGGTTGAGTTAGTAGTGTGCTGGTGGTTATGGTAAGGGGCGGGACATTTCCAAAACACACTCGAAGCGCTCGACCAATCACAACACAGCTCCAGCTGACCAATCAGAGCACAGTGTGCTTTTCAGAAGGCGGAGCTTCATAGATAAAGGAAGTAAACAGAGCGTTATTAACAGACTGGAAAGAGAGGAGAACAATGGAGAATATGAGAAAAATAATGTGTTTATTTGGAACTTTAAAGCATGGCGACCTGTTCTAGTAGACCCCAAACACTCTTAAATGTTCTTCAGACTAAGAAAAGGGGGTTCTTTGGGGATGCAAAATGGTTTTATCGCTGAAAAAAAGAGTGCATGCTATGATAAAGAAATTATTTTGTTTTACTATAATGCATTATTTTGAGTAGCTTCAAACATTCCTGGAGACTGGATAGAAAAACCATCAAACGCTGCAGTGACAGGCAACAATAAGCAAACATGAAAGCTAACAAGTGTTTTATATCCCAAACCCCTTTACTTTGGCGTGCATCTCGAACGCAAGCATTCAGCCAGCATCCAGCACTTAAAACTGACAATTATGTGCAATTTAGATGAGGATGACTCCAATAGAAGGCCAACTGAGAGATGGTCTGTCTTTCTCCATCTGTCAGCGTGTCCTTGGGGCTCTATTGTGTAAGAGGTTTTTACAGCAGTAACTGAATTATAAAGGAGCCCTGAAACACCTGGGAGGGCGTTCGCGTACAAACAAACGCTTTTGGAAGGGATGGATGGCATGCACTTAAGTTCTGTTACGACTTCTGGTATTAATGTCATGCATATTTTGCTCACCTACATGCATTTGATTCTCCTCTGGAGGTGTGGGAAAAGCCTCTCTGCTGGGTTGGCAATACCTTCCACAAAAGTGGCATTAAGCATTCAAGAGCTCCAGATTCTGCTGAGTGTGAACAGACGGGTCTTTACGGTGGCTGCTCATGCATTCTGGTTGATATCTTATTAAGGCTCTAATTTATGTGAAGTCAAGCAACACTGCTTTGAGAACTAGGTCTGACGTGTCCTGGTAATTGTCGTCTTGGCTGCTTGAAGCCTTTTGAACCTTTGCAGACATCATTTTAGATTGAGAAGATCACTATTTGAGAATGTTTCACTCTAAACAATGCTGCGTTGTTTTAACCCAAAATTGGGTCAAATATGGACAAACCCAAATGTTGGGTTTAAAATTTAACATTCACTTTCAACTGTACATTTTTAATTACATTTTTTACCCAACATGTGGAATTATCCATATTTGACCCAAATTTGGGTTGAAATAACCCATAATTTTTTAACCCATGACTCTTTTTAAAGCACATTTCTCTAGTCGGCGTGATCTCTCAACATCTTGCACTTCGCATTAGCTACAGGTGAATAGGGTAAACATTTGAACAAATATATTACCATATATTCATCTGCAGTTGATTAATTGCAGAACGAATTAGACAATTGACCTATGGCTAAGCCACGCCCTCAAACGCGATGAGCCAATCACAGCGCGCAGCTAACCCAACACACTCGGACATTCTCTGCTTCCACGTCCATTGAAATGCATTGCATTAAGGCCCCGTTTACACGATGGGAAAACACAGATATTTCTCTGCATTTTTCCCTCTCATTTACACGAAAACGCCGTTTTTATCACTGAAAACAATTATTTCTAAAAACTCCGGGCAAAGTGGAGATTTCTGAAAACGCTGGATATTTGTTGTCGTGTGAACTGGGAGAAACGGCGTTTTAGGTTCTCTCTTGTCGATTCTGAGGATTCTGATTGGCTTGCATGGCTTTATCCTTAACCCCTACACTGCCGCCAATAGGTTTGGCATAGTTATGATAGCGCTCGACAGCGTATTTATGCGGGTGTGTGAACGATGTTATTTTTGAAAACGGAGAGGGGAAAATATTCGTTTTGCTAAATACCCAGCTTTGGGTAAATGTGGCCTTAGTCAGTTTTCATTCGTTTTTTCTTGTCATTTAAAGTCTAAAATGGTCAAACGGTGTGTATAGGGTACATTCAACTCAGACACTAGGTTTCCGAGAGGCTGGGCGACAAATAAAATTAAATAAATTAAATTTTGATTTAATAAATAAATAAAATAAAAAAAGGCTGGGATGAATTAAAACAAGGATGTCTACATCTGTTCTAAGTTAAATCAACAACGTATTTGAACGTTATCTTTAAAATCTCTCACGTAACGTTAGGCTCAACATTAGAAAACGTCAACATTAGCTTCTAGCTGCGTTGTACATCATGTCACTTAGCTTCATTAACTTAACTGTTAATAACCGAGATAACAAATGTTAACAATGTTGTGCTGAATGACTCATGTAAATACTTGCACCGACGGTGATGGCAACGTTATGTGGTTTATGTAATTTTTTTCCTGGAGCTGTAGCTTTATCATCGACATTCTCAACAATAAAATTATGAATATAACCCTCCAATGCACAGTTAAGGCCCTTTAGATGACTTGAGATGATATATAACCTTTCTGTCTGCAAAAATCACCAATTGCCTCCTGTGAAATGTCTCCTTTGTGACAGACGCCATAATGTTGACGTGTGTCCGAGTGAGTGGAGGGGGCGTGGCTTAGCCACCGGTCAATTGTTCCCTGTCTGTCAGTCACTTCGACGTTGTGTCTTTTTGGGATCCCTAGTGTCTATGTCTCGTTCTCTGGTTACATTACTAAAACATGTTTATGTTATCTGAAATATCATGTTTAAATATGGAAATTATGTTTTATCTAATTGATCATTGGATGTTGTTTTACAGAGGGGATTTTTAATATCTCCTTAATTGATCTATAAATCAGAAATGACTCCCCCAACAAATTTATTTATTTATTTATTTATTTATTTATTTATTTATTTATTTATTTATTTATTATATTTATTTTATTATTTATTTTATTTAAAGAATAAATTGTTTAATATAAATTAGGTGAATTATATATGAACAAACCATCAGAATATAGATAGGACTTTGTAAGTGCTAAGAAACTGAATCTCTGTTTGATATATTTCTGTGGACTACTTTAAGAGCGCTCGCTGTGAGCCTACAGTTAAATGTCAGTGGTTGTGCTCAAATGGGGAAAAATGCTACATGACCTTCCTAACCATGAAACTTTGAACACACTGCATCCAAAGCGTTCAATGAAATTGCTGACAATGCTTCTTTTTCTCAATCTGACCCCAGCTGAACTTTATTTAGTCTTTCACTGTGCTCAGAAAATTATAACGATGAGAATAAAATGCCATTGTCAGCATGTATTTTGCAGTGAAATTAGTCTTGTTTGATGACTACAGCTCCCATTATGGCTGTTCGTACAGTATCATACTCTATGCTTCAATAAAAACACAAGAAAATCAGGTTCAGAAACAGAATTACAATCTGATCTTAACTGCACATGGTTCGCCTATGGTCACAAGTTACCAACATTACCTTGAAATTAATTAAATCATGTTCTTGAGAAAAAGATGGCAATGTAAAATTTAGTGCATTCTAAGTATTTCTAATATACATCAACATTTTGTTTTTAGTTGAGTGTGCATGTTTGATGCAAGCAAGAAATATCAAAATTATAGTATAATCAGATGCCATATGTGTTATTTACAGCAGTGTCAAAGAGAAATACATAAGCTGCATGCAAAAAAATGATTTAAATTAAAGTTAACAGCTTCCTGTTGTCCATGTAAACAAGTTATAATAATTTGGCATTAATTAAATGTAAAATGTGTTAATTTGATATCAAACCGATTAATTAGCTGCACTTGGTTTGTCAAACTTTTGTGGTTTGAATGATGGATATCCTACGAAGTCATTATTGTTCTGGGAAAAAGTTGTGGCTATAGATAAATTATTCAATGATGCATCATATGATGGTGATTAAAGGATTAGCTCACTTCAAAATTAAACATTTCCTGATAAATGACTCAACCCCACATCATCCAAGATGTTCCATGTCTTTCTTTCTTCAGTCTAAAAGAAATTCATGTTTTTTGAGCAGAGCATTCCAGGATTTTCTCCATATAATGGACTTCAATGCGAGTCCAACGGGGTCCAAATTACAGTTTCAGTGCAGCTTCAAAGTCTCAACACGATCCAGCCGAGGAATAGGAGTCTTCAAACCTTCAGACACGGTGGACCATGAAGTCTCTTATAAAGGTGAAACCCGAAAGATTAGAATATCGTGCAAAAGTAATTCAACTTGAAAGGTGAAACCTGGGTTTTTGTAAGCTGTGAGCCATAATCCCTAAAATTATTACTGAAATAAATTAACTTTTGCATGATATTCACATTTTTTCAAATTCAAATTCAAATCCTAGAAGGTTTTCCTTTTTTAAAAAATCTTAATTTATGTTCAACTGAAGAAAGAAAGACATGAACATCTTGGATGACGTAAGAGCTAGTAAATTATCAGGAGATTTTTATTCTGAAGTAAATGTCTGTCAAAAAAGGTGCCATCTGTCAAAAAAATAAAAAAATAAAATAAAATCATATTCCACACCAGATGGGGCGCAGTATACCTGCTGTTTTGCTCTCTCTCCCTTAGCGCATATTAATCAAATCAATAAACACGATAGTAAACAACACATTCTCATCCCAATTCGTACATATAGATTGACGTTTGGAGACACATTTTTGACCATTCGTCAATATACGACGTTTCGGCCCCCTTAACGTCGGTAGAATGACAACCCGGTATGTCATACAGACTGACGCTGCTACCTTTAACGTCAGTTAGGTGACGGTTGGGTTTAGGGTTAAGTTTAGGTCTGGGGTAGAGTTAGGATCCCATAGCCGTCATACTACCGACGTTTAAGGGGGCCCTAAAAAGTCGTATATTGACGAGTATCCCAAAACGTCAGTTATATGACGAATTAGGGATGAGACTGCGTTGTAGTAAAAGGTTGGAAGTCCGCAGTTTCACAAGAGACATTTGGAGATTTTTAGAGATTAGAGACTTCAATGAACAACATCTCAACACCAAATTATAAAGAGCCGTCTCATAGACGCCTGTCTAAATGCAAGCCGATACAGTTCAACGATATGGGAAAAAAAAAACCCGGCTATTATTTTGAAGTTTTAGATTCATCGTTTTGTTCAAATATTACATTTTTATTGTTCAGTTTGAAATTCATTTAACAGACAGCATTCGCTGATGTTGACCAAGCTAGTGCCATTCAAAGCCGCCAACTCTCTCGAATTCACCGTGAGACACGCAATCGAACACTTTTCACACACTCTCACGCCACAGAAAGGACCACGGAGACCGACAAGACTAGACAGAGCAGGTTCAGTTATAATATATATATACAAAATCTCAGGTCTCAGGTTCTGTCAATTTTATTACGCAATTCAAACAATAAATACCGTTTTGGCGCTTGCCAGAAACTTACCAAAATGTATTCCTCATGCATAATGTCGACCAATCATGTTTTGAACTCTTCCCTGATCTGAAATGTAGTAGTGGGCTGTATTTCCACACGATTAACATCAGGTTCGAGTACACACACAAGCCGTGCGAGTTACTCATGTATTGCAGTTTGGCTGGTGGTTATGTTGCCCGCCCGCATACCGCCTCCCATGGCCGAAACTGGTATTACAACACCTGCCGGGCCGGGGCTAGTAATTTAGCATGCTAATTCAGGTTAATATCTCTGCAACACCATAACTTGTAATTTTTTTAATGACATCATCAACCTAATTTTCTTCTCATATTTATAATGCGTGTAGCTAGCACGCATTCTCATCCCAAGGC
The DNA here is from genome assembly GCA_030378365.1 of Hybognathus amarus. NCBI lineage: Eukaryota > Metazoa > Chordata > Actinopteri > Cypriniformes > Leuciscidae > Hybognathus > Hybognathus amarus. Next base: position 40,946 of record JAQIUQ010006363.1, read on the forward strand.
GTCATATACAACACTTTTGCAAAAGTGTAAAAATCCAATGCACATGGCACCCTTTAGCGTCAAATGAGATGCTTTGGTTATGGGTAGGTTTAGGTCTGGTGTGGGATTAGGGTTAGACCACTAGGAGGCGCCTTCTGCCCCATATATATCTGCGTCTCATTTGACGCTAAAGGGCTCCAAGTGCGTTGGATGTATACGCTTTTGCATAAGCATCGTATATGACGCATTGTGATGAGAACGGGCTCGTGTAGCTAATTTTTTGGATATTTTAACCTCAATTCTTACACATGGCACCTTTATGCAGTGAGTTGCACAAAAATGAAAATTGCGATAGAGGCGCTAAGAAGGTTAGACTGCTGAAATCCCTGGAGAAAACAAACTGAACTAACTAAGCAGATATAAGCTTGTCTTGGCTGGTTTAAGTCAAGGTCTCATAAACACACCAGCTGAAAATCTGAAAGCATCAAAAGAGACAAACCCGGCCAGCTTGGGAGACCAAGATACGACTCTGCAGACTTTGGTTGGTTTAAGCTGTTTTATCATATTTGTATTGATTTGATGTGTTGGCTGGTCGATGTGTATCATCTGGACTGGAGTGCTATGCCAGACAGCTCATCTGAGTTTCCCCTTCAAAAGCTGGCTCTTGTGGGTATGTCTAATAAATATAACCTCTTGACCTGCTGTGTGGTTGCATTACTGCCATCCTGTGTTTGACAGCCACAGTCGTCCAGTGTATATTGTCATTGTCCTAGCAAAGAAAGATCAGCCTGGATTCGCCTCCAAAAGCGTCTTATTTTTCATCACAAATGTTTTGTGAGTTGAATGCATTTTTTTTCTCCCATCTCATTTCTACTATCAAATCTTGAGGATGCATGTGGAAAATTAAGGGTTATGCTCACATGCAATGATAGAAATGTTGCTTACATTTCAAATCACACCTGAGCAAAAGCATACGGATGAATGTGTGAGGGAAGTTTTTAAGGAGATGGGCTTTCCTTAAATAGATGTGATAGAGGTGCAAGAGAATGGCACACAGAAGAGTGAAGTAAACCCTGAGTGTGAAGAGCCCATTGTACGGGTGAAATTATGATAATACCCTATAGCAGGAGTGCTAAAAATCAAGCGCACTTAAAGCAGGTCCTCTCGCCTGAGGTCTGAGCACAGCTGTGCCCCGATACACACCTCCATCCCTTCACTATACCTGTGAAATATCAAAAGATGCTGACAGCCAGAATTAACTCCATCATGCCACACTTAAAATCAGAGGGAAATGAAAGCCAGCCAACGAAATGACCCATTTCCATTTTAATTCAAGCTCACCGCGTGTACATCCACTATACGAGTGAAAGCACCACAACACTAATGACAGCAATCCAGAAAAATTAGAGCCGGTCCATATTGAGAGAGGTCACTTGCTTTGCACCTGAACAGATGGGCTGAGCGGATTCATCGGATAGACACACTAGAGTTATGCAACCCTGAGCTTGTCTCCAGTCCCACTAGAAAACATAAAAGCATATGCCTGGGAAAAATACTAGTTTGTGATTCACATCATATGTTGTTTTATGCATGTATCTGTGTGGGCAAAGACACCGAATGAGACAGCGGCACGTCCCCTGAGACCAAAATCCTGGAAACAAGAGTTTGTGCACATTGAGGAGTTTCTACATTTATTCATTTAGCTGACGCTTTTATCCAAAGCGACTTAATATTGCTATATATGTCAGAGGTCAACCCATTCTTATCCCAAGGCATCATATACGACACTGCCAAAGCATAGACATCCAACGCACATGGCACCCTTTAGTGTCAAATGAGACGCTTTGGTTATGGGTAGGTTTAGGTCTGGGGTAGGGTTAGAGTTAGACCACTAGGGAGGCGCCTTCTGCCCCATATATATCTGCATCTCATATTGACACTAAAGGATGCCATGTGTGTTGGATGTCTACGCGCTTGGCAAAAGTGTCTTATATGACGCCTTGGGATAAGAGCGGGGCCCAGAGGTCGCACGCCTCTGGAACAACTTGCTCAGGGACATATTGGTGTCTCACAGTGGATTCGAACCCAGGTCCCTCACACCAAAGGCATGTGTCTTATCCACTGCCCCATCACCACCCCTGTTCTGTAGCGTGCTCTGTACACTCTTAAGAAAAAGTTCTATATAGAACCTTAAAAGGCTTAAAAGGAACCTTTAAAAGGTGACCTTTGTCACCTATTGGTTCCTCTGGGTTCTATATCAGAACCCCTGGGTTTGCATCTTGGCCAATAGAACCAATAGGTTCTATATAGAAGCCATTTTGGAGTTCCATATATGAAGAGGGGGATGGAACCATTTCTGGTTCTAAATAGAACCATTTCTTATAAGAGTGTAAGGAAGGGCCTGATCCTCCTAATGTTGTGCAAGGCAAATCTGACAGTTCTAGCAATGTGGACTGTGAAGGTTCAACTGATCATCAATTACAACCCCAAGGTTCCTAGCTGACCTAGATGGAGTTATGGATGATGAGCCTAGCTGAATGGAGAAGTTGATGAAGTGTTGGGTTGGCCGGGATCACAAGTAGCTCTGTCTTCGCAAGGTTTAATTGAAGGTGGTGGTCCTTCATCCAGACAGAAATGTCTACGGCAGCTACCGTCAGATCATCAGGCTGGAATGAGAGGTAGAGTTGAGTGTCATCAGTGTGGCAATGACAGGAAAAGCCATGTTTCTGAATCACAGATCCTAGTGATGACATATAAATGGAGAATAGGAATGGTCCAAGCACTGAGCCTTGAGGTACCCCAGTAGCTAGATGTTGGGTCTTAGATGCCACACCTCTCCACAACACCCTAAAGGCTCGAACCATTGGAGTGCAGTTCCCGAGATGCCCTTCAGTCTTGATGATCGACAGGAGAATCTGGTGGTGAAGTGTGTCAGACCAGATTCATCATGATGAGGACTGAGGATTTAGAAGCTGCTCTTGCCAGTCTCAGCGCTTCAATTACTGAGAGCAGGGCAGTCTCAGTTGAGTGTCCGCTTTTGAAACCAGACTGATTTTTGTCTCGAGAGGTTGTTCTGTGCTAAGAAAGGAGGAGATCTGGGTTAAAGACAAGAACCTACTGAATGAAGGTGCTGGGAATGGTTCCAGGCCAGCTGACAGCGCTGCGTCAGTCAGGCGAGATTGTCATGTCCCAGCTGACCTTTGTCACATTCACACACTGAGACACACTGAGACACAAAGACCTCTGTGCTCTCAAGAAGAGAAGATCGCCTATTGAAAAATGAAGGTGCATGTGTGACCTATAGAGACCTTAATGACAATGGAAGAGAAAGTCAAACCATATGGAGATGTAAACAATAATAATACATTTTAGTATGAAGACTTCAGATGCAAAAGCCTCTAAGTGCCATCATAAAAATGCTATGAGACTTGTATGTTTATGTTCCGTATATTTCACTTTAATGGGGAAGACAATTACCTTAATTGTCATTAAAACGAAATTACTGAACTTAAATTACAAGCTTGATAAAATGCTCATTTCGAAATGCAGTTTTCAGAGTTTTCGAATATGTTGAATATAATGTATAATAATGCAATGGGGAATATGTGTGTGTCCTGATCATGCCAGATGTCTGATGTTAACACAAGTAAAAAGTGGCCAACATAATTTAAAAAAAAAAAAAATATATATATATATATATATATATATATATATTTTTTTTTACTTTACCATATGTCTTGAGAGTTATCGCAATAATATCGTATCGTGATACAGAAATCGTGATATGATATTACAAAGTTATTAATGGGCAGTGGAATATATAAGGTGGACCATTGAAATAAAGATTTACGAAACATATTTCAAACTGAAAATGTTTTTTATTTTAAACCTAGATTTAAAATAGGTTTATGTAAATGCAAAATGTTATTTTTAAAATACTTTTTTGTACAATATAAACAAATGGATATAGTATAGTAGAAATGTAGATTTTAATTGTAAATTAAAATGACAATTATACAAAAATAATAAATAATAAAAGTAACTAAGCCAAACTGAAAAATATATTAATTATGTAAATATGTAATATGTAATATATAATATAAATATAATTTTGACCATATATATATATATATGTATGTGTTTGCATGATAATATTTTTAAATAAATGTATATGTGCAGTCTCATTCTCATTGTGAACAATTTCCCTCTTATGTTTCCCCAACCTCAACTTTTCCAACTGAGAATCTTATGCCAAAAGGATATGTGTTCAGTAAATTGAGTTGCGATTGCCGTTTTATGTAATATCATGAACAGTAAGTAGAACAATACTAACAGAGATGCTTGCCCAAGCAAACACCACTATGCTTTTTGCTTCCCAGAGATGTGAGGAGAAGGTTTGAGTCCTGACCTGATAATGCCTGTTTCAATATGAGCGGGATGAGACCGCGTGCGGCAGATGTTCACAGTCCTAATTCTGTTTGCTTCACAGAGGAGGAGGGAATAGAGATGAAACAGCTGGCTCTGCTCGTAGGAGGAACATGTCAGCCATACATAAACTTCACGGTTCGTCTGAATGCACGACGGCCATCAGCTCTCCTGAAACTGCCAGAAGATCTTGACTGACTTTAAATGAATCAAGTTCTCATGTTTTATCTCATCCCGATTACAGTCAGATGCTTTCAGGACTGCTTGATTAAAGCTGCAATGAACATGATTGTGCTCACAACCCAACATTTATTTATTTTTCTATTTTTTTAACAATGTGCACTGATAAATTGCCCACAACAAGATCTTTCAAAAAGCAACTGATCAATATGGATTTCAGTGCATGTGATCAGTTAGTTGATGAGGAATATACTCGTTTAATCTCATTGCAAACCTGAGTTGTGTTAATATTTTTTCATAACTCTGAAAGCATTATCCTGTTTTCCATAGCAACTAAGAGAAACAGTAAATTGGTCAAACTGCGTTCTTGTTCTGATCTCAAACTGGGCTTTGAATAGAGAAGTGATCACAGTCACATCAACACCAGAGTGACACAATCATCTCGTCTTTTTTATTTTATATTCTATAACATTTGACTTCTTTCCTCCATAATGGACATGCAATTAATTCTGTATTCATTGTGCACGTACAGTGTCTCTTTTGGGATCTAAAACATATAGTTTCATCAACACTGGGACAATCAGTGTTTTTAGTAACATGATTTGGGCAGAAACACAGCTTTACATTTTATGACATAATTTAGTGTTTAAAAAAACTGACATATTGTTATAAGCACATGAAAGTTGTATTTCAGTCAGATGTTGCAGGTTAAAGTTCACATGAATGACAGACGTGGTACAGGAGATGTCTGTGAGGCCAAAGCATTTTTAACACTAAATGAATACAAATACATGTGCTGGATTAATATGGATTTTTTAATTATGGAGTTTTTGGTCACCATCTATGTTTATTGCAGGGAATAAGCATTTTAAATAATTTTAATATACTATAATATACTGTACCTTACAAAATATATTAAATTGCAAACTGAATGTAATATTTTCAGACACTTAAATGTATTTAATTATTGCTATTTAAATTTAAATGCAATTTAAATCTTAATATGTGTTTTTAATGTGTTCAGAGAACAAAATCGTCACTTTTTGGAAAATTGCCGAATTGTTGCCGAAAAATTATTTTGCCAAATCAACTTAGATAATTTATGTAGTTTAGATAACATAAAAAGAGTTTCTGGTGAATAAATTAATCTCCTTCATTGTATTAACTCAATTTTTCCATTTCAATTAACAAAATGTTTTTAGGCAACCAGGTTACTTTTTTTTTTTACGTTAAACCAAATATATTTTGTTTTTTTGTTTGTTTGTTTGTTTGTTTGTTTGTTTGTTTGTTTGTTTGTTTGTTTTTTACAGTGTGGTGTTCAGGAAACACACATGTTTCAGAAACACCAAACCAACATTAGAGATGCTGTGATGCCATTGGTCCACTGGTTATTCCATGTCATCCAATCACAGCCTCTGCTGAGGCAAAGTTTGTGTTGTTTTTTTTTTTGTTTTGTTTTGTTTTTTTGCACATTGAAGAATGTATTCAGTAAAAGTGTTTCCAATGTAGTTAATGTACATGTCTTATCTTTTTTTTTTTTAATTTACTTATGAACATCTTGACATATCTATTTTTCGACAATATCCCAAAATGCACATAACAATAGGGATGGAAACCTAGTGTTGATTGAGCACAACAATGGTGCATAAGTGATCATTAGCCGAGATTATATAATGTAGTTGTGTAGATTATTCTGAATGCATCAAGCCATTTGCACACAGATAGTTGAATTCTTTCCATTGCACACACACTTCATTTGAACAGTTTGAGGCGGCTTTTGCAAAGGCTCGCCGCTCTCCTGTTGCATTATGCATTTGGAAGCGGTAAAATCGCTTCATTTTTTCCACTTTTCAGAACACCATCTTATCTCTCAGACAATACGGGCAAGCCGCCACTGACGGATGTGACACAGACAGCAATGGATTATATTCAGAGAGCAAGCGTGGACGCCGCGGCCTGTCACTTCACATTTCATGTGACCATCATGTGGAGATGCTGAATGGAGAACTGGGAGAGTGAGGAGAGACTGGGTCCCTGGAGATGATGGCCAACAGTTTCTGTGCTGTTATAAATCAAAGCCTGTCAATCCTGGAGCCTCGTTTTGAGAGGATCTCAGATACAGTTTGGATGTGTGCAAATTTAAAACTTCAATAACTTCTTCATACTTTTATTTTTTTAAGTGCTTTTACTTCAGCAATAATCAGCAGTGTTGTCTTTAAATCAAGACTAAACTAAGGTCTTTATTCCAAAGCTTCAATTACAACCAAGTTTTAATAGTGCATTGTAATGTCCATCTCAAAAGGGGGGTGACAATTAACCATTATGTGCCAAAACAATTTGGTTGAGCATGTTTTTGAAATTTATTACAAATATACTTAAGTTTTTCCATAGCACCAAGTAACATCATTTTGTAAAGTTAATGCTCTTACAGTGTAATATGTGAAAGAAAAAAATGCTTAGCTTGCAAAATTTCACCAAAAACAGTTCACATGGCTGGGGTGATTTATTAGTTTCTGACATCCATGTTAGAAGAAGTGTTGTGACCAGTGCTGTTGATTGACACTGTGAAATCTCAGTGGATTTTTACTATTTTTTTTATTTTTTTGCAGTAATATACCTCAACCAGATGATAGAAATGACTCAATCAGTTTGAGTTAAGTTAGGTACTGCCTCTCAATAACATATAATGACTCAAAAATGTGCTCAAGTGTTTGGTTGAGAAGTCACTTAAAGGGTTAAAACATTAAACAATCGTACAAACTCCAAACTTTAAAATGGTACTGTACATTAAATGTTTATTAAAGCTTTCTTATGGATGTCAGGTGTACATTAGATCTATACATCTCTGTATACTGCTAACATATTGATGAATGAGGGATCAATGCACTAGGAATGCTACATCTTCCTCCCTTTCCATCTAAATCAATGTGGATATGTTTCTGAGTTTACCTCAAACACACACAGATACTGTACATACAGACACCACAGAGGACTAATAAATATTAAGAAGCGGAAGAGATCCATCAGGCACTGTGAATACAGTCGTATAAATCTTTAAAGCTTGCCTTCCTGGTGAACAACTACATTAATTGAATTTGCAGGACAGGAGGGCTAAACAAAACCTTCTTCCTCCAGATCCACAGCCGAAACACAGGGGCAGGTCGACCATTTCAGACTAAATGAATGAATGAAGTCTCTAACTCTGACAGGTTTTAATTAAATAGCGGTCTGGCGCCCACCTGTGCTTCTCTCTTTCAGCTCTTCTTCTAAAGCGTATCCCACAAACCCAGCTCTGCTAAAGCTCGAGTGTGAAGGCTACAGTTAATGAACATCGCACCGCTAGGGTCCCCAGAATGAGGGCCGCGTCAGTCTGTGCAAGACATGTACATTAAGGTAGATCCTCTTTGTTCGTTTGATGCGCCTCATGCCGGCTGTAAGTTGATTCTGTGCACCTCCGTCATGCATTTCCCCGCAGGCATTACACACCAGCAGAACTTTCTGGAGAATGATGTTGAAGCCGGGAGGGTGTGTGAATGCCTGCATTATCCCCACAGGTCTGCTGAGGAACCATCTCCCCACTCCACTGCCCATTCTATTAAAGAAGATAGTCCTGCATTTATGAAGCCTGTCTGACATGTTCAGTGGCCAAATACAGTGTATGAGATTGCTGCATTACGTTCAGCTGGCATACATGTGTGACCCTGGACCACGAAACCAGTCACAAGTTGCACGGGTATATGTGGCAATAGCCAACAATACATTATAGTTCAAAATGATCATTACACTCTAAAAAATCCTGGGTTGTTTCAACCCAAATTTGGGTGAAATATGGACAAACCCAAATGTTTGCAATTAAAAAATGTACAGTTTAAGTTAAAGTGAAAGTTGAAGCTGGTAAAAATTTGAAATTACATTTTTAACATTACCTTTGAGTTTTTAACATTTGGGTTTCTCCATATTTTACCCAGATTTGGGTTAACAACCCAGCATTTTAGTGTGTAATGAGATGCATTGTTCCTTGAAGATCATTTCAGCAAATTTCCTACTGTAGATATGGAATATATGTTTTTTGTGAGTGGATGCAGCAAAATCACGAACATAATTGGACAACTTGAAGGCAGATTTTCTCAAGGGTTAGATTTTTTTGCACCTTCAGCTTCCAGATTTTCTCAGCCAAATATTGTCCTATACACTCTAAAAAATATAGGGTTGTTTCAACCCAAATTTGGTTAAAGTATGGAACAACCCAAATGTTTGCAATTAAAAAATTTACCAGTTGAACAGTTGGAGTTGGGTTAAAATTTGAAATTACATTTTTAACCCAACAGTTGGGTTTGTTCATATTTGACCCATATTGGGTTGGAACAACCACACATCGTGAAGTGTAGCTTAGATCACGTTCCATGAATATATTTTGCTAAATTTCCCTACCATAAATATACACTCTCAAAAATGCTGGGGTTGTTTAACCCAACTTTGGGTCAAATGTGGACAAAATCCTAAAACATTGGGTTAAAAAATATTAATGAAAAAAATAACCATATTGCCTGGGTTTGTCCATATTGAGACCAAAGTTGGAGTTAACACAACCCAGCATTTTTAGAGTGTATACAAATATATATTTTTGTGAGTGGATGCAGCAAATATTTGAAGATCGGACAACTTTACAGGCGATTTTCTCAAATGATTTTTTTTGAACTTTCAGATTCCAGATTTTCTCAGCCAAATATTGCCCTATACACTCAAATTTGGGACAAAACCAAAAATGTTGGATTAAAAATGTAGCCTAATTTGAAAAAAAATAAAGTACCTTTGAAGGTGAAAGTTGAGTAGGTTAACAATAGGGTTAGCATTTTAAGTGACATTTGACATTTTTAACCCAACATTTGGTTTTGTCCATATTTGACCCAGCAACCCAGCATTTTTTAGAGTGTAATAACAAACCATACATCAATGAAAAGTTGATTCATTCAGCTTTCAGATGATGTATATTTATATATTTAAAAAAGGTACACTTGTGACTGGTTATGCGGTCCAGGTTCACATTCATAACACTACACTTTATCTGAAGGGGTGTGCATAAGACTAACATGACACCTTCATAACCATGACATGACATATGTCTTGAATATGAAGTAAGGTTCATGCATGTTTATGACAACTGTCATTAAGTGTCTGACAGGTTATGATGTATTGATTTTGTCAAGGTGTCATAACAAAGACATCTCTAACAATGTCATATTTGCAATAAAAATGACATAATTGAGCGAAAGACACATAAGAACACAAATATGCATAAAACTTCCTTCATATTCATAACACATGTCATGATTATGAAGGTGTCATGTCAGTCTTATGCACACCCCTTCAAGTAAAATGTTACCAAATATACTATAAAAATACAGCAAAAACTGTGATATTGTGAAATATTATGACAATTTAATTTAAAATGCATCATTTTTTCTGCAAAAAAAAAAATGTTAAGAATTTGATGGACACAAATGATTGGATCACATATGTTCAGTATATGTGTACATGCACCCCACACACACATGCTTCATGCTCTAACGCTAATTAGACGTCACACAGTCACACACAGAAGAACTGGTCCTGTAGATCCGCTGGATGTGTGCTAATGCGCTCTGCCACTAATGCTCAGCGAGAGATGTCTTCTGCCATATCCACTCTTTTGAAATACATAAATAAGATAAATACTGTTGTGCGGATTCTGCCGTTCCTCTAATTGTGAGTGTGTACTGATGTATTGGAGATGAAACAAACCATGAAATCACGCTTGACAAGCGGAGGAACATTATGTCAGAAAAATTTGTTCAATTTCTGTTTTCTTCTTTTACAATCTGTCTAGCAAAATATGTGTGTCGTGTTTCTAGTGCGGCTCAGGTGTCATATTCATACACTCTAAAAATGCTGGGTTGTTTTAACCCAACTTTGGGTCAAATATGGACAAACCCAGCCATTGGGTTACATTTTTTAAATTACATTTTTACAGCAATGTTCAGACACCAAAATCAGACACCATATATATATATATATATATATATATATATATATATATATATATATATATATATATATATATAGTATATATATATATATATATATATATATATATATATATATATATATATATATATATATATATATATATATATATATATATATATACTGTATTGCTTGCTTATTGTTTTTTTATTAAACTATATATAAAATTAAGTATTATGAAAGTAATGAAATGCATTTTTTTATTATTGTTATTATTATTATTATTATTATTATTATTATTATATTATTTTTTTTTTTTTTTTACTTTAGCGGTAAAAAAAAACCTGAGACCCAAAAATAATTCAACTTTCACTCAAGTGCATCCTAAAAAGAGTTGTTTCTGCCTCATGTTATGCACTCTAAAAAGGCTGGGTTGTTTTAACCTAATTTTGGGTCAAATATGGACAAACCCAAGCCACTGGGTTAACATTTTTAAATTACATTTTTAACCCAATGTTTGAGTTTGTCCATATTTGACCCAAAATTGGGTCAAAACAACCCAGCATTTTTTTAAATTACATTTTTAACCCAATGTTTGAGTTTGTTCATATTTAACCCAAAATTGGGTTAAAACAACCCAGCACTTTTTAAATTACATTTTTAACCCAATGTTTGAGTTTGTCCACATTGACCGAAATTGGGTTAAAACAGACCCAGCATTTTTTAAATCACATTTTTTAACCCAATGTTTGAGTTTGTTCATATTTTAACCAAAATTGGGTCAGAAACAACCCAGCATTTTTTTTTATAATTACATTTTAAACCCAATGTTTGAGTTTGTTCATATTTGACCCAAAATTGGGTTAAAACAACCCAGCATTTTTTAAATTACATTTTTTAACCCAATGTTTGAGTTTGCCTATTTGACCCAAAGTTGGGTTAAAACAACCCAGCATTTTTAAATTACATTTTTAACCCAATGTTTGAGTTCATCCATATGTGACCCATGTTAAAACAACCCAACAGTTTTAGAGTGTAATGATGGGATGAAAGCGCATTACACACACTCTTCCACCTTCCCTCATTCAGCGGTCCGTGCGACAATAACGTCCCAACAAGGGACACGCTGAAATCCTCATGCAAACCTCAGGCAAATTAAACCTAACAAAGTGACTGTGTTCTTGGCACGGAGGGTCCTTCACGGCCACCCATGTTTCTCAAAGTTAATTTTAGGCAAAAAGAGTGATTTGTTTAATGATCGCAGCCCAGCAGGACACACTCTATTTTTACAGGAGGACAGCGATGGGTGACCATGTGTCCGGAGAACAAAGCACACGAGCAGCATAAGACACAAGCAGGCCTTTATTGGAAATAACAGCCTAATGCCTCCCGGATCTCAGAGCTGCTTCATTCTTTGATAATTAGTTGGCATTCTCAGCACAAAATAAACAAATAATGGAGGAGTGTGTTCGTTGTGTGCACAGCTGAGCTTGTGTTTGCCAGCATCAAAGCTTCGTCCCTCCTGGCCTGCGTGTGCCTGCTGGATGCGGTCAGACATTAGAAACACTCACACACACACACACACTCACACACACACACACACACACACACACACGCACATGCAGCTGGGTTGCAGGGTGAATCTCTGCTGCCCCCTACAGGAAGACACGCTGCAAACACTTACATCTTTACATGATGAGCTCATATGTCCTGTTCAAACACACACACTAGCCTAAATATAAGATTTATGTATTTGAATTCCATATATAATGTCATTTAGCTAAACAAATTAACTTTAATGAGATGCAAATTTGTTCAGTCTGACAGTTCGACGTACGGCCTAATGACATATTCACCCTTTACCCAAAAGTCATTAAAGCATGTTAAAGATTATGCAAGAATATTGTGTAGTTGTGTTTGTAGTTAAATGTTTTTATTTTTGATAATGACAAATTGTGCCAACATTATTTCTGGCCAGGCAGTCAAAGAAATTATGAACACGTGCAAAAATATATTAACAACTGATTATGTTGTAGTTATTTTTAGGTTCTATTTTTATAAACTAAAGGGAAGTAACAGTTCCCATAAAGTTTCCAAGAACGTTCCCATAACCTTAAGGGAACGTTCTATTTACGTTAAGAAAACTTTCCTGGATCACTAATAGGGAACGTTCTTGGAATCAAAAACTAACGTTGCAGATGTGGTTGCCAGAACTTGGCCGTTAAAATACGGTACAGCGTTATTGGTTCTACAGACATAACTTAAAATTTACAGTAATAAGCCATATTTCATTTTCTGATAAAATGTTGATTTACCAACCTTTTGATAAATTGATCAATCTGTTTTGTTCCATTTTAATACACTGACAACCACAAATCACAGCAGTGATGAGAGATATGAAACAAGTAGTCTTCCATACACTGTAAAAAAATTATCACGATTTTAACGGTAAAACACTGTAAAAATGCAAAAGTGCAAAACTGTTAATTGGTAAAACAGAAAGTTTCCCTAATATATATACGGTAAATAACTGTAGTAGATCTCATGGTACATTTAATGTAATTTCATTGTAAAATACCATTAAATTTACAGTTTTTGGAAGTGAAAAAGAACAAGTCATTGTCATTGTGATGACAAAACAAATATGAATACTTCAAAAGGTCAGTAAATTAACACTATATCAGCTGCAACGCATTCTCATCCCAAGGCGCCATATTTTGACACTTTTGCAAAAGCGTAAATATACAACGCACAGGGTACCCTTTAGCGCCAAATGAGACGGTTAAGTTTAGGTATGGGGTTGGGGTAGGGTTAGGCCACTAGGAGGCGCCTTCTGCCCGCTTTATTTTACGTCTCATTTGGCGCTAAAGGGTACCTGTGCGTTGTATATTTACGCTTTTGCAAAAGCGTTTGTATATGGCGCGTGAAATTTGGTTTAATGCTGTAAAATTATATACGATAAGTCTGTAAAACCTAAAATGTTGCTACCGTATTTTTAACAGGAAAACTCTAGTAACCACAGCTGCAAGTTTTTCCCCGTAAATTTAACATTTTATTTTTTTCATCATTTTTTTTTTTTACAGTGTAAGAAGGTTAATACATATATGAAGGAGATACACAGTGTTATTCACACAAACGTCATGGTAACACACATGAAATTATAAAAAATGCAATAAACATTAATTTAACAACATTAAATGTAAACATAAAAACAAGAAAACTATGAGGAATGGCAATTACGGTTTGTCACTGTAAATTATACAATGAGTTGTTCTTTTTCACTTTCAAAAACTGTAAATTTAACGGTATTTTACAGTAAAATTAAATTACAGTTATTTACCGTATATAGTGTGGAAACATTGTTAACCAATTAACAGTTTTGCACTGTAGCATTTTACCATGTTTTACTGTTAGTCACAATTATTTTTAGATAAAAATAAAAATAGAAAAAAAATGCCTTGTAAATCTCCTTTATATCAACACAGTATTGGGTGTGATTTTGATGGCATGTTCTTTATGTGAGCAATGAACCGTCCTCTGAGATACTATTGTGTAGGTTCACTAAACAGTAAACACCATGTGAGTATTTCAGTTCCTTTCACAGTCTTTATCAGCAGTCGACCTCACGAACACATTCACCAGTGCGATCGTGTGTTCATTCGACGGCAGCTTCTAGCGTGGCATTGCTCAGCGCTCATTATGTTGAAGCTTTTGACATGTAAAAAATGAGCAGCAGAAAGCCCTCTCAACATCTCCACCAACAAACACCCCACGAGAGTCATGCAAAAATATTCATCTCATGAAAAACAGGTGCACTGCAACAAAAAAAAAGAGAGAGAGAGAAGGATTTGACTCAGTTGCCTTGAAGGAAAGCTCGGCCTGTTCAAACACAGCCCAGGCTTTTGCCTCGGGAACAGCTGTGTGTGAAGATAAAACTCGTGGAGTTGGTGAGGTAGTTTGGTAATAGGATTGCCTAAAGCTGTAGATGTCGACACGAGGAAGCAAACCCTGATAATCTTGACATGAACGTTCCCCTGCTGCTGCGGGCTCTCGCTTCAAAACGTGCAACATTTGATCAGTGTGTGCGAACCAGAACATCGTAACATTGAGGAAACCTCCGTCCTAAAGTCAATACACTAATGGTGTGGGTTAACACAATGGCATGTTGCCGACTGAGTCTTGAGATGATGGACTTGAATCCAAATCTAAAGTATGATAATGTGTCCATTCCTCTTTTTGAAGGCATAATTGTATGTTTTCAGAGAAAAATATTCAAGTTCATTGTCTCTTCTGCTCACCGAAGCCTGCATTAAAACACAGTTACAGCTAAAATATTGGGAAATATTATTACAATTTCAAGTTTTTTATTGAAATTTACTCCAGTCTTCAGTGTCACATCATCCTTCAGAAATCATTCTAATAAATGGCGAGTTATTTCAACCCAAATTTGGGTCAAATATGGACAAACCCAAATGTAGGTTTAAAAATGCAATAAAAAAATTACTGTTGAAATTGAAAGTTGAAGTTTAAATTAAATTTTTAACCCAACATTTGGGTTTGTCCATATTTTACCCAACTTTTGTTTAGAGTGCGTTGATTTGCTGCTCAAGAAACATTTTGGAAATGTTTTTGCTGCTTCAAATTTTTGTGTAAACCATGCATTATAAATTTGTCCAGGATTATTTGATGAATATAACATTCAAAAGAAAATGTATAAAAAAATAAATAAATAAATAAAAAAATATATATATATATATATATATATATATATATATATATATATATATATATATATACACACACACATATATATATATATATATATATATATATATATATTATTATTATTATTATTATTTTTTTTTTTTTTTGTAAATGTCATAACTGTCAGTTTTATATTGCTGTCCTCGCTGGAGAAAAGTATTAATTTTACTTTATATAAAAAAATACTGACCCCTAACATGTTAACAATCAATGATAGTATTAATATTTGATCAGAAGAGGTTACATAAGATCAGAAGGTTAATATGATATATATATATATATATATATATATATATATATATATATATATATATATGTATAGAGATGAGAGAGAGGGGGGGGGGAGAGGAGGGAGAGGGGGTTGTCTTGGCAATCATCTGAAATAAAACCCAAATAAATGTGATATTAATAAATATATACTGTATATATTTTTAACACTGTATGGGAGGCTATTCTTATTCTGCCAACAAAAAGTCAACCTAAAATTAAGTCATAAATGGGAATATTATCCTCCAAAATGCCCAATTCAAACAAACTTCAATATGGACACTATATAGTATTTTTCATTGTCTAATCACAGATGCTGTTAGATGTTGGAAGAAAGAAGAACTGAAACATATAAAGAGGGAACGGTCATTTAAGCCTATTCAGCATCTGAATGAAGGCGAAGGTCCCTTAACGCCTTCAGAAACAACCTCCAAACACAAATAATGGCCTGCGATTTGGCCTCATTCCAGACAAAGGCTCTGCTAATGTTTGATTAATGGTCCCCGAGTGCACTCACTTTTCCTCTCAAAGACGGGCGACTGGACGACGGGGATCGAGCCGGAGCCTGGCCGGGTGCAGGTGACCTTGTGTAACGTAGGCCGGAGCCCATGTCCAAAACACAACATCAGCAACATTTTCTGCTCTGGTGACTTTTCATCTGAGGCGCCCGCACACTTCTCCACAAACCACTGAAGAACTGGCCAAACTCCACATATGTTTTCCCAGGAGCGAGAGCAGATCGGAAGCCAGCGGGGACACGAAGCCAAGCAAGGAAGAAGTGTAGCCATTCGCTGAAACACTACACACTCCTGTTCCCGCGGCTTACACTCTTACACTGCTAAACTGATTGTGACTCCAGCCAGGTCTGAGAGACTCAGATGTAATCTGTTCACACATAATTGTGTTTTGTTTCAGAAGCCGTCTATTTCATATCCTTAAGCTGGGAGCTGTTTTGCTGGGTTTAATCAGGTTCATTCCTTAATGAACAAAGCATGGAGAGAACAGACTGATCCATTATACCTAGTTGTGTAGAAGTCTCATTATGTACTGTTTAAGCGATTTTATGTCAAATTCATACATAAATAAGGTCAGACTACTACTATATGCAGTGGTTTGAACACAATCAACAGTAATAAAACATGAATCAACATAAGTTTTGCATAGCATCACGTTATGCAAAACTACTGCATTAATAGCCTTGCCAAGGTATACCCACTATTATCTGATGTAAAACAGCAATCTAATGTCAGCGTTGCTAAACTTGTGTAGCATTATTTTAAGACAGTGTCTTGTCAAAACAAAAGCGGCATATAAGTCACTTACCTGCTCATGAGATACATCTTTTCAGATATCCTAAAGTCGATATATGAATATTTTGGCTAAGTCCTGTTTACACGAGAACGCTCGCGGTATGAAAACGTAAAAATATTTTATCAGATGTGCCTTTCGTTTACACAGCGATGCCATTTTTGGGGCTTCAAAAACGCAAAAAAGTGAAGTCTACCCTTCAGAGTGGAAATCTTAAAAGCGCGCCACCGTCGCGTTCCTGTCTAAAGGGTAAAAACGCGAAAGTCTGCTAAGACAGTGAAGGTTGTACGCAGGCGCGCGTAGACTGGGTGTTGTTGTGTGGCAGTGCTAGCCACCTGGAGTGATACTACATCGAATTTCACACAGTTTTGCATCACCATATGCACACAGATTTCCCACCCATAACATTTGTCGAAACGTCAATAAAAGTGATAATGCATTTTCTCTTCAGATTCAATTCAGTGTAAACATAAAAAAACACTAAAGAAAACTAGCCTGGCTAAACGTCAGACCAAGTATCATTGACATTGAGACGTGGTCTGGGAACCACATGTTAATTTTCAGTTTGAGCGTGGTTTACGAATGCCCAGAGCCGTTTAATTGGGTGCTACGAATGTTTATCAAATGCGTAGCTCACAGCCAATCGGTTTAATTATACCAGCTGACGTATGTAGAGCGACAGAAAGTAGACGAAGGTACACCATGGCGTATGTATCTAAGGCTGCGTCGAAAGGTAACTTCGCGTCTGCTGCCATGTTTGATCCATAGGTATAAACTAGGGGCTGTTAGTTAAACGCGTCATTACGGCATTAACGAAAACCCATTTTAACGGCGCAATTGTTTTATCGCGTTATTAACAGTCTTTTTGGCCTAGCAAACTTTGTAAGTTTTTTATATGCTTTTGCAACAGGATCTTGGCATGAGTGACGCGTGTGCTGCATGAAACCCATTCATTTCAATGGCTTGTGTCGAATCAGGACGTTTTGTTGCTTCGTCGACGCAAAGCGCAAGTAGATCTAGCAAGACCGGAAACAAAACAACAGGCATGCCACACACACTTGTTTGGCCAAATAGTAGGTTAACGTTACTTTTTGAGTGGATGACGAGCGCGAGACCCGTAATGGATGCCGATAAGATTCTGAATGGAAAGTTTACTTTTAAAAGTTGCAAAACACACACAGATGATGCAAATTCTCCGCCCCCTTGTCAATATCAGGACCTCGCCAGTATATCTTTCACCCTTTCATTGATAGACAGTGTTACATTGTATGAGAGATTATTTGCTCCAACTGAGAGTGTTAGTTTGAAACTGAACAGAGTAAATGCCAATATTGTTTTCAATAAAAAAAAAACATTTGCAGAAAGCAAGCCGATCCACTTTTGCACGTTGATAAGAGCATTAAAATGAGAAAAAATAATGTGAGAAAAAGAAATCAAGAGACATTTAGAATAGATAAAAATCTGTGATTAATCGCGATTAAATATTTTAATCGTTTGACAGCACTAGTATAAACAAACTTCTTCGGTGTGTGTTGTATAGATGTCATCATCGTCTTGCAGCTCTCTCTCCGTTCTGTGATTGGTTCCCTCGATGAGAAGAAAATTTGGGGTTAACTCGGGCTACAAGAAAACGAGAATACAGCATATACAATTATTTGTATCTATATCTGTCACAGGTTATGTCTGAAATCACAGGAAGGAGGAATACGATTTCAGATCGCAGCTGTTGTTTTGGTTTTTGATTCATTTTTCATGTCAGTCCACGTGATTCCCTTGCCCTCATGTGATCTGGCCATGTGCTTCCCTAGCTCTTGTCTCACGTTGTCATTGGTTAATTGTCTATCATATTCACAGGTGTGTCTTGGTTAGTCATTAGTCATTGTGTGCATTCAAGCCCTCATGTTTGCCATGTGTCTTTGTCAGAATATATATAAATTAAAGTTTCACTGGGGAAGGGTGAAGCCACATCTGAAAAGTCTGAAAGTATGCAAAGATGGCAAACTTTTAATGCTAGACACTACCATAAAATTCAGAATAATATGACTGGGCAATGGTTAGTTAGTTTACACGGAAGGGAAGAAGTGGTTTATACCAGACTTAGATTAGGCCAGACTGAGAACAGGGTAGAAAAAGTGAGAGACTTGACCCTTTGTTTGTTTTTCATAATAACCCTGGCATAATGAAAATTATATATATATACTGAATTCAAGCCTAGACTCTATGAAGTTTATGATATTACACATCCATAATAATATAATATTAATAATAATTTAATAATCTACCAAAAAACACGAAGAAAGATGTGTCTTTGTCAATTATTACCTGTAACCACTGTTGGTAAGCGCCTTGTTCTTGCTCCAAAAGTCGTGTTTGCTCGCCTGAAAAAAAAACTCTTTACTTAATTGGTTAGACCAATCAGAGCAACGCAGTTAGTGACGTATGTTGAGCGACGCATAGTTGTCAACCGGACTCATAAGTTGCATTCGAAATTGAATTCTTCCCTACTATATAGTATGCGAAAAACAGTATGCGAGCAGAGTAATATGTCTGAAATCATAGAATTTGAAAAACAGTAGGCGAAAAGTTCCCAGTTGACCTACTACTTCTGGCGAGATTCATACGATGGACACTTTACTATCCCATGATGCCACGGGAGAGGAGTTGTTGTCGTTATATTTGAAAATGGCGGAAACCGGAGATGTGGCTGTAACGTTAGGAGATAAAAGTAGACACACATGCGTATCTCTATTGATTCATTCATGTTTATTTATCCATGGTAATATCACAAGCAAATAAATGGCTTTTTTCTTGGATCTGTCATTGTTCATAGGGGTTGTGTGTGTGTTTTATGAGGTAAAATTTATTAGGTAAATAAATGTTATTTGAGAAACTACACAAAAAGCGTAACTGCGAGCAGCTGACCGACGCCTCCTCTTGATTGTCGGCTCGGACGACGTCAAAACGCAGATGAAAACAGAATAACAGCGCGAAGTTGGTGCAGTCACTGGAATGGGCTCTTTAAATTTTCGCACCTGTTGTGACAGCGTATGTCACGCGACAACAACATGGCGCATGTAGTACGTCCAGACTCATTCATACTACCCGTATTCATACTATATAGAACATTCAATTTTCAAATTTCAATATTGTACCTACTCACATAGTACGCGATTCAGGACGCAGCCCTGAAACAGTAAAGGAAATGGACACAGCAACCCCATTGATTTCAACTGAGAAAATTGAAGCCTGTTAAAAGCTGATCGCCAGGCGTACTGTGCAAGATCAAACCGAGCCTGTCACGTGAACAACCTGTACGTCTTCTAGTAGCTGTGCTGAGTGAAATCTGAATAATTCCCTTCCGAATCTCACAGAGACGGAGAGAGTGAGGCCCCATCCACACTACTGCGTTTTAGTTTAAAAATGGAGAATTCGAACGAATACGAACTCAGTCCACACCAGCGTTTTATCTGCATATTAGAATTGGTCTCTGTCCACAATAAAACCACTGAAATGTGGATCACGTGACCATTCACCAACACTGGGCATAAGGGCTGCAAGGCTATTTTTCAGTAAATTTCCAGAAACTTCCCAAAAATCCTGGAAGATTCCGAAAATCCTGGAAAGTTTCCGAAAATCCCTGGAAAGTTTCTGGAAACTTTGCAACCCTACTGGGCATACGTGTGCTGGTGTAAACAGTGGCTGGCGAATCAGGGAAGGACACGTCATGACTGATGACACCCAATCATAGAGCCGAGCGCTGAAGCCTCTGCGTCAGCATTTCTAAAGTCCTCCGTTTTTTCTCGTCTACACTAAAACGCCCTCTGGAGATTCAAAACGCAAAACGGAGCTGCAACGTTTCTGAAACTTCTCAGTTTTTGGTCTTCGTTTTTTCCGTTTTTGTCTGGATGGGAGGTGCAAACGTAGCAAAAGGTCTCCGTTCTCAAACGAAACGCAGTAGTGTGGGCGGGGCCTGATTATTAGCTGTCCATGAGCAGCAGGATCAACTTTATTAATCTCTATGGGCTTCTCCCTCACGTCCGCCCCGATGCCTTGGGCTTCTCCTCCTGTCAATACGGTGATTTCTCTACTGTGCGACAGAGAGTGGATTTGTTATGACGCAATCGTTAGCCTATTTTTTAACGGCTTCTACAGGGCCATAACGTAAGATACAAAGTAATGGAGCCTTTTATACATTGTCGTGTTTCTTTAGAAATAACTACATGGACAAATGAAGTCTTTGGACGCCTCAGATGTAAAGTTATTTGCTGTCAAAGTGACGCCAAAATGAATGGGAGTCAATGGGATGCTAACGAGAAGTTCTACAATGGCGGCTCCGCGAGGCTTTAACTTCCGAACTGATTGATTACACACTTGAACAGACTCAACTGCACGCATGCTAGAAGAAGTAGTAAAAAGTCACATTTGTCGGCCCTGTCTCAACTTTATAACACGGGTTGCAGCGTGTCTTGACTGATTTTAACAAATGGAGATCATCTGTCCATCATCGTATAAAGCCCACTCTGGCAATTTGATTGGCTCAAAGATTTCTGAACAGATTATAATTGCTAAAAAAATGGCATCCAGGCTACGTGTTTGCCACGCCCTAAGTCCTTGTGTTAAGTGGCAAACACGTAGCCTTGGTTTGCGTGTAATTAAACTACACTGGTTCTGCAAACATGCCTCCAGGGGACTAAATGTAACAATATGACACTTTTTTCATCTATATTTCACATTTGTTAGAAGCTTTTCAGAATGCACAATGTAATTGGGAAAATTATTTGTATATGGCAAAAGAAAGACAACTTAAAACATTTAAATTACTTAAACGTCTTTTCTGATCATGATGGAAGTGTTTTGATTATTATGCACATTGTTTGCTTGGTTTTAGTAAAAATAAAAAAATCCAGAAATCAGGAGGAAAACCCTGACCTCATCTGTCTTATCTGTCATGGCACAGTTTTGTGAAATATTTTATTTTATTTATTTATGTATTTTATGTATTTATTTTATTTATTTATTTATTTATTTATTTTATTTTATTTTATTTATTTATTTATTTATTTATTTTTTATATATATATATTGTGATATTATAATCTCTTAAGGCATTGTTAACTGAAACTATTAAAAACATTTATATTAATTAAAAATTAATATAAATTAAAATTAAATTAAGTAACAATTCAGTTTAGGGTTAATATTAACTAGTTTTTTTTATTTTTTATTAACATGCATAATGATGTTTCAGATTGCAACCAAATTTTCGAACACAAGAGCGGACACTCACGGTACACAGACACACTGAGACTTTACACACACCGGAGAAAGCATCACACAACATGCTGGAAACTCATGCTGGAAACTCAAACTTACTGTACTGAACGTGTCTGGAAGTGTGTATTATAGACAATATGATAGTAGTGGATGAGTGACATTAGACAGTAGATCTAGTACATAAAATAAAAGTTACATCCTAAAGCACTGAATTTGTGTTATCCTGGAAAGTCTTTTGTGTTCATTTCATGTCTCATACAGTATATGTTGTAGTTTACCTTGCTATTTCATTACAGTTTACCAGTATTTAAGCCATTATTTTACCATTATTTTATTTCATTATTTCATTGTTTCGCGTGTGTGTTGTGCTGGAGGCAAGAGTGTTTAGTGTTATCAGACTCTGTCGTTCACTGCAGTGTTGTCAAATAGACTGTATATAAAGGAGATAGGCTCGGGAGTGTGTGTTGAAGTGTGTGTTGTGTTGGAGTGTGTCACGGGAGCATGCATGCATGTCACATCCAATGGATTTTGCAGAAAATCCTGACTTCAAATAGAAATATGAATACTGGCCTACAGAGGTAATAGGAAAACCTGACAAATGGATCATTGTAATGTGTGATTACAGCCCCTTCACACACAGGCAATGAAAAAGCATTCATTTTGGAAGAAAAGTTACATATAGCACCTTAAAAAAGAACATAATAATGTACAAGGATATATCATATAAAAAATACGGCAATTTTCCTCATAAGAATTTCCAATTTGAACTTCACAGTGATTTTAATCGGCCCCCATACACTCTGGATAACCTCTCATAGTCTTACATGTGTGGAGTGGTCATTTCAATCACAGAATCAGAAAGGAAAAAGTGTTGGACTGCCCCCGTCTCTTCGGGGCCTTTGAATCCGGCAATTTCATCCAATTAGAGAGTCCTTTATTACTAGTTACTGCTATTAGTTATTAATAGTAACCTTATTTTCACACCATTAGTCAAATCCTCATTAAAGGCCGAAGGCGTCACGGTGATCACATGACTTTCAGCTGCCGCCACACACACATTCACATCACGTGTAGGATCTCAGTGAAATACGAGACGCAAAAGCTCATTCTGAGACCTGGACCTGGAACTATATTCAGGCCTAAATGTATGCATTTGAAGTCTATGAAATGTTTCCATCCATATGGATTACACCGTTTTAACACTGGAAATAAACTTAAAGGAGTAGTTCACTATTAAAAAAAAAAAACTTTTGCTGATAATTTACTCACCCCCATGTCATCCAAGATGTCCATTTCTTTCTTTCTTCAGTCGAAAAGAAATGAAGGTTTTTGATGAAAACATTACAGGATTTTCTCCATATAATGGACTTCAATGGGGTCATGGGGTGAGTAAATTATCAGCAAAAGCTTTTTTTTTTTTTTTTTTTACATATATTGCATATATGTCAGTCATACATGAGTCAATCAGGTCCCATTTTTGCAGTCAAAACAATCATGGCATATTTTATTATAATCATATGTTACAGATGCATCTATTCAAATGGCTTGGAATCAGCATAAATCTGTTACAAATTGTTACATGAAAAGTATGAACATAGTTAAATATGGCAAGCTGTGGAATAAGCAATTAGTTGGACAAGTCCAATTAGTTCAAATGTTTAGCCATTATTTAAAACATCAATATCCTATACTAAACCTAAACTAAAATTTGAAAGCTTACAATCTGTAGTTTCCATGTGATTGATTTTTAAAGTAAATTACAAAAGAGCCGTAATCTATAAATTTGCAACAAGAATATTTTCATAATCCTAAAGAGTGTTAAGACTTTTATTTTGAAATGCTGATGAACATGAAAATCATAAAAGAAGGGTAGAAACCTCAGTTTGCTTTTCATGCCAATAGTTCAAAAGATAACATCCATTTATTTATTTATTTATTTATTTATTTATTTATTTATTTATTTATTTATTTATTTATTTATTTATTTATTTATTTATTTATTTATTTATTTATTTATTTATTTATTTATTTATTTATTTATTTATTTATTTATTTATTTATTTATTTATTTATTTAGAAAAAAAATGTCTGAATATGTTTTAAATATATAGACTCTAAACAATGCTGGGTTGTTTTAACCCAATTTTGGGTAAAATATGGACAAACCCAGCCATTGGGTTACATTTTTAAATGACATTTTTAACCCTAATGGCTGGGTTTGTCCATATTTTACCCAAAATTGGGTTAAAACAACCCAGCATTTTTTAGAGTGTAGAAAAAAAATAGATTATTAAGTTGTTGATATGCCAAACTGTTACTACTTTTAAATAGGAGTTCATAAATTGTGTGGGAAAATGTGGAAATAATGGTTCAAGCAATATCCAATTAGTTAAAATGTATGAGAACAAAAAAGTTGGATTTACTGATAAACATTTTTTACTCTAATTTGAACAGCTTCATACTGATTCTAAGCAATTTGAAATAAATGCATTTTGAAAATATGATGATTTATTTGATTCATATGATTCATAATTAAAAGTACACTATGTTACATTAACTTTGTGTAATCTGTAAAGTGGGTGGACATTGTATATGCAATTCAAACACGTAGAGCAAAATCTTAGTTTTAGGCCTATGGTGTATTATTTTGTGTCTTCGTGGAGGTAGTCTCTGGTTGTTTACCTCCCTGCAGAAATGGGAATTGTAAACTGGAGGCCTGATATGATCCATCATTGTCTCTCTCTTTTAGATAAACATGACTGAGGCAGGTTATGAATGCAGTCCTTGCCAGAGTTCATCTACTGACCCACTAGTTCATCAAATCCTCCATATCCAGCATTCATAAAATATGCCTTCCAAATCCAGGCTCTGGGCCTAATTCTCCCACCTCATACATCACACACTGTATATTTTATGACCAGATGGGTCAGGATTGTAATAAAGACGAGTCAGTGCAGATTTATGGTTCTTTGTAATTTAGACGGGAAGGCTGGGCGTCATTGCCACAGTGAGGGACTGGTTTCCAGCGACACAATGCCACTTGCACACAGCATTAGTGCGAGAACGACTGCAGTGTTTGCGTTTGGCGGTGTGTGTACGTGCCTGTGAGATAATAATCATTAATAGGCTGTAAATGAATCCTAATGGAGCCTTTTGTACAATGCATGAAGGAATTAAAAATGGATGAAGAGATATTGCTTCATATAAAAGCTCATAACTTTGGCTCTTAAAATCCCGGAAACAACATAGCAGAAATTACAACAGCTAATGTTATTCTGAATTATGCTATAAAATCTGAAAGGATGTGTGGTAAAACCATTGCCTGCTGGGATTACAGCATTCAACCCTCTCAGTTAATGATATGTGCATATTTAATTAATCGACTTAATTGGTGAATTAATTAAATTACATTTATCAGCTGGAATTGGTGCTGAAATTTATTATTATTATTGATTATTATTACATTAAATGTGCATTGTTATGCTATTATTGTTTCTGAAGTTTAATGCTGGGTTGTTTTGAGAGCCCAAAAATTGGGGTCAAATGTGGACAAACCCAAATGTTGGGTTAGAAATATAATTAAAAAATGTACAGTTGAAAGTGAAAGTTGAAGTTGGGTTAAATTGTTAACCCATTTGGGTTTGTCCATATTTGACCAAATTTGGGTTAAAACAACCCTGCATTGTTTAGATTCTTGCATCTATTACTTATTAATATTAATTGATCAATCAGCTGATCAGATTTGCATTTCAGCAAGTTATATATATATATGTAATTTATTTTTTATTATTATTTATTTTTTTCAGAAGCCTTCAATCCACAATCATTTCCAATATGGTATATTGAATGCATGACATTTCAACAAATGAAAGCTGCCTATTTCTGTAGATCCATCCAAAATATAATTTCAGCATCCACTCATTACACTTGACATGAAAACACATGAAAACATGAGATTTGGAAATAGAAAGACTGAAATAGTATTTTATTGTAAAAAGAGCATTGCCGCCGGACTATTATGAAAAAGGGAAAACTGTGTGTTTCTTCACCCATGGTCACACGTTATACTGATGTGTTACTGTGTACTAGGCACACACGTATTGTGTCAGTATTATTTAGCAAAACACCTGTGCTGCTGTTCAGATGGGATACGGGCAAGGTTAGGCACAGGTTTGTGTGTGTGTGTGTGTGTGTGTGTGTATGGGTGGGTTAAGGGTAAATGAAGGTCAAAAGTGTAATTATAGATGTAATTACATCCAAGTTTTTTTATTTTTTATTTTTTTTATTATTAGTACAATGTAAACACATGGATTTACACAAGGTGCATTGATTGCTTTAAAATTCCAGTGTATATATAAAGACACCTAATCTAAAGTATACTCTAAAAATTGCTGGGTTGTTTTAACCCAACTTCGGTCAGATATGGACAAACCCAGCCACTGTGTTAATTATTTTGTTTTTATTTCATTTTAACCCAATGTTTTGTTTTGTCCATATTTGACCCTAGATTAGGTTAAAACAACCCACCATCTTTTGGGGTTGTCCATATTTGACCCAAAGTTGGGTTAAAACAATCCAGCATCTTTGAGTCTGTCCATATTTGACCCCAAATTGGGTTAAAACAACCCAGCAATTTTGGGGTTTGTCCATATTTGATCCAAAGTTGGGTTAAAACAACTCATCATTTAAAGTTAGGTTAAAACAACCCAGCGTTTTTGGGTTTGTCCACATTTTACCCAAAGTTGGGTTAAAACAACCCAGCATTTTTGGGGTTTGTCCATATTTGACCCAAAGTTGGGTTAAAACAACCCAGCGTTTTTGGGTTTGTCCACATTTTACCCAGAGTTGGGTTAAAACAACCCAGCATTTTTGGGGGGGTTTGTCCATATTTGACCCAAAGTTGGGTTAAATCAACCCAGCAATTTTGGGGTTTGTCCATATTTGACCCAAAGTTGGGTTAAAACAACTCAGCATTTAAAGTTAGGTTAAAACAACCCAACGTTTTTGGGTTTGTCCACATTTTACCAAAGGTTGGGTTAAAACAACCCCAGCATTTTTGGATTTGTCCATATTTGACCGAAAGTTAGTGTTCAAACAACCCAGCATTTTTTGGATTTGTCCATATTTAGACCGAAAGTTGTGTTTAAACAACCCAGCATTTTTGGGTTTGTCCATATTTGACCCAAAGTTGGGTTTAAACAACCCAGCATTTTTAGAGTATAGAATCAAGTATATATGTGTTCTGATGATTAAAATGGATACTGTATTAGCAGCATGTCTGCTGAAAGGACCCAAAAATAAATAAATAAAAAGGTCACATATATGGGAGAGTATACGTGACCTAAAAATCCTATTGTGAGAAGGCAAAGTCCATGAAACAACAGCTTGATCGCGCTGATATCTGAAGACTTGTATTGAACCGTGATAGTTCATCCGTGCAGTGCTGGCAGGAATACGAGAGCAGAAACAGCAGGGAACCCAAATCAGAGCCGCAGCAATGATTGCACCTCTAATAAAGTGTATCTGAGCTCAGGGACGTGTCATGGCAGGAATCAATGAGAAGTGTCTGGGGAGGGATCAATGGTCTTCGGCAGCTGATGAACTGTGATCAATACGAGCGGGGTCGCTACGGTCTCTGGTTCTGGTTCAGGCACAGTGAATGCTGGTTAAGGCATCAGACATTTTGACAGAGATTGAATAGGACTATTATGAAGGTCATTGTGTGCTTCCACACCTCTGGAAAGGTGCACTAGAATGAGGGACATGGCTCCTGATTGCATACCATCTGTTTTTGGCTTGATGGTTGTGTGGTGTTGACATGAGTGGGGATGGTTGTTGATGTTGGCGCAGATATCTAGAAAGTCTTCATTAGGTCCCCTTTTTTTCACAGGGAATTGGAAAATACGCGGTCAGGGATCATTTTTAGCCATCCATTTGTGGGACAATCATAGGATATTGCTGTTTTGTTATTTTGACAAAGTAGTTTTCAAATATTAAACAATTCTTGAATCAAGATGCATTTTCTAAAGTAGTAGAATGTCTTTTGTTTCCTGGGAAATAAATCATGCTTAAAACAAGCTAAATTATCTTCCAATGGGGTCAGAAAAATTATGAAGATTATTTTTCTTGACCTATATCTTTTTCTTCTTTTTAAGCAACAAATCACTTAATTTTGATTTATTTCCCAACACAACAAGACATAATATCCTATGGCAGTTTACTTATTTAGTAAATGCATGTTGATTTAATTTTTTTTAGATATTTGGACTGAAAACAAGACAAATTAATTTTAAAAAAGCATTTTATTTTATTATTATTATTATTATTATTTTTTATTTATTTATTTATTTATTTATTTTTTGCGTAAACGGCAGTTGATCACACACCTGTTCGCATAGGGAGACAAAATTGTATTAGATGCTAATAATAAATAACGTTGTCGACGTCAAAAGCCGTGTACACTCTAAATAATGCTGGGTTGTTCAAACCCAAATTGGGGTCAAATATGAACAAACCCAATGTTGGGTTAAAAATGTCATTTCAATTTTTTCAAACTGTAATTTTTTTTTTTTTTTTTTGCATTTCTTAACCCAACATTTGGGTTTGTCCATATTTGACCCAAACTTGGGATGAAACAGCCCAGCATTTTTAGAGTGTATCCAATCAAACATCACACTGATGGTGACATGGACAGTTGACTTTTCTAGACAAGAAAACATCCCAGACTTTGAGTATGTAGACGTGTACAGACAATCAATATATATATATATATATATATATATATATATATATATATATATATAATATGAATATATACTGTATTTACAAAGCACAGTTCACCAACAAACTTTGGAAAAACTTCGATTAGAGAAATCGTCCATGATGCCAATCAGCAAAGGCATGCCCACCTCAACAAAACCAACCGTTTTCGTCTTAGATGTTGGGAACCCAGTGGATTGTACAATTGTCTATAATTGCCTCTAGATTGCTGAATTCAACGTTAAGTCGAAGTCTCCAGGTGTGGAAACACACGTCAGCAGTTTAACCAGAGTTAAGGAAAGAGCAAGGACAGCAAGATGGCTGCACCGTTCACCGCACTTCCAGCACCCTAAAGAGCTGACACAATGAAGTCTCGACAACACAGTCTGAGTTCCTCTCAGCCCAGTTCACCAATAACCCACTGAGACTGGAAAACAAACTCAATTATCTGAAATCTGCATCAGTTGGTCTGACTGAATACAACTCAATTGTGTCCTCAGTAATGCATTCAACGAGGAAAACAAATACCTATAATTAGTCCGTATAAAAAAGTCCATTCGTTTTTTTTTTAGGACATACTTTTTTAATGCAATATAACTAAAAAACAGGAAATTATACAACAGAGAAGATGCTGGAAAGTATCATTCAAGATGATTTTATCAGGATGGCATGCATGTCTGCATCGTTTCGCTTGATAAGACCCTTATTCATCGTCTGGAATCGTTTAAAGCCCTTTGAACAGTTTGCACTGAAACTGTCTTTTGGACCTTGAACCGTTTGGTTCCCATTAAAGTCCATTATATAGAGAAAAATCCTGGAATGTTTTCATCAAAAACCTTAATTTCTTTCGACTGAAAAAAGAAAGACATGGAGATCTTGGATGACATGGGGTGAGTAAATTATCAGCAAAAGTTTTTTTGTTAAAAGTGAACTACTACTTCAATACTACTTCAGCATGTATTAATATTAGTTCATATTAATTTCAGCATTTACTAATACATTATTAAAATCAAAGGTTGTATTTGCTAATGTGTTAGTTAATGCACTGTGAACTAACATAGAACAAATAATTAACAGCTGATTTTCATTAACTAACATTAACAAAGATGAATACACACTCATTTGTTAGTTCATGTTAGTTAATACTTTGACTAATTAATCTTATTGTGAAGTGTTACCACACTTTTGAGTTTTGAGATTAGTAAATCTCTAACTAATCTCAAAATCACAACACAAAAATAAGGAATGCATTCTGAGAGAATTTAGAGGTAAAAATAGCTTTTTACAGTAACATTTAATTCCATTAATTTTATTTGTCATTTTTTTTAATATACGTTCATTCACAACACTTAGACACTTTAGAATCACATTAAAACAACTTCCTTTGCGGCATCTCTGATGATGTGGGCGGGGCTATAACCTGTCACTCACATGAGATCAGCCAATAGCAAACCACAACCATCCAATCAATGCCTCACAGAGCAAATCAAGCCCCGCCCACATGTGTTCTTGCAGGTGGAGCTTCTTTCCACAAATGCTGCCATGCACTTCTAACAGGCTCAGTCCCGCCGGAGGAACCTGGGGTTGTGGACCTCGCTCAAGGGCACCACGGTACAGGATCATGGATCACTCCTTGTGGAAGGATCGGAAAATTCATGTAGCAGCCTGAGCCTTGGGCCAGAAACTACTGTGTACGTGTCCAGGCCTGATGTGTGTATACTTCACTTGTGTTCTTACATTACCGAGGCAATAACAAACCTCAACACCCAACGAGGCAATATCATTAACTTCAAAATGTCTGTGCCATTGAACATAGAGGCAGCTCAGCAGTTTCATTAAGAACTGATATAAATGTAAAATGAATGTCACTTTGGATAAAAGTGTGCTGCCAAATGCATAAATGTAAACAATTAACTAAACTTTTCAAGCTTAGAAATATTCTCTTCAGAGCTGATGCTGAAATTGAAAGAGAAAAAGTTCACATTGCTATAGCAACATGTGCTACTGAACTGACATCTCGACATTCAGCTTGTGCATTGTAATGAGTTATATAACTACACAAGCCCAAAATATGCACAGTTATAATGTGCATGATGTAGATTAATGGGAATAACTAAAAGTCTGTATTATTCACTTTTACAAAGTCTTCATTTTGTTTTTTGGGCTCTAATAGAATAAGGAGAAAACTCAAGACTGCAATGTTTGAGAAACAGTGACACTGATAGAGAGGAGGAGGACTTTGTGTTTTCCAAATTTGCATTGTCAAAAAAGCATTATAGGTCCTCTTTAAAAATTAAATGTCATTTGTCTATAAGTTTGTTCCAGAAATACATGCATTTGCTTCAAAATATTGCAGTTTGTCTGAAACACACCATTTAACAACAGATAACATTTCTCCTCCTTCTTTTAAAAGTCGATTAGTCATGAATTATTAAATAATGGAAGCTTGTTTCCAACACAGAATACAACATTTTAAAAGATAATTGTGACTCTTTATCTCACAATTGCAAGTTTATTTCTTGCAATTGTAAGTTTATAGCTTGCAATTTGTGAGTTTGTATACATGCAATTCTGACTTTATAACACACAATTGTGTCAGAATTTCGAGATGTAAACACGCAATTCTGCAGGAAAAGTCAGAATCATGACTTCTGACACCTTTTCTAAAAATTTTGATGATATAAACTTGCAATTTACCCTTCAGTAGGGACTTTGATTAACAGGCGATTTGACCAAGCATAATCTGCCCGAATCCAACGTTTTTTGTATTTTTATTTATATATATTTAAAAAATGACCAAATTTGAAAGTTGAGACATTGTTTTATATCTCATATCTAAAGTAACTGGGTCTGTCCTGTCTGTCAACGTGTGGTCAGTGTCCTCTTTGCTCTGCGGTGTGTGTTCACTCCGTGAGAACATGATGTGTGTGAGAGTGGTGTGGCGTGGCTTGTCGAACATAGCAACAGTAACTAAAGGGGCGGGTCTTTGCGAATGGTCAATTGTGAGTTATAAAGTCCAATTCTAAGGAAAATGAATATTCCTTAGATTTTTTTAATTTTTGAATGAATTTTTTTTAATTAATTTTTTTTAATTATTTTTTTTTAATTATTTTTTTAATTAATTTTTTTTTCTGGAAATTGTGAGTTCAGATCTCCCAATTCTGACTTTATAGACTGATCTCATGAAATTGCATGTGTAATGACACACCAATTCATATTTCCATTTTTTGGCGTGCTATCAACATGCTTAATCACTTTTCAGCTTGTTTATGAACGCCATTGACTTAACGTTACATTACAGTATATACAAATATATAACCTACCCCAACCCCGTCCCTAAACTTAACCATCACTGGGGTTAATAGCATTTATAAATCTTCCCCTACCATCCTAGGAAAAACAAATATCGCTCCCCATATGTAGATCTACATTTTGCTTTGTTTCGCTTGGACATTTAACGGCGTGTACAGACACGCGGAAGCACTCGGACAGTACTGACGTACACACACGCATACACGGATAGCTCAAAATGCGTATAGATGTATGTTTACGCAAAAGTCATGATGTCATGTCGCACTTTGTAACATGCAATTGCGACTTTATATACACGCAATTCTGATTGCGAGATGTAAACTCACAATTGTGCAGAAAAAAAGGCTGAATGTGTGATAAAAGTCACAATTACCTTTTTTATGCTTTATTCTGGCGGAAACAAATTCCATATTAAATGGTTGGATGCGTTTTATGATTTGCCGTTATCTGATATTTTTCCTCTTATGTGTGGCCCAGTCTTTGGGTCTAAGACTCACTGTACTACACACACCGCCTCATCTTCTCCAGTGTGTATACTGTAGTGTGTTTCTCATCGAAGGAAGTAAATAACTCATAATTTACCCAGCACAGATACTTATCATATGAGAGGACCAATCACCCTTCATTACAGACTCTGAAATCTGTGTTTATTTCCCTGTTTGCTAGTTAAAGTCATTAAGTGTTAAAAGTGTATTAAAAGTGTTCTTCTCAATATCTCTCCTCAATATCGCGTCAGATATGCTGTTGCTTCTGTGTTTGAGAGATGCCACTGACTGAGACTAACACATGCCCAGGAGTATCTTCTCATCTGACCCTTCATCGATCAGTGTGATATCTCTTCAAGTTAGTGTTGTCTTCTTTTACCTCTCAGACTTTAACTTGAACTGCTTGTCCAGTGCATGCCTCGAGATATTACAGTTCAGTTTAGTCCCAGCTAGGGAAAATATGTGACGTTTTGCTAACGTCAAACAGGACGCTTTCACGTCATAATAATGAGAATGATTACATAACCAATCGATACTGCAGACAAATATGAAAAAAAGAAAGAATACAAAGTGATTTGCATCAACACGTGAACGGTGACTTTCAGTGAAAAAACGCTCAGAGAAGATTTTGGCAAATGACACGTACATCTTTTCAAACAGAATGGTTTTTTTTTGAGACACATGGACACTTTTAGTTTCAATCGGAATTAAATCATTACGACCAATGAATCCAAACATAGTGTTTACATGCATGATGAATAAAGTGATCAGGTCAGTGCACAAGCTTATATGTCACAAAGCATCAAATCGTTTCCAGAGTTGTTGCATACTAACCATCCTTTTATTTTATTTTTAAAAAAGCAGACTTAATATTTGGAAACACTTAATTTTAAGGTGATGTAGTTACGGTGTCATAACAAAGACATCTCAAACAATGTCATATTTGCATTATGCATCATAACTGAGCGAATGACACTTAATGACGGTTGTCATATACATGCATAACACTTCCTTAATATTCATAACAGATGTCATGTCATGATTATGAAGGTGTCATGTCAGTCTTATGCACACTCCTACAAGTAAAGTTTTACTCAATGTAGTTACTAGACATAACAGTAAATTATGCAAACCCTAACTGTAACTAAGTAAATGTAGTTACTGTAGTAGTTATTTAGAGAATGGATAACTATGTCACCTCAAAAATAAAGTGTAACCTAATATTTTCGGGTCCTAATTCAGGAGACGACGAGTTTAAATATTAAGAAGTTTATATTAATCAAGCTGTAAAGACTTTTTAGATTGACACTACAGTCATTTATTACACTGTAAAATCCAATTAGTCCACCTTACTTGAAAAAAGCATGCAAACCGATTGCACTGAAAAAAACACAGTAAATATGAAAAAAATATGCACAAACTTTGCACAGTAAAGTGAAATAGGAAAAAAAATATATAGTACTAACAAGTGCATGTCTAGTAGTGTACACTTACAAGAGAGTTCCAGTAACTTAAAATAATTTGTAAACTATACTTGATCGTTAACTTTAGATGTACTCATTTATGCTAGTTTTGTATAGGGAGCGCAGGGCACAACCTAACGCGGGGTTAAATGTAACACGGACCGTTTACATAGTTCGTCAGGATCAAGCAGGTCGTCTTTACGCTATTTTTCTCTTGCTGCCAGAAGACGGTCTCCCGCGAATTTGCGGAAAGTTTTGATTATATTTCGTGAAGATACTGGACAAAGAGTGTTTTGACACCATGAAAGTAATTTTTTTCATCATAGGTTTTTTTTCGGTTTCTGAGTTGGGTGTATACGTTTCCAAATCTAACTTTATATTGCCTTAATCACTGTCTTGTTGGCTCAAACATAGCACCGTTTTGAAACATGTCAGCAATTCCTAGCGACTGTTAGCTAGGATTAAAATATGTAATACACAGCGGGGTTAAGTTGCTAACACAGTGTTACAATGATAATCAAATGAAAACGGAGCCACACAACTTTTCAGGTTTGAGTATTTATTTATACATTTAACTTTGTTAGACTTTCACAAACAATGTTGGAATTTAAAATGTTTAAAATTTAGTGTACTATGAATGATAACTTGTTTATTTATTAAAAATATGGCCTGTTATTAATGCAATAAACCCTTTAAATTTTTATTTTAAGCTCATTTGTATTATTATTACTGTTATTATTATTAATAATAATATTTGTACATGCAGCTGCCACACACAAATCTAATTTAATTGCAATTACAATATTTATAATTTTATTTATTATTATTTATTGCAAAACTATGCAGCCCTTTTCTGTCTCTATCCATGATATTGATCCATAATAGAAGGATGATTGGATGAGGGATGGATGTATGGATATCTGTCTATACAGATGCACAAACAATATCAAACTATACAAATAAAATAGTACTGAATTATGTGTGTTACACACAAGTGTTACAACTAACCCCTCTGTCTGTTACAATTAACCCCGTATATGGGGTAAGTTGTAACATTTGCACTTCTGTCACTTTCAGTGCAACTGTACGAAAATGGTAGGTCCTAGAAAAAAACTTTAAGTGTTCATTTGTAGCAGAGATGTGTATGTTGCTTGTGTAAAAAAAGTATTAATCTAACCTAATTATTTTTTATTAATTGAGCCAAAACCAAAATGCGTTAGGTTGTGCCCCGCTCTCCCCTATTCAACAACATCAATTGGTTCCGTCATTCTACGACATTTCCTACGTCAATGCAAAAATGTAAATCCAATCAAGTTATTGATTGCATTTACAAATATGTCCTCTTTTTGCTTTAGCCAAGGCTGAAAACTGGCCTTACTGTAAAACACAAAACACACAGACTCGCACGTGCTCGACTCCTGCAGTATAAAGGAAGCGCTCACAAAGGGTCCCGTGTCAATAGTGTAGCAGCGCATGAAGCACAGCTCACACTGAGGTCATCTTTCTGTTTAACACCGAATACACACGACCAACTCTGTCCAAAATGAAATTCCTCATCTATTGGATTTCTATTGAAATGACTGAATTTCACCCCATGAAAATTTCCTGAACAACTTTAAATGTGACCACACCACTGTGAAAATGTACAAATGAAATCTACATTCTACAATGATACTCAGTTTGCATTTAAAGGCGAGGTCCGCTGTTCCTTGAACACAGAAATACAAATGAGAGAGACTCTTGTTTTCAACATGCCATTAGTTATGAACTTGATCTTCAAAGCATGCTCACTAGACATATTAACATCATTCATATATAAAAAGCTCCATATCATTACCCTATTATAATATTTTAATTGTAATCAACAGAAAGTCAGACGCTGCACAAGAGTTTGTATAGCCAGAAACATTAATGAATTAATTCCAACACTTATGGTGATTAACTGAATAACCCGTGTGGAAGTCATCAGCGATCTCCTGTGATGTGGTCCAGTGTTGTGATTCGAGAGTGTTTTACTTTAAAGCCTCACCTCGCCTGACTCCCTGCGCTCCGCCTGATAGATATCTTAGGCCAGGTTTCAGAAGCAAAGGCGACGATGAGGAGAAAGAAAAACAATGCATAAAGTTCATGTTAGCCCATGTTTTATTCATGTTCCACACTGACTGGAGAAGATAAGCAGCACCACTGGTCTTCCTGGCACTGGATGGGTGGAGAAATGGAGAAAAGTCAGGGCTAACAGTCAAAGTCGAGATATCTATCTATCTATCTATCTATCTATCTATCTATCTATCTATCTATCTATCTATCTATCTATCTATCTATCTATCTATCTATCTATCTATCTATCTATCTATCTATCTATCCCTTCATCCATCTGTCTTATCCGTCTATCCGTCTATCCGTCTATCTGTCCATCCATCCATCCATCTCTCCATCCGTCATACATCTATCCGTCCGTCCATCCGTCCATCCATCCGTCATCCATCTGATCCTTCCATCCATCTATCCATCCATCCATCCGTCCATCCATCTATCTGTCCGTCCATCCATCTGTCCGTCCATCCATCTATCCATCTGTCTATCCATCTATCCGTCTGTCCGTCTGATCCATCCGTCATCCATCTATCCTTCCATCCATCTATCCATCCATCCGTCTATCTATCCATCCATCCATCCGTCCATCCATCTACCCGTCCATCTATCTATCCATCTGTCATCCATCTATCCGTCCGTCCGTCTATCCATCCCATCCATCCATCCATCTATCCATCCATCTATCCATCTGTTTATCCATCCATCCGTCCATTCCGTCCATCCATCTATCCGTCCATCCATCTGTCCGTCCATCCATCCATCCATCCATCCATCCATCTATCGATCCATCTATCCATCTGTTTATCCATCCATCCGTCCATCCATCTGTCCGTCCATCCATCTAGTCCATCCATCTGTCGTTCCATCCATCCATCCATCCATCCATCTATCCATCCGTCCATCCATCCATCTGTCCGTCCATCCATCTGTCCGTCCATCCATCCATCCATCCATCCATCCATCTATCCATCCATCTATCCATCTGTTTATCCATCCATCCTGCCCATCCGTCCATCCATCTATCCGTCCATCCATCTATCCGTCCATCCATCCATCCATCCGTCCGTCCATCCATCCATCCATCTGTCTATCCATCTATCCGTCCGTCTGTCTATCCATCCGTCATCCATCTATCCTTCCATCCATCTATCCATCCATCCGTCTATCTATCCATCCATCTATCCGTCCATCATCTACCC
Organism: Hybognathus amarus; assembly: GCA_030378365.1. Taxonomy (NCBI): domain Eukaryota; kingdom Metazoa; phylum Chordata; class Actinopteri; order Cypriniformes; family Leuciscidae; genus Hybognathus; species Hybognathus amarus. Next base: position 78,457 of record JAQIUQ010006363.1, read on the forward strand.
GTCCATCTATCTATCCATCCGTTATCCATCTATCCATCCATCATCCATCTATCCGGCCAACCATCCATCCGTCTATCCATCCGACATCCATCTGTCCGTCCGTCTATCCATCTGTTTATCCATCCATCCATCCCTCTATCCATCTATCCCTCCGTCCGTCCAACTATCCATCCGTCATCCATCTATCCGCCCGTCCGTCTATCCATCCATCTATCCATCTGTTTATCCATCTGTCCATCCGTCCATCCGTCCATCCGTCCATCCATCCATCCATCCATCCATCTATCCATTCTTTGGCATGCACTATGATTTGCAGGAGTGTAAAATCCCTCAGACGGGGTGATCTGCTTGTACAGTGGAGCATTGGTCATTTTGAGAACAATCTCGGTTGTAAAATTGGATTTCATGGCTGAAGTGAACCTGCCGCACAACATTTGCATTGCAGTGAGGAGTGGAGCGTCGCTGGTTTCATTCAGTTGAGCTCTCTGCCGGAGCAGCCATGACTCCAGGACTGCATTTCTGTGTCTTCTGTGCTAAAAGCTGAGGCAACACTGCCCCCTCTCGACACCGCTCTCACGACGCAGACCATCCGGCAACTACTGCCTCAAACACAGCCGGCTCTGTACAACTCACAGGATGCAGAGTTATGTTGATGAGACTTTATTGTCAGTCAAAACAATAATCCCAAATTTCATTTGAAAGATTGTTTTCATTACAGAACACCTGCAATGTCTGACTTTTTTTTTTTTCCTTTTGCATTTCAATCCAATTTTATTTTTTAAGACATGTATAAGAGGTCCATAAAATGTACTGTATAATGACACAAATATATATTTAATGCAATATCAAACTCTGTGTGTATAACAGCCATTTTATTGCATCAAAGAAGGACATCTGCAAGACAGAGACATGATATTAAAAGCTGTGTTGCACTCCTTGACAATAAATATATCTGTCACTCAACGAAAAAAAAAAGGTCTTGGGAGCATTGAATATAAATTCACTCAATCTGATCCTTAAATCAAAGATAATCTGAATAAATCAAGTCACAGGCATACAAAAAGAAGCTCATTGCGAAGAGAAACCATGATAGTGAGTAAAAGCAGGATTTCACAGAGCAAACTGAAGGCCAATAGAAGACCTTGAGGCTCAGATAACATGTTCCTGAAACTAACATGAGTGTACACACTTTTCATATTCCTCTTCGTCTCCACACTTATGCAACTAATTCAGCCTGAACAGAAATTCTTCACTGTCAGGTGTGCAGTCTGTGCTTTTGCATCTATTTAACCTTTATTTTTTTAAGGATTGAATATATTTGTTTTTATTTTCGAAATAACAGACACATTGTAAAAACGTGCCTTTGGCAACATTTATGTAAAATTATATTATGTGGCTGTGAAATGTAAGTTAAATGTGCTCTGAAATAGATGGGTAGGTTTAGGTATATGTAAGGTGGGAGGAGTTGGATCTGGATCAAACTCCTCCCCCTGGGTTTTGTGTTCTGCACTGAAGACCATCTCGCTTCCAAAGCAATTATAAAGACAGTTCGAGCCTGAGTTCTGATAACGGCGATCGATTCAGAGCGAACTAGTTGTAATAGGGATACGGATACTGTGTTTACACATAAATCCATCACTGCAGGTTTGATTGTAAGAATGACAAACAAAACAAAACAATATAAAAGTTGTAAAACCAAAAGGAGCATTGTTAACTCTACTATGTGTAATATGTCATTTTGTTCTTCCTTCAGATAAAAATTATAATTAAATAAAAAAGAATAAAATTGCACAAAACTCCTAATGTGAACAGTCAATATAAAACACTTTCACAAATAATGAAACATTCTGACAGACTCTGATTCAGAAGTGCCAGATTGCTCTACCAAAAGTTGAAATTGCCCCATTTTTTAGAAATAGCCTTTGTGCACAGCCGTCTTGTGCTCGCCCAGGTTCAGGAAACTATCATCTGTAAAAAATGTCACACACACACACACAAACATTTGAGTTGTAATGAACAGTTCTGGAACAGTGTTGTGAATAAATCTTAACCATTGTTACATAAATTGTGTCCACTTTCAGAAGGCATTTCCAGCGAGTGGCGTGAGGAGGTGTTGGGGAATTCAATCGAGCCGTTTTACAAAAATAGTCTTTTGCTGGGAGACTTTCAGCTTGTAACTTTTGCAGATAGCAAAGAAAAAGGAAAACATGAGAAATGCACCATGACGCCTTTTACAGATTTGTGTGAAAAGGAATACAAGTTGTTAGTGTTCATTTCAGAACACAAACTAGTGTTGTAGTGTTCATTTCAGCTGGATTGTGAGCATATTTATGTTATGGAGATTTGCATCAATGTACAGTAGGCAGATCCTACACTATAGTAATGAGCAGAGCCTGTATTCATAAAAAATACCAATGTTAACATTTCAGTCAATAATTAATTCACTGTATTTGGTTTTGCTACAAAATTCAATTATTTTGGAAGAAAAGTGCAGACCACATTGGCAATATTCTGGGAATGATAATTGATGTTAATTCATTTATTCTACGTCTGCCGACTGGCATTGTTTTGAATAAATATCATAAAAGTTTTTTGATTAACTTTTGCTGCAAGAAAGAACATTTTGGTGTTTTGGTTAAGTGAAAAATTGCATAACCTGGTGAAAGAGCTCATCCCTATATAATTTTTAACATGTAAAGTACATTCTTCAACAGATGTATCCAATCATATATGGACTATGTTTCTCTCACTTTGGACGATTGCTTACATTTCTCTTGAAAGCTGTTTAATTGGCTCAAACCAAGAAGCCTATTCCTTTGAATGTTAATGTATCTTTCCTTGTAACCTATCTTTTATTTTATTTCATTGAGAATTGATTTGAGAATTGTGCATTTAAGGTCTTTCCTTTTTTTATTTTTTTTTATTTTTTAATTATGTTTATATATTTATTTATTTATTTATTTGATATTTTATTTTATGTTGTGTTGTTTGTTCTGTTGGAACAAAACTAACAAGATTTCCAAAAAATAAAAAATCAGAAACTTCCGGCCAATTTAGATTTGCTCTAGAAGTTATTCTGGCAAAGAACTCATTCAAGCCCATTTCCAATCCGTCGAAATCGCGGCACCAATCAGAAACGTTGGGGCAGGCTTTACACGATGACGACAGTGCTGGGATTTTGAAGCAGATTTTGTGGCCTACATTACAAAGATGGATGCCGCCGTCGAACATCACTCGTTCCGAATCAGCTATCGCGTCTGTTTTAAGCGATTTGAACGTTTCCTTTTTGTTAAAAACCGAGCAAAAAACATCACCCGGAGATGTTTCTCGCCGCTCTGCATCCGTCATCTCCTTCATCGCTCTGATTGATTTAAGGTCTATCCGTCGACAACCGTTGGCGACGCCCCTCTGGAAATAATTTGTCTATGACGCTTTGCCAAACCATAACTCAGTTACAACAGAGAATGGTCTGGTTTTAACCAGGCTCTCAGTGACAAATCTTAGAAATTTGGCCATTTTCTCTTAAAATTAAATAAAAATCATTCGGTAAAAGTAATCTCAACCCTTAAAAGAGGTCTTAAGGTCAACATTGTTAGAATTACGAACAAGGACTTTTAAGAGTTTCTTAGCAGAGGAGAAATGACAGAACGAAGAGGGAGAAGAAATACGTTGCACACAATGGATGACAATGAGTTAATAAGACGCAATAGATTAAGATCGTGCGTGGATCATGTTTGTGACCGATCTCATTAGAGACACGCTGAACGTCTCCGACAGCGCATAAATGAAAGTGATCACTACATTGAGATATCTGGCAACTGGGAAAATGCAACAATGCCATGATGATTTGGGTCTGTCAAACCTTCTGTAAGCAGTGATCACAAACAATTACAGCACTAACCTCGCATTGTGTCGCAGCACATTTCGTTTCCACTGGACATTCCCACCTTCCAGGCTGCATTTATGAATATCACAGGCTTTCCTGGTGCGCACAGGCGGGGGAATGAACCGTTAATAATGTGTGCTATAACTCACACGTCGACTTCTTCCCCCGTGCTGTGACACCGGCCCCGATGTTCCTGTAAGGATCATGGCCTTGTGTTCATCCTCTAACTGGGCTAACAGTAAACACTGTTCCTCTGTCCACTCGGGCTTTCGCCTCCTCCTTGTTTTTGCTACATTAAAACCAACATTCAAACCAACACTTAAAAAGGCATGCCAGTAATCAGTGTCATTGGGAAAGAGTTGAACAATTTGTATCATTCTAAGCCATTCAAATACCTTAAAGGAGTAGTTCATTTAAAAAAAAAAAAAAAAAACCTGATAATTTACTCACCCCATGTCATCCAAGATGTGCACGTCTTTCTTTCTTCAGTCGAAAATAAATTAAGGTTTTTGATGAAAACATTCCAGGATTTTTCTCCATGTAATGCACTTTAATGGGGTCCAAACGGTTCAAGGTCCAAATGAGAGTTTCAGTGCAGCTTCAAAGGGCTTTAAACGATGCCAGACGATGAATAAGGGTCGATGAAAAATGCTAGAATGTTTTCATCAAAAACCTTAATTTCTTTTCGACTGAAGAAAGAAAGACAAGGACATCTTGAATGACATGGGGGTGAGTAAATTATCAGCAAGGTAAAAAAATAAAAAATAAAGATTTGTATACACATATATAATGTGTTTGGGTGTATGAGAATGGTAAAATAAGTAATGACTTGGAATAGACCCTATACCTAAAATAACTCTTGGACAACCAACCAATCACAGTCTTCAAAAAAACGTGTCATTCCAACGCTATCTCACGGCCAAGTGATTAAAAGGTGGCTAATTCGTACTAATTCATGCGACCTTACTCGAATGTGTATGAATTTGTACGATTTTGTCTAAACCCACGTAATGGGTAGATTTTGGGCCGGGGTCAGGGGTAGGTCATTAGTACGAATTTCAAACAAATAAAATATGTATGAATTTGCAAAAATCATACGAATTTGTACGAATTAGTGACCTTGTAATTGCCGTGAGAACAGGTTGGTCATTCTGTCACGTTTTGGTTTTCTTCATTTCATGCACATTCTCATCCCAATTCGTCATATAACTGACGTTTTTGGACATTTTTGACCATTCGTCAATATACGACGTTTTAGGGCCCCCTTAAACGTCGGTAGATGACGATCCCGGGTCGTCATACAACTGACGCTGTACCTTTAACGTCAGTTAGGTGACGAGTTGGGTTTAGGGTTAGGTTTAGGTCTGGGGTAGAGTTAGGATCCCATAACGTCATCTACCGACGTTTAAGGGGGCCCTGAAAAAGTCGTATATTGACGAATTGTCCCAAAACGTCAGTTATATGACGAATTGGGATGAGACTGCGTTGGTCTGTCATGTGATCCCTTGTTAGTCATGTGATCCTGCCATGTTTTTCCTTTCTAAAGTGTTTCATGTGGTCATTGGTTAATCGTCTGTTCATTGTCCACAGGTGTCCCTTGTCTTGTCGTTAGTCTCGTGTGTATTTAAGCCCTCATGTCTGCCATGTGTCTTTATCAAGTTTTGTTTCCCTGTACTGTTGATGAGCGTCATGCTTAATGTTTAGTTTTGTTTGTAGTAAACTGCACTTGTGTTGTTCTCTACAACTTGCCTTCAGTGGATCACATACACATTTTTAAGACATAGACATTTTTCATAGACACAGACACATTTTTTAGACATAGACGTTTTTTCTGAGAGGATTCTTAGAAGCTTTAATACAAGCCCAGTTGCTTTCCTTACATGTTGTGTAAGAGGTGATTTGACTTATGTAAGCTTTTCATGGTCTCAAAGAGTTAGCTGACTGTAAACTTTAACATATATGTGTGTATATAGTTGAAATTCACAGTCTTGAGAGGTAATTTTGATTTTGGACGGATGATCTTAACACTGGATTCATTGCAGCTTAGTCAAGCTCGCTGTGCGAGTGTAATTGGGGGAAGCTAATTGAATTTAGGGAGCACTTTAGGACAAAGCCCAGGGGATATTACCATGGCAACCTCGCACAGAACCTCCTTTGTTCCACCTATAATGCGACTTTCCGGGTGTTAATAAGATCTCTATCCCTGGAGACATGGGTTGTATCTCTTTCTCTGCTTGTCTCTGTTTATCCTTGTCTCTTTTACACCAGCAGCCGGAGACTTCAGCATCAGGAGTACAACATAAAACACCTGGGTCACGGCCGAAATGTTAACCTATGTGGATAGATCGTATAGAAATGAAGATGTAGGAAGCTTTATGTTCAATATTTATGGTATAGCATGCAGGGTTAAAGAGTAACTTCACCCAAAAAATGAAAATTATCCCATAATTTACTCACCCTCAAGCCATCCTATACTTCTTCTTTCATCCGAACACAGAGTTTTATTAAAAAAATACCCTGGCTCTTCCTAATGGGAGTGATTGGTTTTGAAATCCAAAATAGCAGATGCATCCATCATAACAGTAATCCATACGGCTCCAGGTGGTTAATAAAGGTATACAACTTCCATATTTATAAATATGAAAAATATCCATATTTATAACTTTACAAACTAGGCTTCATTGAGCATTAGTCTATGCATTCATTAACACGAACAATGACTAGTATTTCTACAGCGATGGACAATTGTATTGTATTAACAACGTTCACAAACAATGATAAAAGCAGTAATTATGCATTAGTTCAATGTTTATATTTGTTAATTGATGCATTAACAACTTAAACCTTATTGTAAAGTGTTGCCTTCTCCACATATCCCAACAGTAATGCTATTAGCTACTATTTATGGAGGTTTATTAACAATTGAATTACTGCACTATCTAGCAATTTTAGGCCAAAAAGAAAAGCAATAGACATAAAATATTTTCTAGTTTCACATTGCATGCACACAGGAGCACGTGTTGAGAGTCGATTTCAATTGACGCTGAGACTTAAAATTACAATTGTGTGTCTTAATTAGTTAATATTAATTCTGTAGGTGATGCAAACTGATCTTGCCAATGATCATACCAAACTAAATCAGTGTCCGACTCGCTGCTGTTGAATACGACTCTACTGTACGAGGCTTTGAGCCAGCAGATGGGAATACGCATTGGCTGAATATTTCATAGTTGACATCCACATGATTAAGGTCAGTCATTTCTCCACTGTTCCCTGACCACAAGCCACTATTTTTACCCTTTCTCCCTCCATTCCCATCTTTACATTAATACTGTGCCCATTTTCCTCCATTACAGTATTAGATCCATTTCATTATTAACAGTAAAACGTTTATGAGTCACATAATGGACATTGTGGACAAAAAAGAACAAGTGCTTCATTGAAACTTGGACGTTCTCTTCAAAATTATCCAAATTTCCGAAAGACAACAATTCCTAAGGATTTTGAAATAAAAATGTGTGGCTTGATTTAGAAGGATAATTCATTTTCTGTATTTTTAAGTATTTTTCCAGAATAAATAATACAAAAAAAATGTGTCTGATGTTTAGACAAGTTATTAAGCACATGTTTCATGTTACGCACATGTGCTTCACGCTAATAACAAGCAGCCGATACTTTAATGTTATAGAAAATTCTAAATCAAAGTCTAAGTTGAAGCATTTGTAGCTTCAAACAGAATAACTGCACTTGCACAATTTCTTGCAAAATGTAACAGTGTTCATATAGATGCGGAACAAATACTAATTTCAGTCATAAAACAAACTAAATTTAAAATATATCGATACGTTGCAAACTATATCAAGCCACGTTTAAAGTTCGGAATTACTTACGAGATTCCAACTTATAAAAAGCTTTGTTGAACAAGTACAGCTTGCAAACGCAGAAAGTTCTGAGGACTTCGACTTGTACCACCTGACCACTGCAGATTCATTTTGGCATTAATAGTGTTACCATAAAAATGCATAATTCCGTGTCCAAGGATATCCATGAATAAAAAATTAACTTTTCGATTTATTTTCAAGAAGTTCGCACCGTCTTCCTTAAACTCTGAGTATTTTGACAAAGTTTGACTATTAAAACTACAGAAAGGACTATAGATTCATCCAAGTTGAATTGAACGATAAATACATCTAAAAGTTTTAGAAAACATTGGAGCAAATCTAAATGTTTTATTTATTTATGTGGATATCAAAAAATGTAATAATGTTCACTGAGAGCAGTAAATAAATAAAGCAAACTGAGCTGAACACGTGCCAGGGCAGATGACACAGAGGACAGAGCGAATGAGACAAATAAAACAGGCAATAACGGTAGACATAGACACGCAATCATCATGTATTTGGCTCAATTGGAACACACTAGCTTATAGATGACCTTCAATCTTGATTTCATGAGGACTTCACAGTCCTGCAGAATGAATTAAACTTCAAAAATAAAGGGAATTTGTACATTAAATGTCACCCAAATACCAGTGGTGTTTAAAACAAACGCGATTTGAAAGAATGAGGATATTCAGTGTCTCAAAATGCAGTTTGTTTCAAATGACAGTATGAAACACTTTGAGCTTCACTTCCTGAAGGTAAGCAGAACCTAATGAAGCCGTCATGTTGGCCATCTAAATGGGGAAATTGCATTAACTTCTATGCTTAGTTATATATAATGTAGCACACACCCACACATTAACAGAGAACTTTATGCAGTTTATAACAGAGAACTTTATGCAGTTTACAACAATATATCACTTTATTTGATACTGAATGAGGACCTTTGTGCAGAATGATGTTTTGGTGGATTCTGTCTGAGAAAAATCCCTGAAAACATAATTTAGGCAATGATACTGTGGCTTGTGTTGTTACCTGTGACTGTGAGCGCTGGGTCTTGAAAACAACAAATGGCCTCTTCACTTGTTAGGAACTAAAGTTTATCTGAAGGTCATTTATAAGCTATTGTGTTCCAATTCACCGTTTCATTTGAGACAAATAAATGTCGACTGCGTGTCTATGTCTACCGCTATTGCCTGTTTATTTGTCTCATCCGCTCTTGTCCTCTGTTTGTGTCATCTTTCCTTTTGTACGTTCGGCTCAGTTTGCTTTATATTTACTAGCTCTGAGTGAATGTTTTTACAATTTACAGATATCCACATACTGTATCATCACATAACCGCTTCGTCCGCAGATCGTCCGCTTTTGGCCGCCACAAAAGCCAAATTGTTCTATAGGGATACAATATGATTGAAATTCATTGACCATTAATTCTAAAAAGTTTATAATCTGTAGATAAAACAGCCACATGTCTCCATTTTTTTATTACTACCTTTTTTAGGTAATAAAGATAAAACTGCTCTTTTGCGACTAGGCAATTCATGTTGTAAATAAAAAACTTTCAGTATGTTCCAGAAGTGTTCCAGAAGTATAGACCAGGAGTTTCTCCAGTCGAAAGTTTTTTAACAGATTCAGACAGTTCTTGTAACTGAAGGCGATGGTTGTTTACTCAATAAGTCTTTATCCAACTCTTCAATGCATCTGATATCACATTGTCATTCTCCAAATAAGTCCATATAAAAACCCAAAAGCAATTGTTCTCATTTCATTTGGATCTGAAATCACATTTCCATGAACTTCTTTTAAAATCCAGCATCATTTCTTTCCTCTTTCCTTCTTCTCGAGATTTAAAAAGAATGAACTTGATGCATCCATTTCTCTCAAAAATGCAAAGCGACTTCTAATTAAAGCCCCTTTAGCTGTCTCATGCAATAATGTGGCTTTTTTCTTCCAGCTTTCCAACTGTCACAACATCTCCAACAATTAACTCGCTTTCAATCTGTTTTATCTCTTTTTTCTAGTTCAAAGACAGTTTTTTTATCCTACCATTAGTGTTATATTAAAATTTGACAACATATTCTAATTTGTGCTTTTCCTATCCCACCACTGAACAATATCATTATTATCGTTTTGTTTTTTCCACTCCATCCAAAACACGTTAAACTTTTTTCACAAAAGAGTACATCTTGTAACAACTTCACGCTAAAAAGCCAATAATATCTATGACTTCCTTTCATTTCAATACATAAATGGTGATCCGAGAACCCATTTGGACAAATTATTGATTTTAAAATTCTATTACTTTTTACTCTTATTAACGTAAAACCGGTCTAATCTGGCAGAACTAATTAGATCATGAGAAACCTTTACCCACGTATACTGTTTAACTGTAGGGTGTTGCTGTCTCCAAACATCAACTAAATTACAATTATTCATGACATTGTGTAAAAATTTGGCAATTTTCTCCATTTCTATCTGGAGTATCTAGTTTATTTCTGTACAGTTCCAATCACCGCCTAAAACCGAACCGTACATTTTCATCACAGTTTTGCTTCAAAAACTCTTTCAATATTTGTATCCTCTCTGCTCCAGTATTTGGTGCATAGATGTTAATAAAAACACAAACAAAACCATTTATACTTGCTTAAACAGAAAGAATTCTTCCTCTTTCTAGTTCATTAACAGACACATTGGATATTAATCGTCTTTGAAAATAAAATAGCTGCTCCTCCACTAACATTTGTACCGTGACTCACAAATCACTTCTCCAATACATTCCCCTTCAGCATTTTTCACATCACTGTGCGTCTCTTTTGTACAAACATCAATATTCTTATTCTGAATGCATTCATTTAAACATGCTCTTTCCCTGCTATCTCAACCCCCATTGGATCCTATTCTAAGGCTTCCATGTAAAAAAGAGGACAGAAAAATAGATTATAAGACCAAATGGACTGATAGTTCACAACTTGTGCTTCGTAAATAAACTATAAAAACTTTTCAAGAACTTTTTCTTTTCTCAGATTCATCACATTTTTTTTTCAATCCTACTTCTACTTTACTCTTCATAACCAACAGTCTTTTGTATCTTGATCACTGTAGCCAAAAACGTTTTCGCATCAGGAAAAACATTAAATCGTTCATCTCTTTTACTGTAACTGATCGTTTATCGTAACTGTAGGAAATTTCAGAAAGACAATCATCTTCAGCCATCTCTTCAATCACAGCAGTGCAGCTGAGACAGAGGTGTATTATCGTATTCAGATACTCGACAATGTCTACATCTATAGCATACGAACTTTCAAGATGAAATAATTTCCCTCCATCACAAATTTATTTGTTTCCGTTTTTTTCTTTCCACCCGCTTCCTTTTGGCCTATATCGTCAGTTGATTCATTTTGTTCATGAGCACATGATTCACTCTGTTCTTTGTCAGTTTTATTATCAGTCTCAGTTTTTTTACTTCTATCCGATGTTTCTGCTTCCACCATTGACCGCCTGCTCGCTTACATTTGATTTGTTGATACTCGCTCTTCAACATGTTTTATTTGGGCATTCAATTTTTTTTATGCCCGACATTACCACACTTGAAGAATTTCAAATGATTGGTGTTTGCATAGATCATATGTGATTTGTCTTCATGTTAAGCCCGAGACGAGATTTGTAATGAAACTATAAACAACTGCCGCCTGAAAAGACAGCACGTTTTAAGGCTTCCTTTTACACCCAGTGGAATCAAGTGTCATTCCACTTGGTATTTTCCCAAATCTCTGTGGTTCGTTTTCAATGCATGTATTCAGTGTAGATGGTGGACGATTCAGAAATGTTCACTCTTGTCGACTGTGATACTAAGGGTAACAAACACTCCACTTACCCCAAACGCCACTCACGATGAGTTTACTCACAAAACTTTGATTCTTTAGAAACACAACCACGACTTTTTTTCATTCTGGAAGCGGATACAATGTTTCGAAACCTGTTTGTTCTCTCTGGTTTCTCCTCTCACCCGTGAGATGCTCGCATTTTCCCAAACTCTCAGCATGCACAGAGAGAGGGAGAGAGAAAACTTTTCCGTTGAACAAACCAGTGCTAATTATCATGGAAAATAAGCAAGCAGATGTTCAGTGTCAACATGTCAACACATGGCACCAGTAGAGAGGAGCATCTGTGCTTACCGATAACTCTTGAATGTGCTGTGCTTTTATCATCATTACATTATTTCATTATGAGCATTTCATATTAAAAATGGGTTCCCTTTCAAAAGCTACACTCAGTACTGCACAAACAGAGCTAAGGGGAAAACATCTTCACTTGACCGGTTGTGAACGTGTGGTAAACACGCCAAAGAGTTTGGTTAAAATAACATCTGATGATGTCATCGGAAGGCGGAAGTGTGCTCATCAGGTTATATTGTCTTCAGAACTGCATTGTGTGCTATTCAAACCTCTTCTCAAACTATCCCTTTTGCTATGAGTTAGTTTTGGAATGAAGGATTCTCACTCTCTCTCTCGCTCTTTCTCTACAACAAATAAAATAAAAGAGATTCATGTCAAGAGTGACTGAGTTGCTCTCCATTAAAGTGTTTTGTGCTCGTCTTGCATATCGCAAGTCGTTCTGGCTGAGGAGCGGAGTCATCTTCCCCGTCCTCACCGTCCACTGCTGAAGCAACACGTTCAAAAGGTTGACAGTCAAAATTATTGTGTCTCAAATTCAACAAGTTAGTGAGGATAGGAGCAGGCTTCCCTCAATGTATATTCTGATGAATTTTAAGAGTGCTGGTCTAAAAGATAACGTATAAATTTGGAAAAGAGGGCGCACTATGCATATATTGTTTATTTTTGGACAGACGTTTCGGCGTGTGCCTTCTTCAGTGTGCAACAAAGTTACAAAGTAACCAATCTTATATAACCACACCCATATTAACACCAGCAAATAAAATAAGATAGTGACCAGACCAATTATACCAACTGTACATAAATGAGGCTGTTATCCATTTGCAACAATATTACAGTTGTTGCAATTATAAGAAACAACTTAATGATAGATCATCTTGGGATACATGTGTTTAAGTCAAAGATATACTTCGTTGTAAGAGGCGGTTCTCACAGTCTCTATTTTTCATCATTCTTCGTACGTTGTTGTCGCTTCATTTTGCCCACATTAAGGGAACCCACAAGGGCAAGTCAATATTCAATATCTCAAATTCAACACAAAGTTTGGTTTGTCACAATCAACCTCAAGAACACATATTTTCATATACAAAATCTGCCACAACACAGGAAGATCCTGAGGTTTGCTTTGAGGGGCGAAGCTTGCCAAAATTAAGTTCTTCCATTTGGTCTTGATTTATCACCCCGCACATATACAAAATGCATGGATGCAGCTCTGGCTCCACTGTGACTCTGGGCATACGCACTTTAAATTATATAGAACGATGGGCTTATTTTGGCCCAGTCTCGAAAGCTTGCACTTCGACATCGGATGTCGTCCTCGCTGATCTTTTATATCTGGGGTTGAGACTCAAGGCCAAGAAAAGCATCTCTCTCCTGGCCAAGAGAACTGTGTATTCAGGGGTTGTATGGGACTTGGTCACCATGTGGGCACAACCGTCTCCCGCACGCGTTCGAGTTCATCTTAAACACCTTGAGTGATATTAGGCTAGGTCAGGAAACAACCTTCCATCACTTTGAAAGAGTTGTAGGTCTGTGCTCACCATGATACCTTTGGGTCTTTGCACATGGGATCTGTCTTCAGGCAGGGGATTTCATCAAAGGGCTAATCCCCAGAGGCAAATAAGGGTAAGGGCACATGGTGAGTGCTTCGTGCCCTTTCTAAAATCCATGTTTATGGTAAGAGTTATGTGTTGCGGGCTCTGTACCCTTTCTATAGTGGCTTAAACTCCAGTTCCTCACATTCTAGGTGCATGTTGTCGTGGCAGGATGATAATGACAGACGCTTCCCTGACGAGCTTGGGAGTGGTCTTAGACTGGCCGCTCCAGGCCAATGGATCTGGAGAGGCAGTCATCTCTTATCTCATATATCAGCTATCTCCAATATATGGCCCTAAAATACTTTCTCCGGCAGTTAAGAGGCTACTATGTCCTGGTGTGGGTGGACAAAGCTCTGCTCTGGGCTCAAGGCAAGTTCCTGTTCCTCAGAGCGATTCACGTTCCTAGAAGCATGAATGCGAAAGCAGATTTAGGGCTCTATCTTGCACCCGGTGCAAAAGACTTTGTACACCGACGCATTTATCATTCCTATTTTGCACCCGCGCAAAGCGGGCTTTTCCCTCCACAGATGCACGCCGGTAAACTAGGAAATGAACTTGCATTCCCTGGGCAGGTTGGCGCTGAAAGGAGGCATTTTTCAGCGCAAACAATCCTAGTGCTATTTTGCAGTTCCAGAAAACAATGCCGCCAATGACCTGAAAAACCTGGTCCAAAGTCAGTGGGGGTTGCACATACATTCAGACTGGAATTTTAAGCGCGCATGCTTGGCCATAATACAGTGTGTGAACAACGCGCATACTGTAGATGATTCTCTCATCAACACAGATGCATTTTACTTTTTGCAAATTATACATTATTATAAGGTAAAATATTAAAACACTGAGGAAAATCATTGTTGTGTCCATGTCCCCTTTACTTTTCAATAGCCATGTTTCCATTGAACACGTTTTTATCCGAATTAAGTGATATCGAATGAAAAATACCTTATGGAAACAGTAAAATTCGATGAATTTTAATGAATATCGACTAAAATGAAATACGTTCGGTCTCATCGGATTTTCTCCTGATCGATATACGGCTAATGCGATAAAAGCTGATGGAAACGTTATTTACCGAATAAATAATGAATTGCGATTAAGTTTTAGGCCCTTTTATGGTTGCAACACGTCAGATGACGAGTTAATTTCCGGCCAGTCCCGCTCTGTTTGCGCACACATGGCGGATGTCAACAAAGACAGATGTAAGTGGACAAAGTAAAAAAATGCTTCAACCAAAGGGTTTCCGTGAAGTGTCTCAGAACCAGGATCTCCCAGAACTGATGGAGCGCTGTCGTTCCCACACCACAGTCACCTCCGCTGTCGTCGGGCATTTACGTGCATCGGCATCATCATAGCAATGTTTATAGCGTTGTTGTTTTCTTAGGTTAGTTTTGCTTGTTTTTACGTGGCTTGGTTGAGTTCTAATGTATAATGTGGTCTGTTATTTCTGGTTAACAGACTGCGGCGCTGCTATAACACACCGTTGCCATGGACGCAGTTCAGAGACGGAACAGACTATTTTCTTTAGCAGAAGCAATACTCGTTTTTAAATCAACAAACTCGTTTTTAAGTCAATATTTTGTGTCAAATTATTTATTTATTTATTTATTTGTTTGATTTATATGTAATAAGCAGGATAATGTATAGCGAGGCGGTTGTTATAGCGAATACAACCCCTTCAGGCTAACAACTGCCTCGCATAACATTATCCCATACATATGTCGCCATCAGCTGGCACATAAGCATTATTAGGCTACAACTTGTGAAATATTGATCATTTGTTGGTAGATGGCGTGATCCGTTTTGTCTAACAAAACTTTGTTCGCAAAAGTTTGTTTGAATGTTGTTCGATTCAGTGCGAAAATTAATGGAAACACCTTAAAATGTCTAAAATCAATTCGATATACCAATTTGATCGCAAAACAGCATGTGACGTCATTACGTACAGGTTTTTATTCGCTTTAAAGCCGTTGGATGGAAACACACTTTCACCAGCTTTATTCGCATGAGTTTTTTAACCGAACTTCAGATAATTCGATTGAAAAGTGGATGGAAACATGGCTACTGACTCCTCCACCCCCCTTGGGTCTGGACGCCATGGCCCATGCATGACCTAAGAAGTAGTCACTGGTGCAATTTCACAAATTCCAATTATACTTTAAAAAAATTGCTGGGTTGTTTTAACCCAACTTTGGGTCAAATATGGACTGAACCCAGCCATTGGGTTACATTTTATTATTACATTTTTAACCCAACGTTAGGGTTTGTACATATCTTTACCCAAATGTGGGTTAAAACAGCCCAGCATTTTTAGAGTGTATTGTGAAGCGTTTGGTTGCAGTGTTTTGAATGAATCTCTCCAGTGTGTAAGGAACAGTCATGATGTTGTACCGTTACGTGTGAGTTTTTAAAATTGTGTGTGAGGATTTGAGAAAATGGTGAGTTGTTCCTAGAATTGTGTCTAAGCAATTGATAAAAACTGTAATAAATGCTGGAAGAGCATATTAATTACATTGTGCTTTAGTGAGGTTATACCAAGTGATATTGTGATTAAGCCTGCCTGTTCTGGCATGTGTACTGATGTCTTGTACCAGATCAGATTTCAGATCAGTCTGAGTTGAAGATCAAAATTAAATATTGTTCCAGGGGATTGTTGGAGTAATAGGTAAATCCAATCGGCCTGTGGGCTTATCTGGCCGTGCAGCCGATTGCTATCCAGCCGAGTGTGTCCAGCTCTCTTCTCTCAATAGGACATTAAGTGATGTGTACACTGACAGAGCGATTCCCCTTCTGCTGAAACCCCTTTCAGCAGATTTCGCTGAAGGGATGAAGTTGCCCAAATCAATTGATCCACTGTAAATATTTCTTGAATTTTGTGATCATTCACATGCATTGCATTTTAGGGGTTCCAAATACGTAGCGCTTTAGAACCTTTTAAAGTTCTATATAGAACCTTTTCTTCTAAGAGTGGCTATGACATTGATTAAAGTAGAAGAAAAACAGTTTTCTATTCTATTTTCACAACATGCACTGATGAATCGTTCACATCGGGACGAGGAGTACGCGTCTGTTCAGTTTATGGTGGTGGTGTTGAAGGTAACGCTGCACTGTGACATTATGTGGTACTCGTTGAGTAATGCAGCGAAAGCCGAAGAGCGGGAGAACAGGGAACTAAACGTGTGAGGCATGTTTTGCGAAATGTAGCTTTTATAGTCTTGACAGATTTTTAATAGAGCTTTTGATCACACGGAGGACGCAGAGGACTCAAAGCTCAAGCCTGGCGGGCCACGGAGCGGACACGCATGATTAATGCATCCCGGACCCAGATCAGCTCTTTATAGTGCTTTCCCTTACCTTTATTCAAGCCAATTCACAGCCTGTTGGGCTCCTTTTACCGGTGCGCTGCCTTTGTTCCTCAACTAGAAAGGCAGGATAAAGGAACGCAATCATACATAAGACATGACCGTTTCATCCCCACACGCTTAAGCACTGAATACACACATATAATCAGTGTCCTTCACACGGGCTAAAGGTTAATCTTTGCATCATTCATTACTCACCTGTGGTCAGCATTATGCACTATGCTACAAAGGAAAGATTAAGCTACATGTGATCTTTGAAAAGCAGGACACAACAGCCTTCAAAATGTCCCGAGCCGTGATCAAAACTCATCGCAGAAGCATTTCCACAAAGACACTGCGGTTGCGTTCAGTCTGGGATGATGAAACAAAATAAATCATGTTCCTTTTCATCTCATCAAGTGCATTTTGCAGCGCTTTTTGTTGTTGTTGCATGTTTTCTCTTGTGAGATGTTTTATGAGTTTGAAAAGCTATTATCTGACATAATATCAGCCTAGCATGCAAACTGGCTTGTTGTAAACACACTAAATGTCTGATTTAACCCCTGATTTCAGATTTTTTTTGTTACTGACCAAACATTTTATGTTTTAGCTCTACTTGTGTACCAGTGTCAAAACATAATTTTCTACAAAAAGCATAACATTCCTTAAAAATTGCCAGAAAGTAAAAGAAGTAAATCTTATTCAGCTTTTTTACTTTCTTTAAGTAATACCCAAACTATTTTTCTTTTATTTACTAACTAGTCTGTCCTGAGTGATAAATTAAATGTGCAAGCGAGTTGTCCAACAACCTTTTTTTTATGTTTATTTATTTGTTAATCACTAGACAAAATACAAATTCATACAAATATGTTTTGCATATTTTGGGTTTGGGCCTTTGAATAAAATAAATTTCAGTGTTTGGTCTAAAGACTCCCATTACCAAAAGGTGTTGTTTTCATGTTTTATGGGGACTTTCCTTAGACATAATGGTTTTTATTCTGTACAAACTGTATATTTTCTTCCTTACACTAAACCGACCCCTAAATCTGCCCAACACACACACACACACTTTGTGCATTTTTACATTTTCAATAAACGTCACTTAGTATGATTTATAAGCTGTTTTTATATATGGATGGATATTACCATCTTTATGGGGACATTTTGTCACCATAACATAAGGTTTACTCACACGCACACACGCACACACACACACTTGTTCCTGTGCTAAGCCTGTCCTTGCTGTTTCTTCATCTCTGACTCAGGAGGATTGCCTGGCCCGTTTAAATCTCGACATCACTCTCATTCTTGGAGGAGCAGTACCTCCGATAGATCCGAAAGACTCAGCCATCGATACAAACCAACAGACTGACAGCTATACGAATCAGGATTATGTGTGTGTATAGAGCTGTAAGTCATGATGGAGAGCCAGAGAGAAGCCTTCCCACACACGCCGAATGCAGTAAAGCCCTTCATAAATCTCCCGTTCTCACAATGCTTCTCGAATTCCAAGTGTGTTTCGGCCTCGTCTCTGTCCCGGGGCCTTGGGACGTCACTGGGCGACAGTAGCTGGCGCTGCAATGCCATTGTTCTCTGTGTAAAGAGAAGTGAAACCCATGGACGGGCTGAAGAGTGTGTGTGCTTCTGGTTTCTGTTCAAACGCCTCCATCTGTGCCTCCACTTACAGACATTCACACAACTGAAAAGATCCAAGGATGCATTCAATACAATCTCTCTGTTAGCAGGCCCAGGATCAGGACAACAGCGAGGACAAACCTCGCTCTGGGTCAGAGCTGAACACACTTCAGATGATCTTCTTGAGTGGTTTGTTTCTTAGATGCAATGGCAAGAATTACTGAATACCCACGCTCAGTCTTTAGAGTTCATTCAACTTTATAAGTAATTACTGAAGAGAGATTTTTTTGTTAGTATGACAGGTGGACTTAAATAGATCATGCACGAGCTAACATACAATTTGTTTACAATCTATTTAGTTTCAATCAATTTTCACTCATAAATTGCTGATAAATTTCACAGATGATTACAAAGAAACGGCAAAACACTTTGAAATAAGCGCCAAATTTCTGAAGAAGAAAGTTGCAATCTTTTTACAACTTTGACATATCATTTTAACATTTATTCTTACTGATTCTTACTGAAGTAGTGCATACTGCAGTTATTCACAGCACTTCACTTTTTCCTCATTTTGTTGTTACAGCCTTTTCCCATAGTGGATTCATTATTAATTATTTTCCTCAAAATTCTACAAACAATACCCCAAAATGACAACAATATGCACTAGACTTGTAGTCAAGAGCGCCTAAACCAAGACCAAGACACTACCAAAACCAGAGGGTATCGAGACCAAGACAAGACCAAGTTGAAGACCAAGACTGAGTTGAGACCAAGACTGAGTCGAGACCAAGACTGAGTTTAGACCAAGACCAAGTTGAGACCAAGACCAAGTTGAGACCAATACAAGACCAAGTCTGAGACCAAGACCAAGTCTGAGACCAAGACCAAGTCTAGACCAAGACCAAGTTGAGACCAAGACCAAGTTGAGACCAAGACAAGACCAAGTCTCGAGACCAAGACTGAGTTGAGACCAAGACCAAGTTGAGACCAAGACAAGACCAAGTCGAGACCAAGACTGAGCTTGAGACCAAGGCCAAGTCTGAGACCAAGACCAAGTCTGAGACCAAGACAAGACCAAGTTGAGGCCAAGACCAAGTCGAGACCAAGAATGAGATCAGGTCAAAATCAAGACCGAGACCAGAGACTGAGACCAAGACCAGGTCGAGACCAAGACTGAGACCAGGTCAAAATCAAGACCCGAGACCAAGTCTAGACCAAGACCAGGTCGAGACCAAGACTGAGACCAGGTCAAAAATCAAGACCAGACCAAGTCTAAGACCAAGACCAGGTCGAAGACCAAGAATGAGACCAGGTCAAAATCAAGACTGAGACCAAGTCTAGACCAAGACAAGACAAAAGTCGAGACCAAGACCGAGACCAAAACCGAGATCAAGTCTAGACCAAGACTCGAGACCAAGTCTAAACCAAGACAAGACCAAGTTCGAGAACCAAGACCGAGACCAAAACCAAGATCAAGTCTAGACCAAGACCAGAGGTATAAATAATCATCCAAAATTATGACCAGGTTAATAACTTTTGTAAGAAACCTAACCGTTTGTAAATCCGTCAAGATATCAACTAAATAAGAACCCGCCACAGTGCCCGCCTGTGACAAGATGGCCACCGTTGATAACGATCAGAGACTCCGTCGTAAGACATCTAGCCTTTATTATGGATATCTACATGTACATATATATATATATATATATATATATATATATATATATATATATATATATATATAATTTATTTATTTTACAGCCTTCTTGTTGTTTGTGTAAATGAGCTATAATAATCTGACATTAATTGGATCTCCCACAATTCATCAGCAGATATTATTACTCCACCACCTGCTTGTCAACACTTCTGTATCATTAGTCCAACATAGTTGAAATGATAGATCTATGGCAAAGTTACTTGAGTAATTTCTCCAATGACACTGCTGAAAAACCATCTTAGCAATGACAGATCGGCACATTAGAAACCACACAAGAGACCCTGTATGGTAATAGTCATTTCTAATCTTCAGAGGCATTTATCTAGCAGGAGTCCAGCTCTGGATGAACATGCTGTGGTGTTTTAGTGAATCCTTCTGTTGTGTCTTGATTTCACCTGCTCTCGTGACACTGATCTTCAGCCCCGCAGAATTCATCTGGAAACACTGTAATTATCAGCCTTCTTTTCTTTGCCTAATTGGGTGGCATTTTAGAAGGAAACAAAAGAGAGATGTGCTGAATTCTAAACATGGATATTTATGTGTGAGCACAACAAACATGGTTTTTTTTGTTTGTTTGTTTGTTTTTTTGCCATTTAGTCTAAAAGAAATGAATAAATCGTGTCTGCACTGTTAGTGCACTATTCTTGTTTATGCGTTAAACAGTTATTATTACTGAAACACATTGTGGATGAAATTATATTTATTTAATAGATGCAACTCTAATCATATATTTTCTATTTTCTTAATGTTAGTGGATGTTCAATCTTCTAGAGAGCTTTTGAACACAACAAAAACTGATTTATTTATTTATTTTTATTTTTTATTTTTCATTGGAGTCGTGTGCCATTCTAGTGATTTGCTTATGCTCTCCATAACTCACAAATTCTGGATATGACATGACATCTGCCACTGGAACAAAACTGTCCGGAACATATTTAATTTTGACATTTAAAGATTTTTGCCCCTTATTCAAATTTGCAGGGGCATTTTAATCTAAAAATATGTACTTTATACCAAATATTTAAATGTAATTAATTTATTCACAAGTCCTCAAACTTACTAATTACACACTTACTAATTACACTCATGTTCATTCAGCATACAATTAATTGGTCAGTTGGTTAGTTGGAGGTTAGTTAAAGGTTAGTTGGAGGTCAGTTGGTTAGTTGGAGGTTAGTTTGTTTGTTGGAGGTTAGTTGGAGGTTAGTTAAAGGTTAGTTGGAGGTCAGTTGGTTAGTTGGAGGTTAGTTGAAGGTTAGTTTGAGGTTAGTTTTGGGTTAGTTGGTTAGTTGGAGGTTAGTTGATTAGTTGCAGGTTAGTTAGAGGTCTGTTGGTTAGTTGGAGGTCAGTTGATTAGTTGGAGGTTAGTTGGTAAGTTGGAGGTTAGTTTATTATTTGGAGTTTAGTTGGTTAGTTGGGGTTTAGTTGGTTATTTGGAGGTTAGTTGGTTAGTTGTAGGTTAGTTGTAGGTTAGTAAGTTAGTTGGTTAGTTGTATGTTAGTTGGTAAGTTGGAGGTCAGTTGGTTAGTTGGAGGTTAGTTAAAGCTTAGTTGGAGGTCAGTTGGTTAGTTGGAGGTTAGTTAAAGGTTAGTTGGAGGTTAGTTGATTAATTGGTTAGTTGGAGGTTAGTTGAATAGTTGCAGTTTAGTTGGAGGTCAATTGATTAGTTGGAGGTTAGTTGGTTAGTTGGTGGTTAGTTGGAGATTAGTTGTTTGTTGGAGGTTAGTTGGTTAGTTGAAGGTCAGTTGGTTAGTTGCAGGTAAGTTGGTTAGTTGCAGGTTAGTTGAAGGTCTGTTGGTTAGTTGGTGGTTAGTTGATTAGTTGGAGGTTAGTTGGTTAGTTCAAGGTTAGTTGGTGAGTTGTAGGTTAGTTGGTTAGTTGGAGGTCAGTTGGTTAGGTGGAGGTTAGTTGGTTAGTTGGAGGTCAGTTGGTTAGTTGCAGGTAAGTTGGTTAGTTGCAGGTTAGTTGGAGGTCTGTTGGTTAGTTGGTGGTTAGTTGATTAGTTGGAGGTTAGTTGGTTAGTTCAAGGTTAGTTGGTGAGTTGTAGGTTAGTTGAAGGTTAGTTGGAGGTCAGTTGGTTAGGTGGAGGTTAGTTGAAGGTTAGTTGGATGTTAGTTGAAGGTAAGTTGGAGGTTAGTTGAAGGTTAGTTGGAGGTTAGTTGAAGGTAAGTTGGAGGTTAGGTGAAGGTAGTTGGAGGTTAGTTGTAGGTTAGTAGGTTAGTTGGTTAGTTGTATGTTAGTTGGTTAGTTGGAGGTTAGTTGGTTATGTGGAAGTTAGTTGGTTTGTTGGAGGTTAGTTGGTTATGTGGAGGTTAGGTGAAGGTTATTTGGAGGTTAGTTGGAAGTTAGTTGGTTTGTTGGAGGTTAGTTGGAGGTTAGTTGGTTAGTTGGAAGTTAGTAGGAGGTCAGTTGTCACAGTGAGCAAAATCTCCAGCGTCCAAGGAATAAAGCTCTCCGTTTCAGAAGCACCCTATCTCTCTTTTGGATAGGGGGTAGTTGCACGATTTTTGCCCACTTATTCAAATATTCAGGGGCATTTTAATGTAAAAATATATACTTTATACCAAATACTTAAATGTAATTAATTTATTCACAAGTCCTCAAACTGACTAATTACACACTTACTAATTACACTCAAGTTCATTCAGCATACAATTAATTTACAAAACACACAGACCAAACAAGCTGTTAAAAGAAACATTGAAATGTTAAAAAAAAATAAAGTTAAAACAGTGAAGTATACTGGACGAAAGCATCAGTACAAACCATCGAGAATGTGCTAGTGTTATGTATTGTACAGTATATTTGCTCAACTTGATAAGAATTCAAATGAACATTTCACGTACAGTACTATGCACACATCGGGGACATGGCTGTTGTAATATTGCACTGATGAATGATGATGAATGTGTATTTTCATAAACATTAGTGCAGTATTCTCTCAACGCTTGGCTTCTAGAGAGACGACTGAAGTGAAAGTGCTCAGAGCACGAGTGAGATTGTAGATATTTTTAACCATGTGTAAACTCTACTTAATTGCAATTATAAATGTGTGGGTGAAGAAACACACGTCTGTCAGATGCACTGCAGCATGTTGATACTTTATAAGATACGGAGAGGATCTAACAACAGAAGGAACGCAAGAGAAGCGGCTGGCCCATGACATGCTGGGTTAAAGAGTTTATTTCTAAAAGCATCCAAGAGTTTCATCCAGTTCTTCATTTATCAAATGCAATCAAGGTCTGTGGCAGAGAGTGTTTGATATATGCATATATCCATTAAAGTTAAATATGCATTGTCAAAGGGAGAAGATTGACTTCCCAGCAGCAAGATATAAACGTTGGCTTCAATAAATGTAAAAAAGGAAACATAAAAGGATGGAATAAGTGAGGCAGTGACATAACAAAGGGCCAATTTGTTTTATAAATGACAAGCATATAAACTGTCATGGCTATGTGTAATGGTTCAAGGTTTTCTGCTCCTCTCTACGATAAAAGTTCATTTGTTATTTTATGGCGGTATAACTCAGTACAATGGAGCGTTTCTCGTGGCCAGGCGGACATGTGTCTCAGACTCACAGCGGCAGGAGCACTTTTACTTTCTCTTTTCTTCACCACTTATCAAATATAAGCCTGAAAACGCAGAAACATTTAGGAAAGTGTGTGTGTGTGCTATTCATTTACCAATACATTTTTAAAAATCAAAAATTGTAACAGTTGATTCACAATCAACATGAACGAACATTAAACAGTTGCATTTTTAGTAATTAACATTAAGAAAGGTTAATAAACACTGTAAATTTATATCATAGCACATGTTAGCTAATGTATTAACTAATGGTACTTTGAATATTTTGTATATAATGATCTGTGCTGTCGGCTCACGACTGAAGTGTTTGGGAATAAAGTTAACCTGACTGATCAATCAAAATGAATGCGCTTTATCTGAATCAAAAAAAAATTGTGGCAACAGATTAGAAGCAATATTATTAATTCAATTTAACAATAGAATTGAGTAATAATTAATCAAATTAATTCCTTAAAAGTTAATTGTTTAAAATGAGTGAAATGTACAAAAAACTATAGTTAAGTCACCATTATGATGATCGTGTAGGTTTGTTTTAAAATGACGGTTTTCTCCTTCAGTGATTCTGCTTGTTAACATCAGGTGTCTTCAATGTTGGCAATTTAAAATAAAGAGTTCTTTATTAATCTTTGACGTCTGTCTGTTAGTGAGATATTTTTGTTTAATTTTTTGGTGTAAAACTTTACTCATTTTAAATGGTTAACTTTTAAAGGAATAATTTGATTAATTATTACTCAATTCAAATTTTTGTAATTTAATTAATAATATTGCTTGTAATCTGTTGCCACAATTTTATTGATTAGATAAAGCGTCATTATTTCTTACAGTGAAATCACCCACACGCAAACATAAACGCTTATTTCTCTTTAACTCATGTGTTTCCATGGAAACACATTTAATAAATGAATGAATCCATCCTCTGTGAACTCAAAGCTTTTGAGCTGATTTGATGTTGGGGACAATTGAAAGAAATCTGGGGTTTGGTGATCGAATTACAAGCACATAAACTGATGGCTTGAGGAAGAAAACACTTCCGCTCAAGGTTCACCTCCATTACAGGACATTAATTCTCTATTCACTCTTTGTAATAAATATTATGAACCCAGTAATGGACTGTGTTGCTCTTTATGACAGATGGCTTTGGCCAGGTTTCTCTTCATGATTTCTGGCTTCCACAGGAACTGCTTTTAGAAGAAAGCGTCTGAATCATCGGCTAAGTGCAATCCTTCACAATACAGACAGCTCTTGCAATGAAAAGGCCCTGATGTACGGTGTCTCGCATGGATGCCTGTGGAATATTAGGAAATTATTATTATAAAAAAAACATTTTTATATTGTTATCATTCTCTATTCTGTAGCTCTTTTATCACACACATAGTGTTTCAGAACTTTGAGGCAGACGGTATTGTTCTGGGAAAACATCTTCAAGCAAACTGTAAACAGTCTTCTGTCGGAATACAATAGGATAGAGTGAAAAATAATATAAAAGGACAAATCTAGCAAAAATATGAACAGGGAAAGCTAGTAAATCTAGCAGATTTCTCCAAGTTTTTCAACAACGACTGAAATAATGAGGCCTGATGATGTATTATATGTAAATAAACTACTGGTCAAAACACTGCAGTTCGGTATCTTTATTTTTTATGCTTTTATTCAGCAAGAGGCATTGCAGTGATCAAAGAGATTCATTTAAAAATACTCCATTTCAAATGAAATGTGTTGTGTTAAACATTATATTTATCAAAGGATTCTGAAAAAAAATGCATGGTTACACTTTATTTTAAGGGGTATGAGTTACAGTGTAATTATATATTTAAGTAATGAGTAATATTAATAAACTACATGTACTTACTATGGCGTTAGGGATTTGTTTTAGGGTTAGTTGCACGTAATTATGCACACTTTACTGTTGATACAATGGACACTGTAAAATAAAGTGTTACCAAATTTATCATGTTTTTTACAATAATATGAAGCAGCACAATTGATTTCAACATTGATAATAATCATAAATGTTTATTGAGCATCAGATCATCATATTAGAGTGATATCTGAATTTCTGATTTATACTCGAAATTCAGCTTTGATTACATACTGTAAAAATGATTTTTGTTGAAGTAAATACTACTGAAAAAAATGTAATTTACATGAAAAAAATAGTTCAGGCAAGAGTTAATAAAATTAAGTAAATTCCATATCAGTACTTAATTCAAGCGAGTAAAAATGAAAGTGTAAATATCAACTCAATAAAATGAAGTAAAAATGACTCAACTGTTTTGATACTGGGGTTCCCATCATGCACTGGACCTTGAATAATTAATGAGGTTCATTTTTCACTGGTTTCCAGCTTTATTTACACTGTTTTATCATTAATGTTTGTTGTCAGTATTAGTAACTTGCCATTTTGTGACATTTCAAGTAAATTTTTTGCTCAAAATGACACATTTAAACATAAATACAAAAATAAATGACTTAGATGATCTAAGTAAAGCACATACTATAAATGACTTAAATTGATATTAATCAACCTTTTACTTGCCAAGTTAAAATGACTTATTTTCTGTAAAGCTTTACTTAATTCCATACTCCAAGTAAATTTAACTTAAAGATTTCTAATTAAAGCGACTGATAAATATGTTTAGATTTTTATTTGGCAAATCTTTTGTAAATTTACTAGCATTTTCTGAGTGGAAAAAAGTTTTTCAAGTAAATCCTAATCCAATATTTTTTTTTCAGTGCAGGAATAAATGAAACTTTACTATTATATTCACACTTATTTCACATTGTAATAATATTGAACAGTTTTACTGTTTTTTCATCAAATAAATACAGTATTTGTGAGCAGTGACTTTTGGCTAAACCATTTTTTTAATTATTAAGAAGAAAATCTTACCGACCCCAAACGATAGTGTATTTGCCATAAAATTAAATAACTATCATTTAATTTATATTAAAACACTTATATTTTGTATATGCATAAGTGTGTATACCTGCTCTGTTTAGATATGACACAGTTTTGCATGCTAAGAACTGATTCTTATGCCAGTTATTTTACCCAGTCGGCAGTGTTCACTGGACTGGCTCAACATCGGCATTATAGCACTGAAGTGTAAAAATCCCTGACCTGCAAGGTTAGGCAATATGATTCATGTTAGCATGAGGGAAAAATCTCAATCCATAATTGAAGAGTTTAAAATGCCAATGCAATTCACTGATTTAAGCTCAAGACATGTAGTGCATGCAAATCACTCAGCATTAAAGTTACCACCTCATGGAATTTAGTAATATTAAAATGCATCATGATGTGTATCGATTGACTAAATAGGGTATACGAAGATGCTTTTTAGTGACCCCAAAAATGAATAAAAGCCTGGCTGGCTTCCTCAAAGCATTAAAAGAGAATATTTAATTGTGTTCAGCACCACGGACAGCGCTGATCACACATCACACACACACACACACTGGATGGTGAAGAGATTCAACATCTACAAAGATGACATATTGAGAACCAAAGCTAAAAATGTAAATGCTGATTTGAATTAAAACATACTGTGATTAAACATTTACGTGAAATCTTATTGAGAGTAATGAGAATCGAGGGAAAAACCCTCAAGACCGTTTCAGCACTGAGAGTGTATGGGAAGGTGTTCTCAACTATCATGGACATTATTTTATTGATCCTATTATTTTAATGCAAAATGCATGAGATCTGCTGGTGTTTTGCTGCTGAAAACCCATTGCATCGGTGTCTCAGATTCATATTTACACCCTTATCTTTCTAACAGCAACACCCTCCAGCTGCTGACTATAAATAACTCCTAAGCAATAAATAAGCGTGGCGTTACGAGACCAAAGGGAGAAAGAAGGACAAATTGTTCATTTATTTGTGAAAATCAAGAACAGCAGCATGGCAGAGATGGAGAGGGTGAGACTGGACTCATTACATGCACTAAACCTGTTTAAAGCATCTCTGTCCAGACCCACGCTTGCTGCCGTGTTGTCTGTCAAATTCAATTTAAAGAAATCAGAAGACTCCTTGGCTCAGAGGTCAAGGCAATTTCGACGACAGTGATTCTCATATATCCACTGGGGGAGTGTGTGAAAAGCCCCCATTAGCCATTAAGAGTGTGTCGTTCTCCTGCCTAACACATGCAGTCTGTTCTGGATTGTCAGTAAATGTAATATGTGTGAGTCATCAGTCTCTTGGGTGTTCAAGTTGCATCAACATACCTCCATTCAACATGTGGTGTTGAGCAGAGCAATCACAATGTGTTAGGACTTTTAAAACTATTAAACTTCAAAACAGGAACTTCTCTTCATGTTTAATGTTGGTATTAAAGAAACTGAAGTTGTTTTCGTCTTTTCTTTCTTATTGTGCCGTAAACGGCAAGTAAAACGGCTTCTGGAACCAGAACAAATGTGGGCGGGGCTTGATTGTGTCTGTGGCGAATTGATTGGATGGTTATGGTTTGCTATTGGCTCATATGATGTGAGTGACAGGTTATAGCTCCGCCCTCGTCATCAGAGAAGAGAATGCTGCAAGAGGAACTTATTCTGATTCAAGATTACCAAGAATATCGGTGTTAAAAATAATAATATTACTTAAAAAATAAGGATAGTGAATTTTGGTTTAATATTGACTTTAAGAGTCCAGAAGGGACAGAGGCTCATGATTTCAGATTTTTGAATAATAATGATAAAAAAAAAAGTTTAACAATTTTAGTCAGGTAAAAATGTATGGAACCAAGTTAGGAAATTAAAAAAAAAAAAAAAAAAGTTTAACAATTTTAGTCAGGTAAAAATGTATGGAACCAGTTAGGAGATGAAATCATTGTAAATGCCCTGACCTCATCATCAGAGAGGAAGAGAGAGAGTGCAGCAACACACAGACACACACACACACACACACACACACATGCAGGAGATCAGAGGGAGTCTCTTCAGGAGGTGGTTTCACAGGGACACGTGTGTGTGTGTGTGTGTGTGTGTGTGTGTGTGTGTGTGTGTGTGTGTGTGTGTGTGTGTGTGTGTGTGTGTGTGTGTGTGTGTTGACCAGTCAGGCGCTGTGTTTACTGACATGCAGGAGCTCCAGGTGTCCCTTCAGCTCCTCTCTCGTTTCACAGCTGAAGTGTGTCCTCACGACCTCTGAACTCAGCTGAAGTGTCCTCACGACCTCTGAACTCAGCTGAAGTGTGTCCGCGTACTCCATCACTAAATTAACACAATACCTTTATACCAAAACAGAAAAAAAATTTAAAAAATAAATATATATTATAATATATACAAATATTAAATACGATATGTTATATATATATAATATGATATGCAATGTGATAAAATAGCTATGATTATTGTTATTAATTCTGGAAAAAAAAAAAAAAAAAAAAAATATATATATATATATATATATATATATATATATATATATATATACAGCTATGGAAAAAATTAAGAGACCACTGCCAAATCAGCGGTTGCTCTGGATTTATTATTTATATTTATATTATAAATAATAAATCCAGAGCAACTGCTGATTTGGCAGTGGTCTCATTTTAAGCATTTCTTATTCTAAACTAATAATAATAATAAATATCAATAAAATGTAATACAAATAATAAAACAAATAATAAACCTAATAAAAACTCATATATACTAACATGTTTTCTTATACTATATATTGATTCAAAATGCATATTAATGAATTATTATGTGAATTATTAAGCATATGCTAATGTGTGTGATGGTTTATTTTGTATGTGTTAGTTTATACAGTGTTTTTTGCATACATTGTTTTGATCGTGTGCGCGTGCATATGTTTCATTGTGATGCTGTTGTTTTCTTATGCTAAAATAATAATAAAAAGCACAGTAATACATTAATACAACATAATACAAATAATAAACATAACAATAACGTATAATTAACTTTTTTCTCATAGCCTGTATAATGATGCAAAAACATGAATGTGCTTGATTCTGTGTGTAGCCTTAATGTGTGTGATGGTTTATTTTGAATGTGGTCAAATATAGGATGTTGTTTTTGGATTTAATGCACACATTGTTTATATATATTTTTATGTTTGTGTGCATGTTTTACTCTGCATGTGATGCTATTGTTTCCTGTTGTGAATGTGTATGAAGTGTGCGAAGTCTCTTCAGTGCTGCCGCCTGCCGGTCTCTCTCAGCACTGCCGCTCCTGCTATAAACCACCAGCGCTTTACGCGAAACGCTCAATCCACGCGCAGCGGCACCGCGAGCGGAATGACACCGAGACACGCGCGTCTCCTCCTCCTGCTGCTGCTGGAGCTCTGTGCGAGCCTGAGCCGGACCCGGGCCGGGGGCAAGCCGGACGAGGACCGGGACAAGAGAAGCGAGCTGGCGGAGAGCCCGTGCGAGGTGAAGACCGTGACCGTGTCCACGCTGCCTGTTCTCCGGGAGAATGAGTTCAGCTTCACCGGCGCGGGCTCCGGAGTCTCTCCGGAGGGGAGTCCAGGCTCCTGCTGTTCGTCAGGACTGACCTGCCGGGTCGCATCGCGGTTCTGGACGATCTGGACAACACGGCACTGCCCTACTTCACCTTAGGTGAGTCTCACACAGTTCAGCGATGCGCTGAGAGGTGACCGATGAGTGTGCTTTGCATGTTCTTGAACATGTGGAAACGAGAGATAGGACTCGTGTTTGTTGGAAGAGCCAGCTTTCATCCTGAGAAAATGAGACGAATGGCCATTGCAGGGCAATTAATGTCCTCAGCGTTTCTTTGCAGACCTGGTTCCTCGTGTTGTGTTTGGGTTCTAGAGGGGGACACTTCACAATAAGGTTCATTAGTCAATGTGTTTCAAACAATCAGCAATTTGTTTCTGTATTATTCATCTTTTACAAATCCAGCTGTTCGTTGTTTGTTTGTTAGGTCACAGTGCATTAACTAATGCTACAAGATTTAAATAAAGTCTTAGGAAATGTTGAAATTAACATTAACAAATACATCAATTCTGCTGAATAAGTGCAGTTCATTATTAGTCCATGCTAACTAATATAGTTAATTAATGTCAACTAACTAACCTTATTGTAAAGTGTCGTTATCTCAACTACTGAAGTATCAGGTTGACTTTCCTAGTCGTATGGAAATCCTATGGAAATATTATTTCTGTCTGATGTCTGAGAGAGATTAGGTAGCTGTGTGGTTATCATATTTTCTGACTGATAATCTGAAAAGCATGAATATGCACCAATTGCCAATATTTCTCTACAGTGACATGCATGGAATATATTATGGGATGAAAGTGAGATTTTGTGCATGCTACTTTGTGAAATCACAGAGGTCTAAAATCGTCTGGTTAAATGCATGACTGTTCAAAATTATTGTTATCATTATTGTTTGTGCATATTATAGAGTATGTCGTTGGGCTCCAAACATTAAATCAGCAAAGTCAAACAAGTTGGCTATATGTAGATGTCAACATGGTTACTTTATGCACCAGAACATGCATGAATGCAGATTGAAGAACTAGAGAATAAAATGCTTAAATTATAGACTATATATGACTTTTGTGTGTGTGCATCTTAGGGCAGCAACGTGAGCAAAGCTTCTAGAAATATGTGTGTTCTGCATGTGTTTACAATCATCTGTTTGAATACATGTTTGGCAATGCTTCAGCTCTCTGTTGATGTATATACACTATTTAAGGATAGGCTGGTGAGTTTTACTTTACAATCAGGGCTTGAGATGAACATTTTTTTGCTCACCAGTCACTGTGTCTAGTGGTTTTCCAAAGTCACTTAGCATTTTCACTGGCCACAGTTTTGACATCAATACCATGGGGAAAACTGCTCTATAGATCTGTTTACCATTATCTCATAATTGGGCAGCAGGTATATTAGGCTGCTGTCACTTTAAGACCTGATGCATGGATCCTGTTTAATGCGCAATAAGCAGCGAAAACAAACTCAAGGTGTTTTTTGGTGTGCACACTTTAAGTGTGTGTAGAAATTAATATAATTATGCACAATACGTGCAATACGCTGAAATTCAAGCCCTGTAACAACTAGGGGTGCGCCAATTCAATATTGGTATTGGTATTAGTCCGATACTGGCCAAAATCACTGGATCGGATATTGTATGAAGTCGCGGGAGTATATTCCGATCCGATACGACCACGGACCTTAGTCCTAAACTGTCAAACAAATGCTTAACAACACCTGAGAGACATGCCGTAAAGAGAGATGAGCAACATGCGTCACGCTGCAGCTGCACGCAGGGTCGCCAGATTTTCACAACAAAACCCGCCCAATTGCATTTTAAAACGTAGCCAATCGCGCTTCCGGGTGTGAGAGGGAGCGCGGACTTGGCAACACTGGCGTCACGTGAACAGTAGCTAGAACGAGACTGAGTAAAGGTGCGTTCCATTCGACAGGATCCCTACGCAGTGTTCACTGCTCCCTACTCCCTGAACACGGTATATCAGTTGAAGTGGACTTCACTGACTTCCTGTGAAGTGATGTATTGATGTTCCCTTATTCCCTATGCCGTCTGCAGTGCCCTTCGAACTGAACATGTTCGTTCCCTTCGAATAGGAATCTCACTTAAGATGGTGAAATACCCTGTGAAGTCCACTTCGCAGTCCTTTTGCGGTTAAATGGAACGCACCTTAAGGTGAGACCTGTCAGCAATTATCATGTCAGCTGTGTGGAGTTATATTTTAAAAAGTGTGCATTTTGTTTTGTGAGTCTCCGCAACAGCGATAGATTGGAGCGCGTCCGAGTGAAGATTGTGCGCGCGCCACAAGAGAACACTGTATCCGTGCGGCAACGAGCGCTCAGCTTGATTTAAAAAACAAACACATTTTAGCGCTAGGTCTAACTATGTTAATTAATGCTCTGTTAAATGGAGATGTTTTATTTATTTGTATTACATCTGTGCCTCATAATGTTTCAAAAGTGTTGGGGGGCAATATCGATCCTGAGAAAAAGTGGCTGGGACATGTCGCACCCTCAAATTACACCTATGATCCCCAGATGTTACATGTGAAAACTTTAGAGCTTGGACTGTCTACCCAAAATGTGTTTCCCATTTATCAGGAGTAATGGCCAAGTAGAGTTTAATTTGTGAGTGCCTTATTGTACTATTCTGTTCTATTGTACATTTTATAATGGAGATACCATTATTTTTATGGTAGATTATACTTATTTAAGTTATGACTACATAGAGTTTTGTGTTACATCCAGTATTTGGCACTGGAATTTTTTATTTGCACAGTTGGACTTTAAATTTAATTAATTGAATGGTGCTGAATAATTAAAAATGCTGCTACAAGTTCTGTTTAAAAATTATTTTAATAAAAATTAAGCAGCAGTAGATGTTGTGGGCTACGTATTTCTTCCTTTAGGGGAGTAGAACATTTATTGCACTATTTGAGCATGATGCTTTTTAGATGGCTAGGTTAATCACAGTGCATCCTCCTGACAAACGTGTTATTAACAGCTTAATTAAGAGGGAGAAAAATATGGTATGGTATTGTATCAGTATCGGTATCTGGCAGATACTCAAGTTTGTGGTATCGAATCTGGTATCGGACATGAAAAAGTGGTATCGAGCCACCCCTAGTAACAACAGCAACATTCATCCAGAGCAAATGAAACGAGTGAGTGAGAAGAGCGGGTTTGTGCATAAAATAAATTTTGGATGCGTTATTCAATAACAATATTTATTTTTGACAACACATTGCATCAGGATTATTATTTCAGATGCCTTTTTAAAAGACTACAATCGAAAAATGTATATTAAATTCAACCCGCCAAAGTGACTTCGTAGGAGTGACACACCACTGCTGAAAATACACACACATATGGCGCATTGGTGGGTGTTCATGTCAAGCCCTGTTTACAATGTACCATAACAAATAAAAGAAGAAATCATTAAACATGCCTGGTCTATAAGACAGGACAGAGTGAAAAACAGTGATGGCAACTGCTTCACATTGACCTCTGCATTGCCCTTTCACCCATAGATAGAGTTTTCAGTTCACTGCCAAAACACGATATTGATGTTGACTTCTACTGGAAGAGGAACGCTTCACGTGTAGATCATATGACCCAGAGTGCTTTCTCTTATAATGTGCAGACTTTTTAGACTATCCTATTTAAACACTCCCTGAAGCGGATGTGTGTAAGCATGAATCTGTGTGTTTTGTCCGCATTGCATTAGAGTCTTCTCAGGTAATCCCACACGGTAATTGTGTCGAGCCCAGATACGGCCACATTCGGTAAGCGTGGATTGTCACACGCATGTGGGCCAGATCTGGGCAATACCCGTCATTTCACAATCTAGGTTAACTAGTAGACTATCCGGCTAGTAACACACTTCCAGCCAAAATAATCTTGAATTTGGTTGCACGATTCTGGGAAAAATATGAATCACGATTTTTTAGCTTAGAATTGATATCACGATTTTTTTTTCTCATAAGTGTAATCAGGGTTCGTACAGATTCTGTAAAATAATCTCCAGGACTTTCAAGGATTTTCTACTTTTTTGGATTTCAAGGACTTCAATAACCGATCCCTGAATTGTCACTGTATTTGTAATTTTTAATGTATTTAAAACCAAATACGAATAAATAATGGAATTACAAATAGGACAAATAAATACAAAAATAGAACAAAGAAATTAAATTAAAATTAAAAATTAAAAATATTGCAAATTAAATAAACAGTGTTTTTAGAGTAGATCGAGTATACATTTGAATAAAGTAATTAAATGTGAAAAAAATGCATATTCATTACTGTATAAATTAAATATAGATGGACATTTTTGTTAAGTTTAAAAAGGGTAGACTATTTAGTCTAGAGCAGTGAGTAATTTTCTTGTCCTTTGATTAATATGAAAACACAGCAGCAGTTTTATTAAACTCCTGCCCCTTTAAGACCAAACGCACAGACTCCATTTGAACATGGCTAACTTACATTCACTTGAGATATAACCGACTTTGTTTATTAGTAAACTTTGTTTAATATAACCGACTTTATTTTTACATCATTTTGTGTAAATTCGTCTGATACAAGCGTAAGACGTGAAAGACAATTAATTCAGTAGCCTATTCTTGGATGTTTGCGTTCATTGAACTTCTTGACCCGCAAACGCCCAGTAATAATGTAGAAAACCACTCGTTAAACATAAATCAGGTAACAGGTCATGTTTTACTTTACTTACATATACGATTTAGTTTTCATCCAAATAACACGTGACGTGAACGACCAGCAGCATTCAACAGAAGTGCGCTTTCTCTCGTCAGTTAACGACTTTAATAATAAGCTAGATTACTCGTTTTAATTTTATTTGCCATTGACATCCGACTGAACTACAAACTTTCCACTGATGTCTGTTTAAAGGGATGTGTCTGACCAGCTCGCGCGTCTGTGCCGCTGCGCGTTTCTAGTGCTTGAGCACCACAGTTTCCACTAATAAGACACATTTAGTTGCATGTTGTTTTTGCCAAAATAACTTCCGAGATGTATGATTATTTCATTATGTAAGCGCAGTCAACAGTGACTTTGGTTTCATTTCTTTGACATGTTCATATCTTATATGACTAAAATGCTGGGTTGTTTTAACCCAACTTTGGGTCAAATATGGACAAAGCCAAATGTTGGGTTAAAAAAGTAATTTTAAATTTTAAAATTTTCAACTTCTCTTTCAACTGTACATTTTTTAAATTTAATTTTTAACCCAACATTTGGGTTAAAAATGTAATTAAAAAAATAACCCAATGGCTGGGTTTGTCCATATTTGACCCAAAGTTGGGTTATGAAGCAATTCTTAGAGTGGTATTCTTGAGCGATGGTTAGACATCTATTAAATTTTCACTGAAAGCCCAAATGTTGCTGGGTTGTTTCAACTGAAATTTGGGTCAAATATGGACAAACCCAAATGTTGGGTTAAAAATGTCATTTAAAATGTTAACAACCCAGAATTTTTTTAGAGTGAAGGAAGTTGGTTTCATTTCATATTATATATGACTTGTCTATTCTTGGGTGATGGTTAGACATCTATTGAATTTTCACTGAAAGCCCAAATTTTGCCTGGTTTTAGCCTAGACGTCAGGGATGTGTGTGGATGGCTATTACACTCTAAAAAATACTGGGGTTTTTTTTAACCCAAATTTGGGTCAAATATGGACCAACCCAAATGTTGGACACATGGCTGATGTTTAAGGGGTTAAGTACACTCTAAAATTGCTGGATTGTTTTAACCCAACTTTGGGTAAAATATGTACAAAGCCAACCATTGGATGTATCCATATTTGACCCAAAGTTGGGTTGAAACAACCCAGCATTTCTAGAGTGTACACGCATCTATCAGAGAGCAATCAGCTGTTCTTTGAATAGAGAATTGCAACATGCAGAAAGTGAGGGAAAATCCACCAGTTCTTCAGTTTGTTTCTAATGAAAGATGTGCTGCTGTTGTTCCTGGTTCAGTCCGAAGTAGATCCGCTGACCTTTCCCTGTGTCAGCCATTGGACAACTTTCTGATTCAGGTTTGCATTGACGGCTGGTTTCCTCCGGCCCAGTGACCCGAGCTCAGCTCGACCGCGAGAACTTGGAGAGAGCCAATGGTTTTGAGGCTACTGGTGATGAAATACCAATGAAATCCCTCTTAAAATAGAGGTTTAGTTTCATATGTCAAGAGCTCTTTGATAGAACCGAATCTATATCCCAGTAATGAAGAACTACAGTCAGACCTCATCAGCAGTTCTCGCTCAAAAGATAAGCGAACTGTTGGAAATATTGATCATTGGCAAAGCGGCCCGGCTCCTTTGTGTTACAAGTTCATGTTTGTCTTTCATCAAGATTTATGTGCAACAGACAGTATTGATAGAAACCGAAGAGGAAGTGTCAGCAGAACTCGGTCTCTGAAGGCCGTCGGCGATCTAGGTGGCGTTTACTAAAGCAAGCGTCACTGTTACTAGAACTCATGTGCGGGTTTAGGGCTTTGAATACCGTAGCATGAATGCAGTATTTAACTTAGTTATGATGCAAATCACACTTTATTCAAATGTGTGTTTTGCTGCACTTTATTTAGAAAGGAAAAATAATATTGAACGCACCACGGGTGGTAGCAGAAACACTTTTGTGTTTATGTCTCAGCATGCTTTCTCAAGCTGCTTAAAATAAAGAAAAAGCGTTTCGCTGACCGTCGCTCGAGCGCCTCAGCTCAGTCTCAGACGTGATTTATTACCTGAAGCGCTCGGGAATGTTGAGAAAGACAGAGAGAAGATTAAAAAAGATTAAAAAACGACAGAGATGAAGGTTTTTATCCGAACTGCTTTGTCTGGCCTTTTCTATGTGAGGCGAGGAATGTCTCAGAGCAGATTGGAAATAAAGTGTGAAAATAGAACTGATGATTCTGTTCTCAACAATAGTGTGTATTTAAATCTTGATATTTGCATAGAAGAACAGTCAGATGAGCAATCATTTCAAGCAAGTCAATATTAGAAATAAAAAATTTAGTACACTCTTAGAAGAAAAGTTTCTATACTGGTAACCTTAAAAGGTTCTATCAGCGCTACATATTTGGAAATCTCTAAAGGTTCTATAGGTTCTCCTTTTAAGAGTTCAATAATAAGACTTTGTAACCAGGAAAAAGGTTCTATATGGAAAGGTTCATTGATCATCATTTGTTTTGTCCTTTTCCGGATTAAATATTTCATATTATTGACCAACATCAAGACCCTAAAATGTATTTATGAATGCATGTGAATGATCACAAAATGCAAGATATGGGGGTTAGATAATGTATATATTTATATCATTTTATGTAGTTAATCAACATCACACGAAGAGTGCCATTTCAGTTTTTCTGATAAAAATGTGATATCTAGAACAGTTTAATAAACAATAATTTAATTACAACTACACTCTAAAAATCGGGTTGTTTTAACCCAACTTTGGGTAAAATATGGACAAACCCAAATGTTGGGTTAAAAATGTAATTAAAAATGTTACCCAATGGCTGGGTCTTTCCATATTTGACCCAAAGTTGGGTTAAAACAACCCAGCAATTTTTTAGAGTGTACAAAATGTTGCAGAATAATGTAATATATGAATGAATAATAGCCTACAAAGAACCTTTGTGTCAAAAGGGTTCTTTCTTGCCATTATAGAACCTTTTTTAGCATAAAAGGTTCTTTGGAGTTGAGTAAAGAACCCTATGCTTCATATATCACTTTAAAAAGATGCTGGGTTGTTTCAACCCAAATTTGGGTCAAATATGGACAAACCCAAATGGTGGGTTAAAAATTGTATTTAAAATATG
Source organism: Hybognathus amarus (assembly GCA_030378365.1). Classification (NCBI taxonomy): domain Eukaryota; kingdom Metazoa; phylum Chordata; class Actinopteri; order Cypriniformes; family Leuciscidae; genus Hybognathus; species Hybognathus amarus. Next base: position 116,573 of record JAQIUQ010006363.1, read on the forward strand.
AACCCAACTTTCTCTTTCCACTGTAATTTTTTTAATTACGTTTTAACCCAACATTTGGGTTTGTTCATATTTGACCCAAATTTGGGTTGTAACTACCCTGCATTTTTTTAAGAGTGTAGAGTTTTTTTTCTAAGAGTGTACAACACAGTAAACATTTAACAACAATCATGGCAAGTTTTTATTTATTTAATGAACTGCAGGAAGATTGTCATTTACCAATATGCACCAATATAAGAACCCATATTTACCTATATGCATTGTTTTACCTGAACACAAGTCTAGTTAATGGCACATTCTAAACAATGCTGGGTTGTTATAACCCTAAATTGGGTCAAATATGGACAAACCCAAATGTTGGGTTAAAATGTAACTTAAATGTTTAACCCAACTGTAATTTTTTTTAATTACATTTTTAACCTAACATTTGGGTTTGTCCATATTTGACCCAAATTTTGGTTGAAACAACCCAGCATTTTAGAGTGCATAACAGTTTTCACAATTTCACTTAACTTCACATTGGAAGTAATCTCATTGTGAAGATGCTATATCTGTTCAAAAGTTTGGGGATAGTAATATTGTAAAATGTTTTTTTTTTAAATAAGTCATCAAGTCTGCATCTATTAATAAAACAGTAATATTGTGAAAAAAATGATCGTCATCGTCAATGTGAGTATATAGTAAAGTGTAATTTGTTCCTGTGATCAAAGCATCATTACTCCAGTCTTCAGCGTCACATGATCATTCACAAATCACTCTAATATGAGGATTTGATGCTCAAGAAACATTTATGATGATTATCATCAATTTTGAAAACAGTTGTGCAGCTTCATAGTTTTGTGGAAATCAAGATTATTTGATAAATAGAATTATTTTTTGCAAAAATCGATTTCCCCCCAAACTCACTGCTCAAGACTTTACTGTATGGATGTTCAGTGAATAAATCTCGCGGTTGACTTTGACGAACTGCTCTCAGACGGGAAATGCCCTTCATGCTCTGCGGTGTGTAAACGTGTGGATTTGCTGAGGGTTAATGCAGCTCGCCGGCTTCATAGAAACAGTCCCTGCGCTTTCACAGATGAGCTTCAGCTATCAGAGAAACCGAGGAACGCCACAACTGTATGTGCTCGCTTTCCATTGATTTGCCTAACCTTTTCAAAATGTCACACTAATTGAAGGAGGTTTGGGGATAATTAGTTTCCACTCCTCAATGCAAGGGCAATTAGAAGAACCTGGAAGACACAGTATGATTATTAATTACAGTTTTTTTTAAGCTGTGTGGGACTTTTGGTTGACTGATTATTAATATATTTTTCAATACCAACAGTGATTTAAGTTCATTTATTCAATTACAACTTGATTATTTTATGTAATATGTGTTTTATGCTCATTCGAGAGTCACAGTGCTTGCTTAGTAAAATATTGACATCAAACCTAATTGTTAGACACTTCAATTATTATGAAGAGCATGTCAATTCACTCATTTATGAGGCACGTTTATGTTATGATCCTGCATAGAAAACAACAACAATAAGCTAAACTGACTTACTATAAGTTTTTACACAAATATTTTTAAGTAAATTTCACACAAATATGTTTGTATGGATTTAAGTAAACTCTGCTTAACTAAATTAAGTTAAAGTAACAAAGTAAATAAGTAATTGAATCTAAAAGTAAATAAGTAATTGCAATACATTTTGTTCAAACAATGTAAAAGGGAATTAAACCAAACTTTTTTTATGCTTTACTTGGCAACAGTTGATGGATCATTGTGTTTGAATGTGTGATTTTAGGTTGAAAATAAACTCCAAATTACTAATCCAAACAACAAAAGCAATGATAAAACAGTGTAAATACAGCTGGAAAACAGTGAAAAAAACCTCATTAAATATTCAAAACCAGTGCATGATGGGAACACCAGTATCAGAAACATTGCGTAATTTTACTTAATTGTATAATGATATTTACTCTTTCATTTCTACATGATTGAATTGAGTACTAATACATTTACATTTAGTCATTTTGAGCATACGCTTTTATCTAAAGCAACTTACAACTGAGGACTAAACCAACCGAGTGCATCGTGAAGATGCAAAAAACAACGCAAGAAGTGCTCAAAATACAAAGTTCAGATATTGCTCAGAGTAGCGAGGATTTAAAGGAAAAGCAAATCATTTTATTTATTTATTTTTATGCAAAAGAATCAAAATAGCCCTACATACTTGACTACTTGTGATATTCCTTTAATTTCCTGCATGGCTTGGTTTTGGCCATGGAGGCTGAATATGTTAACACATCTGCATGGACATGAGAAGTCAGTCCACTTTGTTCATGTATGAACTCACGAATGCATATCTCATTTCTCTGCAAAAACGTCATCTATTTCCTCAACTGCATCTGCCGCATTGCATGAATGTGAAATGTTGGAACAGTAAACTTTCTGTGGTGTGTTTAATAAGGGTGCTCAACAAATTGTGCATCTGTTTGATTGGAAGCTCCCCAACATAGTCACCGCGCTCAATTATTCATGGTAAAACACACCAGTGCATTTGCATTTATAACTCTCTCTGTCACTTTTATAGCAACTTTGAGGAGCGAAACAATCAGCCTGACTTTTCCGTGCGGTGTGAACGAGCGTTAGACGTCCGAACAGTGGACACTTCAGTCAACAACTCAAGACTTTGAGCTTTATAAATGGATTTAATCAACTTTCTGTAGGCAGCAGCAAACCTTTGATGAATTAAAACCAAAATTATTTGACAGGGGATATACTGGCTCTCAAATAAAAGAGGAACTCTGATAGATCTTAAAATGGAAAGTGCTGCGTGTGCGGAGCAAACGGTTTATACTAAGACAACGGGCAAACAGACATTAGATCATTTAAAGGCCGCGCACCATTCTTCAGAGATACTGTATGTTGTTAGTTAAAGCACATCTTTGGACAGAAGTGATCATAACGAAGCACGTGACAAACAATAGACGGCTGTTTATCACAGAAGTAGACGAGTCACAAATCAAAACGGGTGCTTTACCAGTTGTTTTAATGCAACTATCTAATCAACCAATCACATGGCTGTTGCTTCAATGCATTTAGGGGTGTGGTCCTGGTCAAGACAATCTCCTGAACTCCAAACTGAATGTCAGAATGGGAAAGAAAGGGGATTTAAGCAATTTTGAGCGTGGCATGGTTGTTGATGTCTGAGTATTTCACAATCTGCTCAGTTACTGGGATTTTCACACACAACCATTTCTAGGGTTTACAAAGAATGGTGTGAAAGGGAAAAACATCCAGTATGCGGCAGTCCTGTGGGCGAAAATGCCTTGTTGATGCTAGAGGTCCGAGGAGAAATGGGCAAACTGATTCAAGCTGATAGAAGAGCAACTTTGACTGAAATAACCACTCGTTACAACCGAGGTATGCAGCAAAGCATTTGTGAAGCCACAAATAGGAAAAAGAGGCGACAATTTGCAAGAGCTCACCAAAATTGGACAGTTGAAGACTGGAAAAATGTTGCCTGGTCTGATGAGTCTCGATTTCTGTTGAGACATTCAGATGGTAGAGTCAGAATTTGGCGTAAACAGAATGAGAACATGGATCCATCATGCCTTGTTACCACTGTGCAGGCTGGTGGTGGTGGTGGTGTAATGGTGTGGTTCCACAGCTAGACATATCCTTTTAACAAATTGTTTTTCACAATGAACGTTGAGTTATTCTGATTCAAATATGCATCACATGACGTTTAGTTTGTTTATGTTAAAATCCAAATAAAATGGAATTTTATTTGCAATTTAAATGCTACATAAATCTTTCATTTAGGCTTTTTTGATTGTATCAAATTATTTCAGGAGTGCTTATATTGATATTCATTCTGTCACTGGTCACTATATTTTCTACTTTTATTTTACATAAAAAAGAGCAGTTTAAACATCATCCTTTTGTGTCCCGCAGAAGAAAGAAACAGGGTTCCCACACCTCGTTTAGCTTCAAATTCAAGGACCTTTTAAAGGACTTTCCAGGTCCAATACCCTCAAATTCAAGAACTTAATGTGGGGACGCATGTGTTGTGTCCAATAACAAACGTTGAGAGTACCATCGTGGTAGTTGTGTGCGCGCCTGAACGTCATGGCAACGTATAACACACAGTACAAGTACCTCACGCAGGAAACACAACGTAACGCGTAAATGAAGAAAGCTAGTATGCATAGGCCACAAAGTGTTCGCAAAAAACTCATTAGCAGATCGGAGGGAGTCATATGGATTTTTTTTCCAGAAAATGTTTTGCACAAAATAAATTCAAACACTTTCAAGGCCATTTATCTATATATGTTTATTTCCAAAAAACTTTCTAGGACATTGAATTTTTTTCTCTCAGATTCACAAACTTTCAAGGACCCGTTTTTCTCACATTCTCATCACGTTAAACATAACCAAACATTTTGGGAACGTTACTTTATAATCTTCTACTTTTGACGTGTTTTCTGAGATCTGAAGGACCCGGGCTGTTCTGACAGATTGCCTGTAATGGTTGAGTTTTCAGCCAGCTAAATCCAGCGCCACAGACATCATCCTCTGCTTTACTCTAAAGGTCGGCTATCACTGTCTCACCCATAAACACTTACTCCAGAGGCTCGCTGAATTTCATGCTTTGTTTTCTTAATGGTAGTGTCACTTAAGTCTGACTCAATTCTCACGTTCACATTTTCTGCATGCGTTTCATTCACTGTGTCCGACAAGCTTCCACACATAATCACATTAGTTCTCAATGCTTCTTACTGTAAATATTGCAGATGACACAGTCTGAGGGAACTTTTCACGACAACGCCATATTTAAAACTGAGACGTTTTTCATTTGAGTTTTCCGCGTACATGCGACACCATTGTCAAAACGATTCCCATTCACACTGATCCGCGAAAACGACTAAAAACGCAGTATTCTGCTGCCAGGCCAGTAGATGGCGATGAAACACTATAGACTGAACACATAATACGCATGTGCATGATGATATCATCTTCAGAGATTCGCGTTTTTGTTTTTTACCATAGATTTAAACACTAGATGTTACCCTGGCTACGGCAGTTCATTGGAACTTTTCAATGGAACGAATGCGTAAATAGAGCCGCCATCATGGAAAAGGGAAGCCCCTCCTCTTTAATGCATCAGCGTCAATGTAGGCAAATATCTAACGGAAATAAAATCACATAAATCGGCATGAATGGGATTTTCTAGTTTTTTGGTTCGTTCCAATGGTCAAACATGTATTTCTCATTGAGTCCAGAGAAAATGTAAAAAAAACCCATTATTCTTAGTTCAGTTCCTAGTTAAAAACATTCTTCCTAGTTCAGATTTCGTTCGTGTAAACATCCATTTGCAGCACAAAAGTCAGAAAATTCATGATTTCAAAGTACAGGCGGAGATAGCAGCGTTAGCTATTTCCTATGACAAGACGCCTGTTCCAAGATGGCGGCGGTTTTGAAGCATGCTTAGAACCCAAAGGCGACAATATATCTATAGATATATTGTCGCCTTTGGGTTCTAAGCATGCTTCAAAACGTTTTATAAACAACCATATATGGTTGTTTACACGGAGACTGTTTTCAAACACTTGCACTTTGAAACCCATTTTCAGACACCCAAAATGCTGTTGTTGAGTAAATGAATGGCCAAAATGCATACAAAGTTGTATGTTTGTTGTTGAATGCCATGTCGAGGAAACACCCTTAAGATGGATTCACAATGTATTCACAGCTTGCTTTATTATAGTGCTCCGATGTGTCATTTTTGGCTATAGTGTCTCTGTTCAGGGATTGCAGTTGTATTTGAATGCATGAATAATCTGTGTTTGTGTTGCTTTTAAATAAATATGTTGTTGTCAAGCTCAAACATTTAAACTTCATTAAAATAACTTGATTATTTATATACAATAGCTTGTAAATTAACGTAAAGAGCTCAAGTTAGAGGAACTAACAGTTAGCAATTTCAACAAAAAGTTGATTTTATTTTATTTTTTGGGGGGGGTCTATGTTTGTTTTATTTAAATGAATTGCGTTTTATGCTAAATAATTGCAATAAATAATATATTAAATACTCATACTGTGTATAAGATGTCTGCACTACAGTTTTACCTCAAAATATTGCATAATTTCACTTCACTGGTGCTTGTTTCATGACAGTCACATGACATGCAAGAACCAATGAGGTTTAATGATGTCATTAGATTTGATTTGAGATGATCAACAGTTTGGTTTGATTTTAGATTGAATGATCACTTACATTTATATCTATTCATCATAAAAAGTGATCAATATGTGTTGTATGGATGTAGTTCACTCAGCCTTCATGTGCTTTATCTTAAAAATATATATTCTTTAAAAACTGTACTTGATATTCCCATGATATAATATTAAAGAAATGAAAGGCCACTTCAGGACTGGCACATGAGCATCACCCCATAGCAGTGGATTTAATAAAGCTTCCCATTAAAGCTCTGAGGAAACACTGCACACTGTGTTAGCATCCGCCGTTATTCTTCACACTTTTACAGCCTTTTCTCTTCATCTTCTTTTTCTCCTCTCTGAAACGGAAACCACTGATTCCTCCATTTATCGTGACATCGGCAGAAAAACAAAACCCAACCCTCATTTCGGTCCCTTTTTCTCCCGCCTGGATGAATCAGATTCTGACAACTCAGCCTTTTGATAGATTTTCTTCTGGGCATCGTTTCCTGGGAATCTTGAATAATGCAGATTTGATTTCTCTGCACTCCGTCGGGAGTCTTTATCTCCAACTGTAATTTACAGCCAGGGAGTTGCACACTTTATTTTTTTATATGTTTGTTTTTTATATCTCTAAAAATCACGTCACATTCTTAAATTCCCCTGTGGTCAATCATGTTATCCCTTAACTCACCTTTGATCACCAAAAATAAATAAATTGTCATTGGAAAAAATTCTTCATGCCTTAAAATATCTTGTATGTAACTCAACACCCTTGCATCATTTAGTATATGTGGTTCTATAAATATGCAAATGAGCCCCTCCTCCACTCACTCACTCATCACTCATACAATCACACGTTGATCTGATTGGTTACAAGGTCGTTTGTGATGTCAGAACCCTTTGGTTCAATGCAGTTTTAAGGAGAAAATGCTCAGCAATGCTGTCCACTTATGAACGCACACATGGTTTGTCTTTAAGCATAGACTTATAGACAACTTTAAAAGCCAGATTTACACCACAGGGGGACTTGATCATTGATTGCAATTTGAGATTGATCCTCAGAAAAACATTTGCTCACACTGGACTTTTGATTATGATATACAAGATACATAATTTAAACACGTGTAATTCAACATATAGTTGAGCCGAGAGGTCAGTCTGTGAAATTTAGAACCCCTATTGGTCACGGATCTTCTCCTTGTGTGAATTCTCAGGTTTTGAGTACAACAAAACTGTGAACGTTCTAATGGAAAAGAGACACGATAATTTATGATTTAGTTTAAAAACAACTGAATCAACATAATATATGGCAAACAGAAGCTCAGACATGCTTGCTTGCGTGAACTTTTTAAAATTCCATATGTTTAAAAATTTGAATGTCAAGGGAACGTTCCATTTTCAAACATGAGAATGTTACTATTGAACATTCTAAAAACTAGTAACATTTAAAAAAAAAAACCCTGTATAGTTACAAACAAACAAAAAGAACGTTCTGTGAACTAAAAAGATATTTTAATTAAAAATAATTCCATGAATGATGTTTTTGTCCATACATTTTGAGAACATTATTAAAGACGAGAACTATTAACATTACTGAGAGAACATTTGTTCATAACTTTGAGAGAACCCTGCGAGAATGTTCCCTGTTAGCTTTTTACTTTCATTAGAGGGACAGAAATCTCTCTGCTTTTAGTAAATATCTTAATTTGTATTTCAGCGATGAATGAAAGTCACATGGGATTGGGATGACATGATGGTATGATGATAGATCACAGAATTAAAAGTTCTCCAGATGGCTCTGCAGTGTTCCTGTGTTTCTGTGCATCATTAGTGCCGTCAAGACACCTCGTTCTCTCTTATTACTCTACGAACAAACTAAACCGTTTTATTCACTGAAACAAAATATAGTATGAGTATTTCTCTGCACAACCAGCCTTCACTTTGAACTTGACAGTCCTGCACGCTTGAGCTAAATATGACGAGTGTCTTTTGTTCTGTCTGTCTGATTTGGGTTTCCCTTTGAATTGTGGATGTGATTGTAGGTTTAGAGGACAAACGTGACGCTGTTGGATGATGTGGTTTGTCTTTTGGCATGAGACCCGTGATAAACTCGTAATGACCGCAGGATCGTCACACGAAGGAAGCGTCCGTCACTCCGCCTGGTTCACTGCTTTGTGCGCAGACATGTTCTGACCCTCGAAATGCTGAGTTTCATTTAAAAAAAATGCTTGATACTAAAAGAGGCACAAGCCTCAAGGTCTGTCTGTGCGGTTTTACTCCGAGGACAAAATGTCGTGGCATCACACAACGGTCAAGCACACATCTGGGTTCACGAGACGAGCAGCTGTTCGTGATCAAAAACACATCCTCACACGTACAGCCACACTTCTAATGCCTGAGAAATAAGGCTTAAACGAGTGAAAACAACTATCAGGCAATTGAAATGCCTTTCGACAGCAAGTGATAATATCTGAATTTCATCAGACTTTATAAATCTCATATTTTGATTGTGTAAGATTGAGATCGTAACTGTAATATCGTAATGCTGTAATGCTATTGTTGGCCCATATTGATAGGATAGATGCTCTATTGGGTTGAGATCTGGTGACTGTGGGGCCATTTTAGTACAGTCAACTCATTGTCATGTTCAAGAAACCAGTTTGAAATGATTCCAGCTTTGTGACATGGCGCATTATCCTGCTGGAAGTAGCCATCAGAGGATGGGGACATGGTGGCCATAAAGGGATGGACATGGTCAGAAACAATGCTCAGGTAGGCCGTGGCATTTAAACGATGCCCAATTGGCACTAAGGGGCCTAAAGTGTGCCCAAGAAAACATCCCCCACACCATTACACCACCACCACCAGCCTGCATAGTGGTAACAAGGCATGATGGATCCATGTTCTCATTCTGTTTACGCCAAATTCTGACTCTACCATCTGAATGTCTCAACAGAAATCGAGACTCATCAGACCAGGCGACATTTTTCCAGTCTTCAACTGTCCAATTTTGGTGAGCTCTTGCAAATTGTCGCCTCTTTTTCCTATTTGTAGTGGAGATGAGTGGTACCCGGTGGGGTCTTCTGCTGTTGTAGCCCATCTGCCTCAAGGTTGTGTGTGTTGTGGCTTCACAAATGCTTTGCTGCATACCTCGGTTGTAACGAGTGGTTATTTCAGTCAAAGTTGCTCTTCTATCAGCTGGAATCAGAGTATATTCTCTCCATAATAAGTACTCTTTGTGTGATTCTTTTTCACAAGCGTGGCTCTTTTTCCCAGGATTTCTGAAGTATTGCTGTCGTGTGTTTGTTTGTGAAAGTGATTCCGTCTATATGCAAGTGCTTTAATAAGAAACAAAATTGCCCGTTCGTCCCTGAATAGTTTAAAACAAAACTGTCCAAACAGAGAGTGCACTCGGGTGAATTTTTAAATAGCTGAGGCCATCAGCTGGGAGAATTAGTTATGACACAAGAAATACGGTGAAAGAAGGAACCTCTGTAACCAAAGGCTCTGAAGCCATGAAATATTAATGCCTGAATATGAACTGAAGGGCTGGATCGTCCTTCACCGTCTGCGTCTCGCTCCCTCTACGGCCCGAACACACACTCTGCTTGTGTACTTTGACGTGTGGAAAACTGTGTGTTGTGCTTCTATGTGCATTATTTTTATTCAGAAACCAAATCAAAGTTTGATAGTGAGACTGTTCTGTCCTTGAACATCAAAACAGGAAATGAGTCTAATTTTCTTGTTTGTTCCACAGCACATTTGCCTCCTGTGGAAATGGTAAATAAATAGATCTGTTTTAACATGTTCAAAGGCGTGTTTGTTAGAATGATCTTTCTTATTTGGTGCTCTCTGAATCCTGTAATTGATGACATGTTGACCTTATTCAGTTGTCTAAAAAAGACGTGCTGAGCGTAAATTATAGGCTATTCCATTACAATATTGACCAACAAAGCAATTACAATGTGATTGTACCGAATCTATTCACTATGGCTCTGTGATGTGTGAGAGGCCTGAGTTGTTTTGCTTGGAGTTTGTTTTATAAATGAAAATAATAAAAATATTGGAACATTAAGAAATTGTAGCTTGGAATTTTCCACCAAGTCTTTCTCGAAATCCTTAAATTTAATGGTGGATTTACCATAGTGAAATTCACACACATAACACACAGCTATGACTTAAATATGTATTTATAGTGAATATTTTCACTTGCAATGAACATTCTGTAGTAACTCACTCCACTCACTCCACCAATTAAACCATTGTATAAATCCATTAAAGGTGCATTGTGCAAGTCTCTGAGTTTTTGCAGAACTACGCCCCTCTGGCGACAAGCGGAACTGCAACCAGAGGTGTGCATGCTCATGGACCACACACATATGCTTGCTTGCACGAGCTGTTCAGTCATATTGTCTTCAGAGGTAATAAAGTTATAAATCTGCAAGTCATTTTGAATATATGAATGGAAAGACATTTGAGTAAATTACACACTTACAGTATGTGTGTGTGGGGAAACGGGGGTAGTAGAAAACGTGCTTACTTAGCTTACTGTATCCATTTATGATTGTATTATTATGGAAACACGTTCATAACAATATAACTTATTACTTTGTATAGGACCCGTTTGAGCCCTGAGAGCTGACCGGAGATCTCTCCATTTGTTGAAAGCGTCCGATGTTGACTCTCGTCTTATTCTGACGCCTGGCACTAGACAAAAGTTTTATTTTCTTTGTCTTACGTGGAGTTTGCATTGGGGTTTGGAATGAACTACAAGCTGGTCTCTTTGAATCAATCTTCTACTTTTGTGGAAAGTTGACTAAAGTTTTGTCCAGGAGAAGCAGGTTTGCAGGCCAGGGGTGCATTTCCCAAAGCCAACTATGGGCCCAAGTTCTGTCGTTACCAATAGAGTTAATTGGAAATTGCGATATTTGGCCAGCAATGCTTTTGGGAAACACACCCCAGATCTGAGCGCTTTGACTGGCGTTTGGTTTCCAGAAGCTCGTCTCTACTTCATCTCAGACTGGAAGGGTTGTCTATTGAGAGCACAGCCTGAGGAAACAAGCCTAACGAGAGACGTAACCTGACACAAAAATAACATTTTTATTTTCAAATTATGTTGCTCACATGTCTAAATCTACTGACATTGCAATGCCTCTTCATCTGTGGCTGTCTATGATTTGGCGTTTACATTTGGAAACATGCACTCTAAAATTCCTGGGTTGTTTTAACCCAACTTTGGGTCAAATATGGAGAAACCCAAACGTTGGGTTAAAAATGTAATTACAAAATGTAACCCAATGGCTGGGTTTGTCCATATTTTACCCAAAGTTGGGTTAAAACAACCCAGCAATATTTAGAGTCTTGCAGACAAATCAATGTAGGCTATACCTGCAGAAATTACTGTTCAAACTCAGTTGCCTCTCATTATTAGAATATATTGTTTGCTAAGCCATGGTATTTTGAATGCGTGTTGTTCTAGATCCCCCTCACCTGATTATCAGCGGCTCTGCTTGTTTGTGACCCGATGCTAATGTGTGCCGCTCCAGATTGTGTTGGTCATAAGGGAAATGAGCTGCTGCTTCTGAGTGCTTTAATACACATTATCAGTAGATCCACCTGCATGACGTTCCACTCAAATCTGCATTTAATGGGATTAATGTGCCCTGTTTAGTAAATCTGGCCCTATTAAACTATGCAAAATCCACTTCTGAGCAATCAAATGCTGTTTGGCATCACGTACCAGCAGGGGTTAACTAGAAAATCATGAAACCAACTTCAAAATCATTGAGTTTTGGCACTGGTTTTAATGATTATTACACTCTAAAAATGCTGGGTTGTTTGAATCCAAATTTGGGTCAAATATGGACAAACCCAAATGTTGGGCTAAAAATGCATTTAAAAATGTACAGTTGAAAGTGAAAGTTGTAGTTGGGTTAAAATTTGAAAATATTTTTTAACCCAACATTTGGGTTTGTCCATATTTGACCCAAATTTGGGTTCAAACAACCCAGCATTTTTAGAGTGTAGTCATTCTTAATGGCAATATGTATGTTACAAATACAACCTGAATACTGATAGAGCTACCGAGGACTGTTCTGCAGAATTAAATCCAGAAGATAATCCTACTGTACCTAATGCTCTGGCACTGTTTGATGAAACTTGATTTCTCAGTTTGGACAAATAACATTTTTAAAGTAGGATAAGCCTTGAACAAAGAGGTCAAGCAGAGGTCTGGAATTTAATTCATGGTCTGGCTTGATATAGATTTGAGTGATTTGGGATCAATTTAAAACAGATTTCTTTACGTTTAGAAAATGTTCTGCGGCAAAAATGTCCCCAAAAGATGGCGATATCCCAAATCCATAGGCCCAAAAGATGGCGATATCCCAAATCCATAGGCATGTTTTTGGTCCCTCTGAGGAAAACTGCATATAAATCATAATAAGTGGTGCAAATGCAGAACAGTTTTCTGTTTCCACATGTGAAAAATCAATAATATGTTATTTAAACATTTTTTTATTACTCCATGTACAGGTGAAACTGTAAAAATTTGAATATCGTGCAAAAGTTCATATATTTCAGTAATTCAACTTAAAAGGTGAAACTAATATATTATATAGACTCATTACATGCAAAGTGAGATATTTCAAGCCTTTATTTGTTATCATTTTGAAAACCTTTTAACAATATTCTAAATTTGAATTTGGCGAATTGAATAAGCCATTAAAACTATAACAAATAAAGGCTTGAAATATCTCACTTTGCATGTAATGAGTCTATATAATATATTAGTTTCACCTTTTAAGTTGAATTACTGAAATAAATGAACTTTTGCACGATATTGTAATTTTTACAGTTTCAACTGTATTGATGTTGATTTAAAAAAAAAATAAATAAAAAAAGTATATCACTGTAAAACCAGCCTGTTCTCATCCCAAGGCGTCATATACTCACACTTTTGACATTTCGTCTACATCCAACGCACACGGCACCCTTTAGCGTCAATATGAGACACAGATATATATGGGGCAGAAGGCGCCTCCTAGTGGTCTAACCCTAACCCTACCCCAGACCTAAACCTACCCATGACCGAAGCGTGTTATATTGATGCTAAAGGGTGCCGTGTGTTGGATTTAGACGAAATTTCAAAAGCGTCACTATATGACGCCCTTTGATGAGAACATGTTGCATATAGTAACTGTATCTAGAAGCGGCTATGAAGTAATGTAATTGTGTAATTGAGCTCAGTCTCTTTTCTGAAGTGTTGATGTAGGCACTGAGGAGAGCAGTCGTGTGTAATATTGAACATCTCTGCACACACACACACACACACACACACACACACACACACACACACACACACACACACACACACACACACACACACACACACACACACACACACGTCAGCTCCAGCAGTGTGTATTCGCCTCAGTGGCTGTTTCATGCCTGTGAAGAAGCTGTGCTTCGCAGAGATAGTTTAACAGAACTGTATAACCCAGCTTAATCCATCATGGCTTCAGGTTCAGCCAATATTTCATTTGATTTTAGCACCGAGTTTTACTACGATTGTATACTAAACATCCAGTTATCATTTTAAAGCCCACATTACCAGCATTTATCTCTAATCTCTCATGAACACGTGCAGTGTTGGGTGATGTTAATGTATTGGATGGTCATGAGGTTTTAAACGTGAGCTTGCACACTTTTTTTCAGAGTCCATTTTAACAATCGTGGGAACAGGAGATGAGCACACTGTGCGGACGCCTGCGGGGTTGGCCACACATAAAGCAGTTTTAAACATTTTTTTTTCTGGAAAGTTTGCGAGTAGTGCAGTGTAGGCAGTTGCTTTGGGCCTTTGTAATAGGGAAGATATTCATGATTATTTTTTCTAACCCACCAAACCAGTCCTAGTTTTCCTAATTTATGAAGAGATACAGCACAATTAATAATAATAATAATATTTAAAAACAAAAAAACAAAAAAAAAACACTGTTGATTTTATGATTATTTGTCGTAGTTGCCAAGGAAAAAATCCTATTTTCAATATTTAAAAAAATTGAAAAAAAATTGAAAAAAAAATATAAAAATAAATATATATATATATATATATATATATATATATATATATATATATATATATAATTATTTTATTTTTGGAATAAATAAATAACAACGACATAGGGGTGGGCAACGATTAATCGCGATTAATCACATCCAAAATAAAAGTTTGTGTTTACATAATATATGTTTGTGCTGTGTGTATAATTAATTTGTATAGATAAATACCCACACATGCATGTATATATTTAAGAAATGTGTGCATGTATATACTGTATTTGATATATATTTATTCACAATTAATATTATATATAAATATAAATATTTGATATATTAACACATTTTTCTTAAATATATACATGCATGTATGGGTATTTATTTATACAAATTAATTATACACACTACACACACATAAATTATGTAAACACAAACTTTTATTTTGGATGCGATTAATCGCTAATTAATCGTTGCCCATCCCTTACAAACACTCACAGCTATTAAAAGATATTGTATTTAAATAATTGAGCTAAGAGCTAATCCTGGTTTAATCTAAACCCTGTTTGTGAAACCAGGCTGTAGACGAATACACTGCACCGATTGTATATAATATGCTTGTGTTCAAGAAAGGCAGGATCTACAGAGAATGGTTGAAGCAATAGAAAGTGATTTAGAAAAGAGAAAACGTGTGGTTTCCGAACTAAATCAAACCTTGCCCAGTAGATTCTTGTTACCCCATAAACTTGTTATCCAGCGTTGAACAGGTCTGCAGGCACACACTCGGTCATGGCGTATGAATCAGGGAGTGTGTGATGTCGGGTACAGGCTTAGCTTTGATCCTCCACCCAATTATACACGGCTGTGTTATTGCAACTCGTGTAATTCAGAGGTCCGGCGGGCCACGCGAGTCTGAGAGCGCCGTCAAGCCGTGTCTGACCCCGCTATGCTAATTTGTTGCTGTAAATGTATGGTTGTTCCAATGAGGTTAACAGCACAGGTGGGCTCGTGTGTTTAGATGCTCAACCCCTCATCCATATTCATCAGCTCTGTCCTTCATACAGGCCCGTGCAACTGCTGCACTATTCAGAGATGCTTTGAATAGTACATGCATGTTGCATTAAGCATGATTTAAAGACTCGAAAGAAGGTTATGCTTTAGTCAGATCAAGGATGGATAAAATAATGCCCATGCATTCCCATTTATTTCAATGCCAGTTGCTCGGCTGGCACATGCAAAAGCAAGTGATCTGGATTGCGACTGTAATATAATATAATCAAATTAGTCAAACGATTAATCGCGATTAATCACATCCAAAATAAAAGTTTGTGTTTACATAAAACACTATGCACTGTGTATAATTATTTTAGATATAACTCACACACACACAGGCTTGTATATATTTAAGAAATGTTTTCATGTATATACTGTTTATAGATTTATATATCATTTATATTATATATAAATATAAATATTTTAGATACAAATAATTTTTTTTTCTTAAATATACGTGTGTGTGTGTGTGTGTGTGTGTGTGTGTGTGTGTGTGTGTGTGTGTGTGTGTGTGTGTATATGTATATGTATATGTATATGTGTGTGTGTATATATATATATATATATATATATATATATATATATATATATATATATATATATATATATATCACACACACACACAACATAATTATACAGAGTGCACAGTGTTTTTTATGTAAACACAAACTTTTATTTTGGATGCGATTAATTCGATTAATCTTTTGACAGCCCTAATTTGAATATATAGGACTTTTAACAGTTTTTAACTGAATTTTTTTCCTAATATTTAATATTTCCATTTGAAAATAAGTCTAGACTGATTTTGCATCCCAAAATGCATTCTGATTTTGGGAGTGCATCTGTATAGGAAATAAAAATCAATAAAAAAATATATGAACCGCTACAAGATAAATATTTAACATTTTATATTCATGTTGAAAAAAAACAAAAAAAACATGAGCTGTGTGTGTGTAAATGAACACAGTGTCTCACTTCACTCTGAAACAAGTAACACATTTATGTATGAAATGCACCATGACTAATTTCCATAACGTTTCAATAGCAATCTAAAAAAAAAAAAAAACGCTTGAAAGTGTGTACCAGCATTCATAATAGCTTCATTCATAATGTTTCCCTTTAAATCAATATAACATTTCATACTAGTATAACAGGCCTATAAGGAAGATTAATGGTTATGCCAGTTTGCCATGTAGAGAACCTCTCTTTTTATTTTAAATGGCAATCATTTATCAAATACTAGAATCAAATTCACATGGTGAAGACATTAAGGTAACCGAGTAAGATAACACATACTCCATTCCTCATCTGACAGAACATTAGACCAACCCAGACACAATTAAACTGCAATTTCCTTTGTCTTCATCTTAATCTGCCAAATTGTTCAATGTTTTATTCTGCCAGACCAGTCATCACTCATTCCTGAGAGGATATCAGTCTTGATTATTCCTGTGCATTGAACATCTGCATTTTTTGGAGGGCCAGATGTGCTTTGGGAGCAATTCACCAAATATAATGCAATTATTTTCTCAATCTTGTGTCATTCCGACTCTTTATTTCAAAGAAAAAGGGAAATTTCGAAGAGTTTTCATGCAACTCATGTTAAAGTTGAAATGAAGCATAGACTTATTCTGAGATGATTTATGATCAGATGACCTTAGACCCACACCAATGACCCTTAACTATTTTAGCATATTTTTCTCTGCCAGCTCTGAGGTACAAATCAATACAGTAGGTTTAGGCATATCTGTATGAAAAGCTCATTTCAGTCAAAGCCACATTTTCATCACTAAGGCAAACACATCCTACCGGGGCATTTCTCTTCACACATTAACGCAGGTCATTTGTGAGTGCATTGACTGTGCTCCAAGAAGAAACCTCCATCATTTAACCAAGTGCTGTGATTGCGAGCTACAAACTGCATCTGCAGGGGCAAGTGGGGCGAGTCGTCACTTTTCACCTCGTTTAAATTAGCAGTCACGGGGGAATGCTGTCAGGAATTCATTAGATCTGGAGCCGCCTCAGCATTCACTGACTGAGAGACTCTTGATTGCTGGAAACACAGGAGGGAGTTGATCCAGGCAAACTATTATTTGCACTGTCATTTGCATAATGTAAAAGGCTGCAAAACAGGGAACAGAAACATCAAATAAACTTTGTCGTGGTAATTTCCTTTGTAGCTCGAATATGTTTATTATTTCTGATATTATTATTGTCTGTAAAAGCTCTGGGGAAACAGACAAACAGATGTGCAGTATTCATTGCTGCATTCAAGCGATCACATTTACTCTATTTCTCAGATCTAAAGGTGTTTTTTCCCCCATAAGTCATTTTAAAAAGTCTTGCTTTTACTTAGCTGGAGTTTGTTTATTAAGCATGCAGGGCAACCACCCAGTAGAGCATTACAATAATCTAGCCTTGATGTCATGAACTAATTGTTCCACATTTGTCAATGAGAAGATATGGCGTAATTTAGATATATTTTTAAGATGGAAAAATGTGGTTTTGCAGATACTTAGACACATTACTTTCAAATGAGAGATTGGTATCAAAAAGCAAACCCAGGTTTCTGACCGACAACGAAGACTTAACAGTGCAGCCATCAAGTGTTAGAGAGTATTCTTGGCTGTTATGTGTGGACGTTTTTTTGTCCAATAAATAAAAGAAAATAACTTTAATCCCATGAAGCAAACCAATTTTCAACACAGACTCTTTTTTTCACAAATTCAGCATTTAAACATATATAAACTGTTTTACTAAAAGCAAATGCCTTATGAATTTAAAGACTTATAAGTAATTGTTAAAAATCAATTTCCTTTTGGAAAAAATGTCTGTTTTACTTCCAGAACGTGATTATTGCACTTTTTAAGTCAATGTAGAACCAAAATATCTAACTTTACATTTCTAAATGCATGTTGTTAACAATTTATTCATGTATATGTTTAATTAGTTTATTAATTTTCACCTCAACTGGACTTTCCGGTGAAAACAAGAGACTTCTCTCTGGTGAAGTATGCCGGACTTCTTAAACTCCGCCCCGCAAGCTCACGCTCATCTGCATATTCATCTAAAAGCCACGCCCACATCTCAACATCCAATCAGCAACAGTTCCACAGAAGTCCTGCCCTTCATTGGTAATTATTCAATAATCTGATGCACGCGGCAATATAAGATTCACTACACTGTAAAAAATAAACCATAAAATTTAAGGTAAAAAACCGGCAGCTGTGGTTGCCAGAACTTTACCGTTAAAAATAAGGTAGGAACGTTAATGGTTTTACAGACTTAACTTAAAATTTACAGTAAAACCGTATTTTATTTTCTGATAAAATGTGGATTTACCAACTTATTGACATATTGATATCTGTTTTAGACCATACACTGCTCATGTAACTCTCATCACTGCTGTGATGAGTGTTGGTTGTCACAGCTCATTACAAGTGAATACTTGTATAATGGAATACTTATTTAAAGAAGCGGCACAATGTCATTCACACAAACATTAAGCACCATCATGGACACACATATGAAATTTTAAAAAATGCAATACATATTAATTTAACAACATTAAATGTAACATAAAACCCTAATGTACATATCTGATTAAAAAACAATAAAACTTAAATTTAATGGTATTTTACAGTAAAATTATATCACAGTTATTTACCGTGTAGCCTATAGTACGTAAACTTTCTGTTTACCAATTAATAGATTTGCACTGTAGCATTTCTGCAGTATTTTACTGTTAAAATCACGGTTATTTTTTACAGTGTACTTCTGTGTATGATTGTACACTTCTTAAACAAGTTATTGAAGTACAACACTAAATAGTCTGTTTCGTCACTGACTCCAATGGCCTTACTTAGGGTACGGATCCTCAGGATTTAGTGGAGGACGGGCACTAGTGCTCATGCGTGCAATAGCCAAGTTCACTAATGATGCCATAACCCATGTATCTTATCTCTCTATAATGGTGTCATATCTCAAAAGAATACTGCTGATGTCAACTCAGACAAAAGACATCAGGATCTTCAGGGAGTGAATTCTTGTTAGTTTGTGTCTGATGATTGTTAAAAGAAAGTGATCAACAGTATAGTCATCACTAATCTCTTAATTGCATCCGTATGGTGGGTCAAACTGGGGTTAAACGCAGATCTCCAGCCGTGAGGTTTCCACCGAGACTAAAGCAGACATGTAGAGCAGCATCTATATTTAACTTTGAGCTCTCTCCATCTTCAGCCGTGGCTCATTCTCTCTGCCGTCACCCTGGTGTTCATCCGTCAATGTATTTTGGCAGAAGTCCAGCTGAAGATCAGAATCGGCGTATTTCCCTCCATGCTGAATGAAAGTTTAATGTGTGTTTCCTTATAAAGCATCTAGAAGTGTAGAATTCTTCTAATTATTGATTTTTTGGCAATAGCTACCCTTGCGAAAATTAATTATATCAAAATGTATTTGACATACATGTATTTTATGCTAAGTATACTACAAATACATATGTATGTACTTAATATAAATACCCTGCAATTGTACCGATTGGTATGTTTGCGTAAAGTCTGCTAAATTGGAACTAATTCTGTACTTAATGAACTTTAGTTATCCAGAAATAGTGCTGAAGTTCAACTTAAGGCGAACACGGCAGACAAAAAAAATTAACTGGTCAATTTTGAGATTTTGGGCTATTTCTATTGAATAACATGTCGTCTTTCAGACTTGTGCTGAAAAAAAGTCCAAAATACACATTTAGGTCTTTATTTTACTACACTTTGTCTGTTTGCGTGTCTAGATTTCGCCTAAATTTCTCAAAAGTTGTCATTTTAAATCATCCTGCTGCTCCGTGATTGCGATCCGCACCATCATCACACACACCGTTAGAAAGCTCTCTCTCTCTCCTCTTCAATGCTGTTGGATCCAAATATGGTCATTTTCTGTTTATCAACAACCAATCATTAAAGTAAAATGGGCCATTTAACTCGAAATGCACAATCCCATAAAAATCTTTAAAGGCCGTTTTCTCAAAATGAGTTTTTTCTCACACTTCTAGTGACGATTTTCCACTTCTGTAGCACCTACACACACCAAACTTTACAGCCGTATTCCTAACTATATATTGTGAAGGTTTGTTCAGAGGGATTTGTTGATATATCAGTCTTGGCCTGATTTATATGACATTTTATACCTAACAATAGGGCAGAAATCTATTTTTTAAGGCTATTGGCAGTATTTTCTGATTTACAGGGTAACAAAAGGAGATATTCATAATCCACTGTCTTTTCATGGAATTTATCAACAAAATGCAAACATAATTTTGATCCATGTTTTTTCCAATAGTCCGATTCGTCACTTCAACAGATATGCAAATTAGCACATGTTTAATTAGATATAGCCTGATTAGCATATTTAAACATACAATTACAGAAAACTTGCAATACATTTGTTTTCTCCCATTTATGTGAGTAATCAACTGGTAAAGTTTCATGGTGACATCTGTAAGCAAATTTTTTTTATCCTATTCACCCACTTAAGTATATTTAATTGTGCTAAAGTGGAACTATTGCATGTATGCTTTAGGTTCACTTTAAATATCTTACATTTAAAGACTACGAATCCGTAAACTATCTGGTGATATTAAGGCCATGTTTACACAAAGCCGGGTATTTAGCAAAACGAATATTTTCCCCCTCTCCGTTTTCAAAAATAACATCGTTTACACACCCGCATAAATACGCCGTCGAGCGCCATCATAACTATGCTAAACCTAAGGCGGCAGTGTAGGGGTTAAAGATAAAGCCATGCAAGCCAATCAGAATCCTGGAATCGACAAGAGAGAACCTAAAATGCCGTTTCTCCCAGTTTACACGACAACAAATATCCGGCGTTTTCAAAAATCTCCACTTTGCCCGGAGTTTTTAGAAATAATCGTTTTCAGTGATAAAAACGGCGTTTTCGTGTAAATGAGAGGGCAAAACACAGAGAAATATCTGCGTTTTCCCATCGTATAAACGGGGCCTAAAACATACTTAGAGCTTAAAAATAAGAAATGTGCATTGTGCAATAAAGATATATATATATATATAATGTACATATACAATTTTAAAATCTTTACTTTTTAAGTAAAAGAGAATGTTTTTTTATCATTTACTGTGAAAAGCTGTTAATTTACAATGCAGTGGTGACTGTTTTGGGTTTTTTGATGCCAATGAATGACTCATACAATGTACTTATGATAACTATTGATTGAAAACTACACTCTTAAAAAATGCTGGGTTGTTTTAACCCAATTGTGGGTCAAATATGGACAAACTCAAACATTGGGTTAAATTGAATTGGGTTTGTCCATATTTGGCCCAAATTGGGGTTAAAACAACCCAGAATTTTTCGAGTGTGCTGATATGTGATGTTCATATCTAAAAGCATTTGCATTAACCAATGACTGTAAGTGCTGAAAATGACACCAGAGAAAGCTAACAAGGTTAATCAGCCAGTCAGATACAGTTATCTCAGATAAGCGTGGATTAATCGTCCAGTCTTTTAGTCACCAGCGCGTGGACCGGCAGTGCCGTGACAGGCTTGGGACTGAAGCGTGACGCTTGCTCTAATGATGAGGTGATGTTTCATACACTCAAGGGTAGAGATCTCTTCTCACGCAATGACCTTTGAAGGCTATTATCTTTTGCCATCCGTTTGATGTTAAATCCGCACATCTCCTCTGCAAAGTGTCAATGTAAGGGCCTGGAGGGCGAAAACCAGTTGTTTTTGACAACAACAGGATCCCTTACATGTTCACAGATGACTTCTATTGATTTTTAAGTCTGATAAAGCAGAATGTCACGTCATATCCAAACACAAGTCAAAGCGCTTTAACCAACAGTTATGTTTGTTTCAAGGCCAAACCAAACTAAACATTAATTAACACCGTTTGCATTATTAGACATTTCCAATAAGGGCGTTTTCAGGCATGTAGATCATTTGCTTACACTCTAAACTATGCTGGGTTGTTTCAACCCAAATTTGGGTCAAATGTGGACAAACCCCAATGTTGGGTTAAAAATGCAATTACAGTTGAAAGTGAAAGTTGAAGTTGGGTTAAAATTTGAAATTACATTTTAACCCAACATTTGGGTTTGTCCATATTTGACCCAAATTTGGGTTAAAACAACCCACCATTGTTTTGTAGTTCTGAAACAGGGACTTAAATTGTTGCAATTTTGGATTTCCTCTTTTTGTTCGATTCGTTTTCACAAGGCAACATTTCTAAGCGTACCAAAACGTGTTTACGCACCAACCTGTGTGATTATCGGTGAAGATCCAAGGGTGATTGTCATCATGTATGCCGAAATCAACCAAAAAAAAAAAAAAAAAAACATGCCAGATTACAAATACAAATGCTTCAAATGAAGCAGGTGTAAAAACTCCTGTAGTTTATTAAGCTTCCACAAACTCTAACGCCTAAACATACGCTGTTTTTACCCTTTGAAAAGTTAATTGTAAAAAGCCATTTGACATTTTCAACCAAATTATCATCAACCGCCACATAGTCAAGTCAGTCATAATTGAATTCGCTGTGGTCAGTTTATCTTTTAATTACCTTTCGATCATGTTTAATTTCATGCGTTTTCAAATCCAGGGAGTCCCAGGTGTCTGAGAAATGTGTTTCTTCCATTCTGTGTGTTTGCGATGAGCATTCAGTCACACAAATGAGCTGGAATTTGGCCTTTGAAAGCCGTTTCTCAAAGCCGAAATATTTCCTCCGTGTTCTTTCATTGACATTCGCTGCTCCTCTGATGATAAGAGGAATGACCAGGACTCTGAATGCCGCGAGTCTCTAAAAGGCCCACTTGCGCGCCGGGTTGTAGTGTTTATTCTGAGACGTGCCTTGTGTGGCATTATCATATTTACTGGCGGGGATTCGTAGATGCGAATGGGGAGGGCGATCGCTTTCTGTTGATGATATCTCAAATATGCTGATGAATAAGACATCAAAATCCAGCTCGCGAAGCTCTACTATCTACGGATTTATTTGGAAATTAACTTTGCACATTGCACACTATCAGTCTTATCCCAATAGGAGATAACAGAGCGATTCTTTGAGCGGTTATCCTCAATAAACAGTGTTTTTCCTCCTATCTAAGATCTCGCTGGGTTTGATTGCCTTCGTGTGTTGTGCGACCCTGACTGCAGAAAAAAAGGATGGTCATTATATTCAGAGTTAATCTGCTCAAGTGCACTCTGGGATTTATTCAGAGATCGAGCGTGACTTGAACGGCCCTCGTCCACTCAGATGAGCGGGAAGGAAAAAGGGGATTATCAAAATCCTTTTATTAAATATTGATGATAATGCTGCGATATCTCCTGGAGCTGTTCTTATATCTCTCTGTTGACAGGGACGTTTTTAAGCAACAGGGGTTGATGGGTAGGTTTCTGAATTACTAAATTAAAATTCATTATTTTACCCAGTTTTTGTGTGTATTCTCACATTTACTACTGTATTCCACTGCTATTCTTTGCAACAGACTCTGTTGGAACCACCAATTCATGCAAACTCAAAAGAGTGCTTATTATGGAAACAATATACTTGAATGTAATGTAATTGGACAGATAATTGGGTACCGCTTTACTTGAAGGGGTGTGCATAAGACTAACATGACACATTCATGATCATGACATGACATATGTCTTTGTTATGACACCTTGACATAAACCAATACATCATAACCTGTCATAAACATGACATAGCAGATTAATGATCAAACTTAAGAAACCACCTAACTTTATTGGTTAACATTACATTAAATTGCCAGGTGGTTGGTCAAAGTTAGGTCAAAGTACCTAAAGGGTGCATTCTGGTACCTTAATGGTACATAATAGCACCTAAAATGTACATATTAGCACCTAAAATGTACATGTTGGCACCTAATGTCCATATTAGCACATAAAATGTACATATGAACACCTAAAATGTCCATATTAGCACCTAAAATGTACATAATAGCACGTAAAATGTACATATTAGCACCTAAAATGTACATAATAGCACCTAAAATGTACATATTAACACCTAAAATGTCCATATTAGCACCTAAAATGTACATATTAACACCTAAAATGTCCATATTAGCACCAAAAATGTACATATTAGCACCTTACTGCCTATATTAGCACCTCAAATGTACATATCACCTAAAATGTCCATATTAGCACCTAAAATGTACATAATATTACCTAAAATGTACATATTACCACCTTACTGCCCATATTAGCACCTAAAATGTACATAATAGCACCTAAAATGTACATATTAACACCTAAAATGTCCATATTAGCACCAAAAATGTACATATTAACACCTAAAATGTCCATATTAGCACCAAAAATGTACATATTAGCACCTTACTGCCCATATTAGCACCTAAAATGTACATATTAGCTCCTAAAATGTACATAATTAGCACCTTAATGCCCATATTAGCACATAAAATGTCCATATTAGCGCCTAAAATGGACAAAAGTTTTCCCTTTTGAAAAGGTACAGCCCCAGTGATGGCTTTTGTACCTTTTTTCACCCTATTTCATATTCAAGACACATGTCATGTCATGGTTATGAAGGTGTCATGTCATTCTTATGCAAAATGAAAATGTAACATGCATTTAGCTTAACTTAAGAGTGTTTTTGACCCATTAGTATGATTTAAGTAGATCTTTACTGTGTAATTTCATAATTACTTCTATTGTCTTTGGTGAAATAAAGTGTGCTGACAAGCATTTATGGCAAACTAAAATTTACTTTATTCATATTAACTTGAAACTATATTGAATTTAAAATATGTTATCTGTAAATATCATAAAGCCACACGGCAGTTACACTTATAATCAAATATGTGCTTAAGTGTGTTAGTCAGCATAAGTTGAAAATATTATAACATGATTTAAAATACACTTTTAAGTTAAACTTTTAATTTGAAATTATTGCCTTGCAAGTACACTTAAGTGACCTTTTATTTCATCATAATTTATTCATGATAATATCTG
Organism: Hybognathus amarus; assembly: GCA_030378365.1. Taxonomy (NCBI): domain Eukaryota; kingdom Metazoa; phylum Chordata; class Actinopteri; order Cypriniformes; family Leuciscidae; genus Hybognathus; species Hybognathus amarus. Next base: position 141,924 of record JAQIUQ010006363.1, read on the forward strand.
CATGGAAGCCGAACAAGCTTGTAAAATAGGCCAGAATATTTTTCCTTCCCAATGATTTTGATTATTTGAAGCGTTTTATGCACAGGTTGCTGGTAAATGCCTGCTGAGTGAGATTTAATGAGTTACAGAATGAAAGCAAGAGAAGTGTTTGGGATCTTTCTGTCAAAGGGTGTTAGCTCCTCTGTAATTAGACGGCCTCCTCCTGAGTCTGATTTATGGTTTTGTTATCAGGCTCCAGATTGGAGAACAGTTCCTTCGCTTTTCTCCGGACTCGTGTGCTATCAGCTCTGAACACATGGACCTGTAGCGCTCTTCGAGACTCTGACCCGACGGGTGGTCAGCAGCCAAAGTTATAACTGCAGCTGTTTTATGTGAAGGTCTTCATTGCTTCCTCGCTATATAATCATATTCTGCTGTGATTTTCCTGCTGGACGTTGATATTGCTGTGTGATAAAATGTACATAGACTTCATGCTGGTAATGTTGTAGAGAGCATTTAGTGTGGGAATTATTCGGGTTGTGACGGGTCAGGCATGGGCAGAGGAGACGACAGTGCTGAGAATAGATTTATTTTCCTGTAAATATGAGGAGCATGACTCATTTTTTATATGAATGCCTGTGGTTACAATCTGCTGTACTGACTCTTTACTCATTTTAACTGCTGTTTTTCCTCCAGCAATATTGATGGATACACCAGAGCTGAATTAGATTTTCGATGCCACATTCAAGGTCTCTCTTCTTTTATCACACTGCTCTCTGGAAGACTTGTTAGATGATTTGTCGATGGCATTAATCTGAGATCAGATCTATGATTGACAGTTGTTCCAGGCGACTGGTTTTCTATCAAAGCTCTGCTAGTTTCATGTCACTCCACCATGTTTCTACTTGCATGATCAAATGTTTAAATTTCAAATCAATATTTCACATCCATTTATTTATTAGCCGTGTGATAAGCACAATAGGGGTTGAGCCGATATGTGATTTTCAGGGCTGATGTTGAAACCGATTATTACAGATCAAATAGACGTTAATCTATATTTTCAACCGATATATATATATATCAGTCTGAAAATATCTGTTAACGGTCTATTTGATCTGTAATAATCGGTATCGGTGAAGGAACTGGCAAATCGGTTTTGAAAATGGCCAATACCGATAACCATAAAAATGCTTAATATCGGTACTTATAATCAACCAGGCTGATGTTATCATCTGCTACTGTATCTCTAAGGAAATTTGCTGTACTTATTTGACATGCAGTTTTTATGAGCTCATATTAATTTAGAGACTACATTCTTGTTAAAAAATGAATTTGTCACACTGTATGAAGTTAAATGAACTGAGAAAAACTAAAATGTGATTAAGTTTAAAAATAAATATATAGTTGCAACCAGTTTTTATTTATTTCTTTATTCTTTAATTTTTTTATTCTTATTTAAAATTCCAGGAAATCAAATTTTTTGACTTTTTTCAAAGTAGCCTAGACTGTTTATTCTTTATTTTTTCAGAAATTGTAATATTGTAAAATTAATCATATTACATTCAAAAGAAATGTTTCTGAAAGAAGCCTCTTCTGCTCACCAAGGCAACATTTATTTATTCAAAAATACAGTAATTTTGTGAAATATTATTACAATTTAAAATACCTGTTTTCTATGTGAATATATATAGTAAAATGTAATTTATTCCTGTGACCAAAGCTGAATTTCCAGCATCATGACTCCAGTCTCCAGTGTCACATGACCCTTCAGAAATGATTTGATGATTTGATGATTTGATGCCCAAGAAACATTTATTATTATTAATAATGCTGAAAACAGTTGTGCTGCTTCATTTATTGTTTGGAAACCATGATAATTGATTTTTCAGGATTCTTGCCTTGAATAGAAAGTTTAAAAGAACAGCATTTATTCAAAATATAAACATATTTAGTCTCAATTATGATCAGTTTAAGGCATCCTTGTTGTATTAAATTACATGTGTTTACAAAAGCATTTTGTGTTCAAGAATCAGAGCAGAAATGAATCAAGAGGTCAAACTAGTATAGCATGTGTTAAAGTTAATATATACTTTATATTATTATCATGTCACTAGACAAAATATGTTAATTTGTACACTGGGATGCAGTTTGCATTCTCATATAAATTTGAACTTAAATATTGCTGTGTTTAAGAACGATTCCTGTTATCTGGCAATTACCCGCATTTATAAACACGCAACAACAAGCGCACAGACTCTCGAACACAAGCAGTGACATGATGTGGAGAAGCGGTCAAGCTCTCTTTTATTGATTTCTGTCAGACAGGCCACCGAAGATTAATAACCGTGCAGACGAGACGCCATCAAATCCGTTCGCCCGGCTCTTGGACGTCCTCTTAATTGACTTTCCTCCAATCTGCAGAAACAATTAGCTAATAACTTCACGGCAGAATTTACATACTCTGTTGTGTTGGTTTTGATTTAGGAGCTGCGTTCGCATAAACAGAGTCATTAATTTGTTGTTACTGTAATCTTGCAGTAAAATCGGCCCATTTCTTATCTGTTGACACAAATGGTAGCGATTACAAAGGCCGGATCATTGTTCAAAACGGTGTTAATCTTCATCCCGCGGAGGAGTTGTGCTGCGAGACATCAGCACGCTCATGACTGTAATTCGTCTCCAGTCGGTCTGGGAGTCTCCGAGGTCTGTTAGGACAGCGGGTCGAGAGGTTTTAGCTCATATTTGCAGTCAGGAAACTGGAGGAAGCGTTTGTGTTTCTGCCGAGCCCTGAAGCTGATCCCGTCGCCCAGCTGGATCTCCATCCTCAAGCTCTTCTATTCTGTCTTTACATCTGTCATTCAGATGCATGTTGAGGGCTTATACTGTCCTTGAGGCTAGCCAGAGGCTTGGGTTAGCCTTAATGTGTGTGTGTGTGGCCTGTAGTGTTTCCAAAATCCCAGAATACTCGAATGTGAGGTGCTTCGAAGAGACTTGGTTTCAATGGAATGGAGTTGATTAGTTGTTCAGTAGTTTGTGGAACACACGCTCCGTTTCTTTCACTCCTGTCTCAATTCACATTCTTATACTATGCCCTGAAAGTATGTACTCTTTGTGAAGTGTGTAGCAGAAGAGTAGGTAAGCTTTGGGACAGACTATCACGTAATACAATAGCCGTCTCCAAAGGTAAAGGTTGCTTAGGTACATGCACCCTGACCTGTCAATCATCTTGTCATAGATAAAATCCTCCACATTTATTTTCATTTAATTTCCTATTGTATCTGAGAAAAAAATGCTGGAGCACGTCTATCTGCCAGTCTGTCATTCGGAGAACTCTCCCTATATTCATGCATAGCAATACTTACAAGTTAATAGCCAAACAGATCTTAATAAAAGTTAATGTGGCATTGATTCAACAAGGTGCTGAAAGCATTCTTTAGAAATGTTGGCCCATATTGATAGGATAGCATCTTGCAGTTGATGGAGATTTGTGGGATGCACATCCAGGGCACAAAGCTCCTGTTCCACCACATCCCAAAGATGCTCTATTGGGTTGAGATCTGGTGACTGTGGGGCCATTTTAGTACAGCAAACTCATTGTCATGTTCAAGAAACCAATTTGAAATGATTCCAGCTTTGTGACATGGTGCATTATCCTGCTGGAAGTAGCCATCAGAGGATGGGGACATGGTGGCCATAAAGGGATGGACATGGTCAGAAACAATGCTCAGGTAGGCCGTGGCATTTAAACGATGCCCAATTGGCACTAAGGGGCCTAAAGTGTGCCAAGAAAACATCCCCCACACCATTACACCACCACCACCAGCCTGCACAGTGGTAACAAGGCATGATGGATCCATGTTCTCATTCTGTTTACGCCAAATTCTGACTCTACCATCTGAATGTCTCAAACAGAAATCGAGACTCATCAGATCAGGAAACATTTTTCCAGTCTTCAACTGTCCAATTTTGGTGAGCTCTTGCAAATTGTCGCCTCTTTCTCCTATTTGTAGTGGAGATGAGTGGTACCCGGTGGGGTCTTCTGCTGTTGTAGCCCATCCGCCTCAGAGGTTGTGTGTGTTGTGTCTTCACAAATGCTTTGCTGCATACCCTCGGTTGTAAACGAGTGGTTATTTCAGTCAAAGTTGCTCTTCTTATCAGCTTGAATCAGTCGGCCCATTCTCCTCTGACCTCTAAGCATCAACAAGGCATTTTCGTCCACAGGACTGCCGCATACTGGATGCTTTTCCCTTTTCACACCATTCTTTGTAAACCCTAGAAATGGTTGTGTGTGAAAATCCCAGTAACTGAGCAGATTGTGATATACTCACATCACAACCATGCCACGCTCAAAATTGCTTAAATCACCTTTCTTTCCCATTCTGACATTCAGTTTGGAGTTCAGGAGATTGTCTTGACCAGGACCACACCCTAAATGCATTGAAGCAGCCGCCATGTGATTGGTTGATCACATTAATGAGAAATTGAACAGGTGTTCCTAATAATCCTTTGGGTGAGTGTATACATAAGGGCCTATAGTGTTTATTTTTTTTTATTTTTTTTTATTTTTTTTTCACAAATAATGAAGCAGATAAAAACATGAACTACTTATAGGTAGTGGACACTATATCCACTCAGTAATCTGCCAAATCTTCTCATATTTGCTGAATGCTGATGATATATATGGCGGTAACACTCTGTTTACATGATATATTTCAAAAAGTCTCTTTCGAAGAGTTTGCTTGTTTTGTTCTGGGAAATAATATTGATAAACCACTTTTCATCAAGGCAACAGATATAATAAGTATAAACGTAAAAGCATCTGTAGTAGAATCAATCATCTGAAGATGAAGCATACATTTTTTTGTATAGAGCACTTCTGGGAAAATCTCTTTGAGATTGTAGGACTAAGGCCAATTGAGAGATTGATGATACACATATTTTGGATGTGAATCCACCATTTATCTGCTGCTTTCCATAAGAATGGTAATCAAATTCCACTTCACTTAAAGCCACAGTGACAGAAGCCCTATTAAAAACATTACTGTTCAAACGCCAGTTGTAATCAAGCCAACATCCGTCCCAATGCCGCAGCACACTTTTCCAGTGCAATATCTGCAATGGAAGAAGCTGAATGCCCTGTGCTTAGGAGAAGATTTGGGCCAATTAAGGCTTTCCCTACAGTGTCCAGTATCACAATCTAACAGACGTCTGACACTCAAACTCTGCTGATGGGCGAGGGAGAGAGTGCCAACGGTGCAACTAATGCTGGGTGGCATCTGATGCTCTGTGTTTGAGGGTCTGCTCCTCGAACAGTCTTTCCAGTCACTTTGAGTTCGTAGGTGAGACCCCGCTGTCAGCATTTCAGCGCCCGTTCACGCCAGCCGCTCTTGTTTCACACTTGGAACAGGTAATTAGCCATAGAGCAGATGAACGCCAGTACAGCAAAACTGACAGTGTGACTGTCTATTTCTGCAACAAACGAGGCTTGAATGTCTTCGACGGATCTACTCTATACTCGCTTTTGCGGTGGTGTGACGTGGTGCTGTCAGCTGCACTTTTTATAGATACATCTGTATTTATTTTTATTCAGAAGTTGTAATAACTTTTTGAGTAAAAGATTATTGTTTAACGTCTCACATATTCTGTTGAATGTCTGCATACAAGCACTTTGTAGAATATTCTGAATAACAGAAAGGGTTTGTTTGACCAACATGTAAGCTAATAAGTGTAAACCAGTTTATGCTGTTGATACGCAACAGTAGATCACTTGGAAAAAATGGCCACAGCATTGGTAAGAAAAAACTCTCAAATAGTGGTCAATCAATATTGTCAAAACCGATATATCGGCCTCATATTTAGATTTTCTTTATCACCATCTGACCAACATGTAAGGCAACACATCTAATCCAGGTTATGTTGTTGATCTGCAATAGTTGATCACATGGAATAATTAAAAAAATAAAAATCAGATGCCCACTAGTTAACTGATATTGTCAAAACTCAATATTCGACCCAATATTTGGCATTTTTATTATATTATTGGCCAAGAAAGGGTTTGTTTGACCAACATGTAAGGCAACCAGTATATAACCAGTCTTTGTTGATCGGCAATAGTTGATCGGCATCACATGGAATAATTGGCCATAGCATGGGAAAAAAAAAAACAATCAACTAGTGGTTAATCGATATTGTCAAAATCGATATATGCCGATATATCAGATTTTTCTTTATCAGCATCTGAATAATTTGGCAATATGCTATCAGTCTATATTGTTGATCTGCAATAGTTGATTACATGGGATAATTGTCCATGGCACGGAACATACAACAACAACTAGTAGTATACCTGAATATTTGTTAAATCGGATACAACTCAATATATCGAATCAATATTTGCACATTTGGCATATTTGGTAAAAAAGTCCATGTCCAAACAGAAAAAAAAAAACTTATCAAGTAAATGCCAAAAACATAAAATAAAATAAAATAAAATAAATATATATATATATATATATATATATATATATATATATATATATATATATATATATATATATATATATATATATATATTATATTTATATATATATTATATATATATATATCACACACACACACACACACACACACACACACACACACACACATATATATATATATATATATATATATATATATTTATATTTATATATTTATATATATATATATATATATATATATATATATATATATATATATATATATATCTATATATATATATATATATATATATATATATATATATATATATATATATACACACACACATATATATATATATATATATATATATTTATTTATTTATTATTATTATTTATTTTTATTTAGTTTTTTTGGCATTTACTGTTTTTTTCTGTTTTACAGCACTTCCTTGAAGAAGCAGACTTTTTAAAACCAATCCTGGGTAGACCGTTCTGTTTACAAAATATATTTCAAACAAGAATAAAAGGAATACAAATTCAGAGAGTTTGTTTTTTTTCTGGGAAAAGATATTGATAAATCAAGGCAGCAGACATAAAAGCATCTGTAGTAGAATTAATCAACTGAAGTTAAACTATACACTTTTTATACAAAGCACTTCTGTGAAGATATCTGTGACACATTTATATCATTTAAACAAGACTTTAAATGTCTAATAAACATCAGAGAATAATCAATCTTCATAGAATTAGATATTGTGTGCATTGTCAAAACGTATATTTCCAAAATCGTACATATTTTACGAGTTGCCCAATTTCGTATGAATTTACTAACGACCTACATCTGACCCCACCCCTAAACCTACACATCACATGAGTTTAGACAAAATCTTACCAATTCATATGTTGGAGGTTGTACGAATTAGCCATATTTTACGCGTAGATAATGTTGGTATATCCAGTTGGCACTATTTGAGTGCACTGTATGTAAAATTATGGGTTAAATCGAGTAAAAAACGACTCTTTAGAGTAGAAATAGCAGATAACCACTTTTACAGTGTAGAACAGACTGTGAGAGGTCCATGAGAATGCCGTCTGAGAGAGACATGGTGATACTGAGAGCTATTGACCTTCTGACCTCCTGCTACCTTTAACCCTCAACCGCCCACAACATGTTCAGCGTTTGCTGCTTAACCCTGAGGAGTCCAGCGGCTCTACACTTCAGCCCGAAGCCCTCCGTGGATGTGTCGAGGTGAAGAGTCTTATAATGGCTCTAACTGAACCGCTTTTGTCTCTGCAGACATCGATGCAAATCTGAAGAGCAAAGCTGGTTTGGACTCTTACATGCAGTGGCATTTGCTTTCAGTACTCACTGGAACTGCATTTGCTTAAATGCTGCCTGTCTCTATTTGTTATGCAGGTATGAAAATAGTGCGCTCTGCAGGGCCGACACTGAGCTGGTTAGCCAAACGCTAATGCCAGAGGGAAATGAAACGGCCTTTCTAATTACGACTGACAGGGGCCATTATTTCGGTCATGTGATCCCGCACGCGGCTCAACCAAATTCCCGCTCCAGATGCTCGCTTTCCCGCACAACACACACTTGGCAGATCCTGGCAGAGCCTGCTGCTTCAGGATATATTCATATCGGCTTTATTGCTGTGGATATATTCGTTATGATTTTTTCATACAAGGCATAAATGTTTTATTGTAAAATGTCTCATATTATGCAAGTGTCTGGGGTTTGAGCAATACTTTCTGAAAAGAGTCTATTCTATCATAGAAACCATGCTGTTTAAGATTTAATAATATTAAAAAAGATAGAAAATGTGTCATGTAAATTATCTTGCATTCGTATAAAAGAGCTAAAGAAAAGGCTGATTAGCCATGTTGCCCAGTATGTGTCTTTTAAAATGCGATTCAGTAAAAAATGTGAATCATTTGCTATTCCAGAAATACTTAGACCTCAGAATGTTTTATTGCGTTCCACCTTTCAAAATCATTAATCGCAACGTTTATCATTTTACATTCTTCTGTGCAAGCCGTCACTTATATTCAAGACATACTTGAGTGAGACTATTTTCACCTTTGACAAATATCCAGTGTGATCTCAGCACTCACTGGTGTTTGTGTGGAAAGTGTGGTTCTAACACACAAACACACACGTGTTTCTGGACATTCGCATAGACACAAAAACATGCATCATTTATGCACTGACATCATCTAAAACAGATAAATTAGTTTAGAGACATAGAGATCTTTTTGAATCCAGTGGTTGAATTTATTTGTTTACAATAAATTAGTATTAAAGAAGTACACTTTTTATCTGTGTTGTGTATAAAGCAGTGGTTTTATTGTTAACTAAATCTTAAATCTATTAAAAAGCCGCAAAAAAAGCAATATAAATATTATGATGGTTGGTAACTAATTGAAATATATAAGTTCTAAAATCTATAATACAATAACTAAAACTGAAAAATAAATAATAATATAAGCAAAAAAAAAATAAAAAAAATAAAAAAATATATATATATATATATATACATATATATATATATATATATATATATATATATATATATATATATTTTTTACAATTTATTTATACCATTATAGCTAAAACATATTGGAGGATCTCTCTGTGACGTAAATGTTTACATTTGTCGCATTGCATCATGGGAATCGTGTGGCAAGAAACACGTAGATACCGCTAGATACCTGTAATTTGATTGTTTTGCACGTTTGGAGGAGGATTAAGAAGAGGATGGTTCACTCTTGCTATGTGGTCGATTGCACGGGTTGTTGGGGCCTGATTAAAAGTTTTTCATTTCATTTTAAATAAATAAATAAGAACACTGATCAATGAAGACTGACCCGGCTTTGCAGTCGCAGTGAGTGACTATTCGCCGTTCTGCGATCACCCACGGGAGATGTCGAATCCGCTGTGACTCTACTTGGCCAGGTTTTTTATAGACTGATCTCATGAAATGGCGTATGTATAACAAGCCAATTCATATTTCCAACACGCATAATCGCTTTTCAGCGTGCTTATGAACGTTGTTGACTTAATGTTACATTACTGTATATATAAATATATGACCTTCCCCAACCCCATCCCTAAACCTACCCGTCACTGTGGTTAATAATATTTATGAGTCTTCCCTACCATCCTAGGAAAAAATATCGCTCTCCAGATGTAGATCTACATTTTGCTTCGTTTCGTTCGGACATTTAACACATACACGCATAGCTCAAAATGCATATAGATAACACGAGATGTCATGTTGCTTTTAGCACTATAACTGCTTTCTGTTTGGCAGAAAAGATCGGCCCAACTTTTCGAGAAACAAAATAATCATAGGTCTCCATACTTTTGAAAGCCTTTAATCTTTCATGAGTGAAAGGTCCAGGGGTTTCTATTAAATACGAATAAATGTCTGCCAGCAGATTATAGTGGCCAAAGACAGGCGAGTTCGACCAACGTTTTTTGACATTCCAAATCACATATGGGCTTTGAAGAACTTCAATTTTGTCACCAATGCAAATGTTGAGCTTCTCTGAAACCTCCTCCGGTCGTCAGATATTAAAGTGCTTATACACTACTGGTCAAAAGTTTAGGGTTGGTAGATTTTTGTATGTTTGTAAAAGAAGTCTCTTCTGCTCACCAAGGCTGCAATTTTTTGATAAGAAATACACAAAAAACACAGTAATATTGTGAAATATTATGACAATTTAAAATGACTTTTTTTATGTTAATATATATTAAAATGTAATTTATTCCTCTGAATAAAAGCTGAATTTTCAGCATCATTACTCCAGTCTTCAGTGTCACATGATCCTTCACAAATCACTGTAATATGATGATTTTATGCTCCAAAAACATGTATGATTATTATCCATGTTGAAAACAGTTTTTTACATTTTTATTTCAGGATTCTTTGATGAATAGAAAGTTCAAAAGAACAGCTTTTATCTGAAATGGAAAGCGTTTGTTACATTAAACACTACCCTTTAAAAAGTTTGGGGTCAGTAAGAATTTGTATTTTATTTTTGGGGGAAATAAATAAGAAATCAATACTTCTATTCATCAAGGATGAGTTACATTGATCAAAAGTTACAGTAAAGACATTTATAATGTTAGAAAAGATTCTAATTAAATAAATGCTGTTCTTTTGAACTTTCTATTCATCAAAGAATCCTGAAATAAAACTGTTTTCAACATGGATAATAATCATACATGTTTTTGGAGCATAAAATCATCATATTAGAGTGATTTGTGAAGGATCATGTGACACTGAAGACTGGAGTAATGATGCTGAAAATTCAGCTTTTTTTCAGAGGAATAAATTACATTTTAATATATATTAACATAAAAAAAGTCATTTTAAATTGTCATATTATTTCACAATATTACAGTGTTTTTTGTGTATTTTTTTATCAAAAAATTGCAGCCTTGGTGAGCAGAAGAGACTTCTTTTAAAAACATAAAAAATTTGACCGACCTTAAACTTTTGACCGGTAGTGTATATTGTGGATTCTGTCTGCTATCTCTCTTGAAAGTGCTCTGTCACGTCTTTTACAGCCGGTCATTCTATTTGTTTTCTTGCCACACAACGACTCGCGCATGCGTACAATGATGTCAACAAAGATCCTCCTATTGGGACCCCTGACTATTATACAAACAGAGACTGTGATTACATTGCAATCTAAATACATAGACATTAATATAGACTTTATCCACTCTTCTGGGAAGACTTTCCACAACATTTTGGAGTGTTTCTGTGGGAATGTTTGCCCATTCATTTGTGAGGTCAACCAACGTTGGACGAGATGTTGGTCTGGGTTCATTGTGGGCCAGTCAAGTTCTTTCACACCAAATTCATCCAACCATGTCTTTATGCTTTGTGCACTGGGGAACAGTCATGCTGGAATAAAACGGGCATTCCTCAGACTATTCCCACTAAGGTGGAAGCATAGCATTGTCCAAAAGTTATTGGTAAGCTGAAGCATTAAGAGTTCCCTTCACTAGAAGTACAATGTCTAGCCCAGCCCCTAATTAACAACCCCGCACCGTAATCCCCCTCCACCACACTTTACAGTCAGATAGGTTACGTTCTTCTGGCATCCGTCAAAGTGTGTGATTCGTCCCTCTGTCCGACGCTTGGCATTGCACTGATGTGAGCCATTCGGCTATACAAATCCACGTTGTATGTTATAGCATGTTGTGATTCTAGAAACATCCACACATGTTTGTGTGCTACTAACTTTACATACACACACAACGAGCTCCCGGGGAAATATCATGGTTGTTTTAGAGACACTTGCCATCAGCAAATGAAGTGTGATTATGACTGAGTTTGTCACATTGCAGGCGCTCGTCTTCATCTGCGTTTACTCCAGACCGCATGTGGCTGTACGAGTCCGCAGGCGGCGGGGATGAACCACTGCGAGCGGTGGGAGGGACGATCTCTCTCTTATGTAAACCGTGTGTGTGTGTGCGCTTCACTGGGGGTCGTGCGTGCCTCACACACCAGCAACACCCCTCTGTCTCCTGTTTGCCACTATCCCTGACAGCATAGAGATGCATTTCTAGATTAAGGTTTGTCCTGGTTATCTTTAGATGACTGAAAATGGAAGGTTATGATGCTACACCATATCTTACCTCGAATCTCGTGTGTGAGATGGGAAAGTGTTAGTTGTGTTTGCTAAAGCTTTTGCTACAACTGACAGCCCTTTTTTTGTAAAAAATAAGTAAACTTTAGTATACTTTTAAATAGAGTACAATTACAGAAATATACTTTTAAATTATATACAAAATAAAATTATATGCAAAATAAATGTAATGTTTTCTGACACTTAACTGCATGTTCCAATTCAATGAAAACGTAATATAGATTAAATTTGTATTAAAGGCAGTCCAAGAGTGTTTTTTGACACACTTCAGAAGGACTTAAGTCTTAAGTACATCTTTCATATTGTCTTTAATATTTTAAATACTTTAATTGAAACTTCTATTTCATGCATTTAAATATATTTGTAATTACACATTTGTAAAGACATTGCAATTTAGTACTTTTAAAATATATTAACTTTAAATTATAAGCGAGTACTTTAGATGTGCTTTAGTATGTTAGTCAACACATAAAAATTAATGCACTTCTTTAAAGCACAATAAAATATTATTTAATCATAACATCTTAATAAAAAGTACAACTTTCATTTGACATTACTTACTAGTACTAAAGTGTATCTACACTTTTCCTAACACACGTTTTTAACACTTTGCAAGCACAGTAAATATACTGTGTATATAATTGCATGTGTATTTTAAGATTTTTAAGTACAAATGCACATTAAACACACTTTTTTTAAAGCTTCACAATTGTGACGAACTTCCCATGATGAAACATCTAGTGTAGGCTCAAACTACATTTGGCAACTAGGTTTATATTTTTACAGTGTGTTTTTACAGTGCCCTTTACAAGCGATACATCATTGGAACGCTTTAAGAGTCAAGAGTCAAAAGCTGAAAACTAAGCAGAAATTGCATGCGCTCTGTGTTCATGGATTCAGTATTACACCTCAGGTTTGACAGGAGTTTATAGCATGCATGTTCATGCGACGGCATGCTTTAATTTTCATCTCTGAGCTGAAACATTTATCAGAGGAGGTGTGAAATGATGCACATTGTGTTCAGTTCTTTTAGTAACACTTCTTGGTGGAATGTAGTTCACCGTTGCTACTGTACATTGTATTAAAATGAATGCACTTCCATAATAAAATCCATTTCCAGAACCTGAAAAGTATAGTGTGCTGCACATTCCCATCCCGGCTCAAGCAATAAATCATATCACGCCGAGTGCTGCTGGTTAGTTTTGTGGTTTCTAGGAAATGGAGCATGATGCTGAGACTCAGAGATTCACAGTACGAGACTGTCAGGAGATAAGACGTACACACACTCATGTGCAGCGTTATATAGACTGGGTGCGAGAAACCCTCAAGCGTAGGGAATGAGAGAGACGGATCTGCTGAGACGTAGGTGTGTGGTGTAAAAGTCACCGCCTGGTGTGTTCACAGATTTAAAGAGCAAGAGTTTTCTCCTCCACAATCTCTCAGCCAAGATGTTTATAAAGTGAGTTATCCGAGCTAAAGCAACACAAAGCTTTCACATTTAGGATTCAGGTTCGGTCCGTTTGTTTGGATGGACCTCTGTTATTGAATCATATGATTGTAATCTGGATCATACACTCTAAACAATGCTGGGATGTCTTAACCCAAATTTGGGTCAAATATGGACAAACCCAAATGCAGGCTTTCACTTTCAACTGCAACTTGCATTTTTAACTCAACATTTGGGTTTGTCCATATTTGACCCAAAGTTGGGTTAAAACAACCCAGCCATTCACTCTGAAAAAATGCTGGGTTATTTCAACCCAAATTTGGGTCAAATATGGACAAACCCAAATGTTGGGTTAAAAATGTAATTTCAAATTTTAACCCAACTTCAACTTTCATTTTCAACTGCAACTTGCATTTTTAACCCAACATTTGGGTTTGTCCATATTTGACATAAAGTTGGATTAAAACAACCCAGCCATTCACTCTAAAAAATGCTGGGTTATTTCAACCCAAATTTGGGTCAAATATGGACAAACCCAAACATTGGTTTAAAAATGTAATTTAAAAATGTAACCCAATGGCTGGGTTTGTTCATATTTGACACAAAGTTGGGTTAAAACAACCCAGCCATTCACTTTAAAAAATGCTGGGTTATTTCAATCCAAATTTGGGTCAAATATGGACAAACCCAAATGCTGGTTAAAAATGTAATTTCAAATTTAACCCAACTTCAACTTTCATTTTCAACTGCAACTTGCATTTTTAACCCAACATTTGGGTTTGTCCATATTTGACCCAAAGTTGGGTTAAAACAACCCAGCTATTCACTCTAAAAAATGCTGGGTTATTTCAACCCAAATTTGGGTCAAATATGAAAAAAAAACAATGTTGGGTTAAATTTAATTTCAAATTGTAACCCAACTACAACTTTCACTTTCAATTGCAACTTGCATTTTTAACCCAACATTTGGGTTTGTCCATATTTGACCCAAATTTGGGTTGAAACAACCCAACATTTTTAGAGTGTATGCATTGCTGAGAAACAGTGAAATATGAAAAGTACATTCAGATGTTTTTCTCCCAGGGATTTGTAGCTATCTAAGGCTTTACATAATTAATGCACTTACACACATAATACTGGTAATTATTCAGTAGAGCAGCAGTGAAGTGATACAAATGAGTGTTTATGCATCAGCACTGGGGTTTCAATGAATTTATTATGTTTAACAGACAAACATAGATGGAAGAGAAAGACTGAGAACTGTTTCATGATCAGTAATGTTTAATGAATGCAGGGAAGAATACAGTATACGCTGAGTTTTTGACCTTCTAGCAATGCCACTCGAGTGTTCATGCAACACTGTTGAAATCATTTCACGTTCATTATAGTCAACTGTATGTATGTGTGTATATATATATATATACATACATACATATATACATACATATACATATATATATATATATATATATATATATATATTTATTTATTTGTTTATTCTTTTGGTGGAAACAAGCTTCCAAAGAAAGTTAAGTGAACTTTTTTTATTATTTTTTTTATAATGTTGCTACATATGGGAATGTTACTTTTGGTCTGAAACAAGTCACACATTTTAAAAATGTTCCAAGTGTTTTTGTGCCAACGTTTTGAGAATATTATTAAAGATTAGATTACTCTGAACAAATGTTCTATTAACGTTAATGATATAATGTTTGTTATACCTTTTCCAGAACATTCCCTGTTAGTTGCACTATATTAAAATCTAACTCAAAAATTACCATTTGCATTAAATCAACTTTGAAAAAGCTGTTTCTTTCCAAGTTTTCATCAACTGAACATAACAATTTGCATTTTTATATGCAAGAAATTGCTAATGGATAATGTGCAGTTGAAAACAATCACTCCTCTGGCTGTTATCTATAAATCACAGGCAGTTTTGTGCTGTTTCTGCTCTGCTGTTGTTATTGTTAGTGGCTGCTTTGTTTGAGGCGACAATCAATGATAAGCGAATTAACACTTAAGCGTCGAAATTCAATTAGAAAAAGGGGGTCTTGTAATATTGTAAGACCTGCTGGATAAAGCTGGAGTCTGAAATAAAACATTGAGTTCACATTATGAGCATATATTAAGGATGCATACGATGTTTATGATGCTGGCTAGTCATTGATTTGATTGGCTGTGAAATTGTCTGTCAGTTTTTGTTGAGACAAACTGAATTTAGGGCCCACTTCTTATGAATAGAGGATATTTTAGACTCAATTTTAAGTCACAACAGTCAAAAAACTTTAATGTTTGTGCGTGTCACTTAACACTCTTTTAAGGAGCGTACATATAGTTAAAGGCTATGGGACAACATTATATCAGGACAAACAATCAAATGCACATTTTGAAATTATAGCCACAAGACTGAACAAACTAGTCAACATCAGACTAGTTAGAGAAAATTGCATGTGTGTGTAATAAATAGATAAACACATAATCATGTAAATATACCAGAAACATGGAGAAGCATCCACTTATAACACTTCATCCACATACACTTTAAAAAAACCGGTAAACTACTGACAGCTGTGATTGCACAGCATAATACCGTAAAAATACGGATGTGTTACTGTTTTTGAAATTAACAGCTAAATACCGTAATGTTAGCTATACACTATAAAACTTTAATTTTACAGCTATATGCTCTAACACAAAAACAGTAACACACCATATTTTTACGGTATGATGCTGGCAACCACAGCTGTCAGTAGTTTACAGGATTATTTTTACAGTAAAACAATTCAATAAATGTCACGATTAATCAGCATCTCTCTGGCATTTGTAAGATATATTAATGAGCTGTTCAAGAAGCATGACCACATGAGAGATGAGATGACAACACATTATACGGTTGTTTATAAGACATTATAATGCATTAATAATACCCTTATGATGCATAATAAACACAGGTTTCATAATTATTTTTACTCATAAAAGTTATAACCGCAAATAAGTAAATATAGTGTATATTGTAACTGTAGTTGTGATTATTTTTAAAATGGTACAACACATTATAAAGTTGTTTATGCATGTATTAAAATAATGTATAATACAGAGGGCTGTAATGATAAGTGGAGTTTAATTGTTTCATTGTAGGACATTTTAAGCCTCATTATTTCCGAGAATACACTTGGCAATTGTGTTTACAGTTACTGATTTTAAGTGCTGACTTATCGCTCACTTGTTATGGATAATCTTGTATTTTGTTTTGCATACTCCATATGTGTAAAGCATTCACTGGAATATACAACAAGAACAAGAAAAATCATTTTGCACATTGTATTGGTGTATAGATCAGTTTGGTGAATTCCAGCATGAGTAACTGTTGTTGTGCTGTGACGGAGCAGAGATCTGATGAGGTGTGTGTCGTGAAGAGTGTGTGTGTGTGTCATGAATCATGCATGACCGTCCCTCTGCTTGCTAATGAATGAACTCCTGCAGTCAGCCGAGCATGTTGACGCTCACAACACACTCTTCCTCTTCCTCTCTCGGAGGAAACCCAACGATGTGCTGACAGATGTGCTGTCGGTCTTACATTCAGATGAAGAGTCGGCAGTGTGTCTGACACTCATGAGTGGGTTTCTTCTGAATCAACGGTCCGATGCGGGAGTAATTGAAGTGAGAAGAAACACAATTAGTATTCATGCATTTCAGAGTTGGTGTGTTTATGATGTGGGATTTGAATCACAGATCAGAAGTTAAGCACATCAAGTTGATTAATGAGTGTCAAGACTGTCGCTAACCCACAGTGAAGCAAGGACGAGTTGGTAAACAATGGTAGCAACGATGGTAGCAAACAATGGAGCCGCTCGGCTCGAACAAACTACATAGTTACACAATTTACAAGCATTTTATCCACGTTATATACATATCTGCGTCATATACACCGGTACCGAATATATCTGCGTCAGGCTCATATCGGCCGATAATATCAGCAGACTGATATATCGGTTCGGGCTTGTTTCAAATGACACAAAATTAAGTAAACAATGCACATTTTACTTTTCTAAGCTATAAAAATGAGATTACCGTTTTCATGAAGTGAGTCGTTGAGGGGAAATGTTTGATTCGTGGGTTTAGGCTGCTAAAAGGACAACATATTATGATCTATGAAAGCCAAGCCCCAGCTTCCATTGATAGGCTCTTTGTTCCCAGAAGAGATCTGTAGTGTTGGCACAGTTAAGCAGCTTTATTACTGGTAAACAACATGCATATCAAATTCATTCACAATGTAATGTCCCCTGCGGTCACGAACGGGAATGACTCACTGTCTTTATTGTCATCTCTCGATTATGTTGGTGCGAGTCGACTGACATCAAACAAAACCAATGACTAATTGAGTCCATTTAAGAGGGAAGCTCTTCAACCACTTAGTAATAACTCAATAATATCAAAGCAATGTGCCTGGTCGATATGAAGTCAGAATTGAAATTGATTTTATCATTATCAGTTACTTTCGGGCTCTGCCAGGTAATGAACTCTTTATAGATTTTTCTTGTTTTCAAAATTCAACTTTCTATTCCCACACCATTCACCCATTAACAGAATCCGATATGCATTACAGAGAGAAACGCACCAAACGTCACCGTTCACATTCTGCATTCAACGAGATTGGTTTTTGAAGGCAGGTGTTTGCATATCTGATTTAAAAATGTTAAACTTTCATAGAAAGGGCACTCTTATAAAACTAGATCTGATCACCAGATGTTGTATAAAAGCACAAGTTTGACTCAAGCTTTTTGCTTAATGTTAGATCCATGTTAGAAGATTTCCCTCTCTGTTAGAACATATTTTATTGGACTGTCTTGGGTTAAATCCAAGTACAATTCTCTTTTATTAAGTTATTTCACTTAAGGGTTGTGTTTAGGGTTGCAAAGTTTCCAGAAACTTTCCAGGATTTTCAGAAACTTTCCAGGATTTTCGGAATCTTTCCAGGATTTTGGGAAGTTTCTGAAAATTTATCGGAAATATTCAGCCCCTTTGCAACCCTAGTTGTGTTGGAATTTAATGTTGGGTCAAATTTTAACCCAACTTCAACTTTCACTTTCAATCGGTACATTTTTTTAAAATTAAATTTGAACCCAACATTTGAGTTTGTCCATATTTGACCCAAATTTGGGTTGAAACAATCCAGCATCTTTTAGAGTGTAATATTATGCTATAATTATAATTATACTATGATTTGTTGTGTTAGTTTGCTTGGTTTTATTGTATTTAGATGATATTTGTATTTTTGTAATTATTATTATTTATTTTTTGTCATGAAAATGCTGAGATGGCATTAAATAAAACAATCAATCTATCTATCTATCTTGGAAAGGGAGACGTTTGGGATAATGTCTCTCTAAGGCAACAACTGTACAGTATAACCTATGGCCTTTTGCACATTGCAAGACAGAAGCTTATTTAAATCCTGATGTTTTATGTCTTGTTTTCAACAATTTTGTTGAAGAATGCTTTACACACACCATATATGAGCTTACACTCTAAAAATGCTGGGTTGTTTTTAACCCAACTTTGAGTCAAATGGGAAAAATCCAGCCATTGGGTTACATTTTTAATGACATTTTTAACCCAATGTTTGGGTTTGTCCATATTTGACCTATAGTTGGGTTAAAACAACCCAGCATTTTTAGAGTGTAACCGGATATGGTTTTGCCATGTTTTTCTTCACTCTCTTAGTTTTATTGGCTCATTCGCTGCTTGTCGGAGAAACCCCTGATGTCTGGTTGGATAGATTCAGATAAACTGTCATATTTCATAGCGGCTCAGTCTGGATGCCACGTCTTTCACAGGTACAAGAGCTTCTCTGATCAGGCATTGTGAGTTCGAATGCAAGCTGGGATTTGGTCTTTCAGACTGAAAACATGAGCTCGGCTTGGATTTCCGAACTAAAAACCAATGGATTGATGGACAGTGTGTGTTTTAACTGAAGCGTTATATAAGCGTTTAATCACAATGACGCTGCACTCTCTGACTCCTCTTTTAAAATAGTCTGATTATTTCTGCACAGTAGGTCGCTTTCACTCTAGCAACTTCTATCAAACTCACATTCAGATAGTTTGAATTGTATTCCCGCTTTAATGAAGGTCCTGTGGTGGTTGACGGCTCTGGAAGGAAGCTGTTATTCTCTGACTAACACCCGCTCTGTCATAACACTCACTAGAAAGTGAACTTCCTCAAGAACTGTGTTCCAGGTATGATGTCAGTGATGGCAAAGGCTTTCTCGTGATGTCATGATATATCAGGGGGAGATTTGCATGTGATTGCAGAGCAGGGCTGACAACATGCAGTTACACACATACACACACATCTCACTCACTCACTCACTCACTCACTACTCACTCACTGTGTCCACGCACACACACACTTACACTCACACACCCTCTGCACTCATCAGACACACTCAGAGAAATGTTTGCATTTGGTATTTTGTCATTTAATGTTCATTACATTAATTTAGTGTTAAAAGTATTATGTTTAAAGTTTGATGGAGTTGTTCAAATTTGTATAGAACTTAACATAAACATAAGCAACACATTAAAGAAATCGCAGCAAAAAAAACAAACAAATGTTTTGTTTTTTCTTCCCACAAGAAAGTTTTACTAATATTATAAGTGCATTTGGAAGGAATGAATGAATGAATGAAATGAATGACACTACCAATCAAATTTTATGACCGGCATTACTTTTTAAAATGTTTTTTTGAAAGAATTGTCTTTTCACCAAGGCTGCGTTTATTTGATAAAAATACTATAAAAGAGTGAAATATTATTACAATTTAAAACCGCTGTGAATATTCAGTAAAGTGTAATTTATTCCTGTGGTCAAAGCTGAATTTCCAGCATCATTACTCCAGTCTTCAGTGTCACATGACCCTTCACAAATCAATCTAATATGAAGAGTGTTCACTCCTGAAACATTTCTGACAATTCATTATCCATGTTGAAAACAGTTGTGCTGCTTCATATTTTGTGGAAACAGCCCTAATGGAAAACAAAATGTATTTGAAAAACATGTTTATGCTATGTATACTACAAATACATTTACATATGTATGTACTCAATATAAATACCCTGCAACTGTACTGTTGCTATGCTAAACTGATATACTTAAAGTCTGCTAATTACAACTAATTTTGTACTTGACGTACTTGGGTTATCCAGAAATAGTGCTGAAGTTCAACTATTAAAGATAGATATTTAATTGATGCTAAAGTGAAACTATTGCAAGAATACTTTAGGTTAACTTTTACCATCTTGCATTTAAAGACATTATATCCGAATCATACTATCCTTACTAATAGTGATATTAAAAACACATTGGGCTTAATATTACTGTTTTGTAATATTATGTGTGTGTATATGCATGTATGTATGCATGTATTATGCATATATGTATGTATGTATGATGTATATATATATATATATATATATATATATATATATATATATATATACGTATATATATATATATATATATATATATATATATATATATATATATATATATATATATATATATACATATACACACTCCAATATATATACTATATTACAAGACATATCTCTTAATTTCATCACTTGTAAGAGTTAAACCCTTGAGCTTTTATTTTGGTGGAAAACTGCAATGAAGGCTTTTAAGTTTCTGTGATATCAGGTTTACAAACACTCTGACGGGTACGACTTCAATTCGAAAGCTTGAAATGTAGTTTTAGGTGTTTGTTTAAATCAGTGTGAGCAACAGTAAAAATGATGCTTGCTTTAGCCGGCTCTATTAATAATGCATTCTTTATTTAATGTGTCATTAAGCAAGACACTTTCTTATACAAAGCGACTTGCACTTACTTTTAGACAGCGTCCCTCGGGCAACCTGGATCCCAGGAACGCTGCGATTCATTAATCACTGTCTTCCAGGCCTTGAACACAACAAACCTGGAGTTACTAGCCTGGATTTTAACCACTAATCTAGTGCTGCCACTGTGGACATGATGCCATATATTTCAATGATGACGGCTGCTATGTCTTACTCTTAGGCTTGAAACATAGCAAGTATGTGAAAGAAAATGCTTCGAGCCATGCACATTTTTTTCGTCATAATCCGTTGAGTTGCATTAGTAATTCATAACCCTTGAAAAACTATATACTTCAGCAAAAAGAAAAGGCTTATTATTATGGGAAAACTAGTATTTAAAATAATTTAGAGGTGCAAACTGAATCTAATGGCCACTTAACTCTACAGTCTTGCCTCATTTAGTATATGCAGTTCTATGAATATGTAAATGAGCCCTGCCTCCATTCACTCACTCAGCTCAGAGATCCACTCGTTGACGATCACACGTCTGATCTAAATGGTTACAAGGTCGTTTGTGACTTTTCTACATAGTTTACACATACAACACAATTTCTACATAGTGTGCCTTTAAGGGATACTCCACTTTTTTTGAAATAGGCTCATTTTACCACTTCTCTAGAGTTAAACAGTTGAGTTCTACCGTTTTCAATCCATTCAGCTGATTTTCTGATATTAGTAATCAGACTCGCTTCTCAGTCTCATTGACTTCCATAGTAGGAACAATATATACTACTGGCAAGTCAATGAAGATCAGAAACTATCTGTTAACTGATCTTCTTCTAAATATCAGAAAATTGGCTAAAAACATCTGAAAATGGGTAAAACCCAACTGTTTAACTCTGGGTAGTGGTAAAATGAGCCTATTTCCAAAAAAATAAATAAAAAATGGTGTATCCCTTTAAGGAGAAAATAAGCAATGTTGTCGACTTATGAATTACACATGGTTTGTCATAAAGCATATTAAATAGACATATAAACAACACTGAAAGCTGGAGTTTTGACCTACTTAAGTTGTATTTAAGTACATCTTTAGTTCTATTGTTAACTCTTACCATCTAGATACCTGAATAATAACAGCATCCATTGAGTTGTGCAATTTGTTAATGGCATTAAGTTGTTTGCAATGCATTTGCCAAACATCCAATTCTGCATTTGTATAGATACTGGTCTATTACAGACAGCAGAACACATCACATCTGGACATGGTCCACATTCAGTAGTTCAAGGTAATCACATCATGAAAGGGCACTTCGTTTTTAGTCCTTTTTACTGCTTGAAAAAAACATGATAAAAACACGGTCTGATGTAATCAGTGTAGTTTAATTAAAACCCCTGCTGGTATTATGAACTGTGTTTCTCATCGTCATGTATTAGTTTTTCTTTGCTCTCCAGGAACTAAAAGATCCCTGTAATGAAATGCATTCATCTTC
This sequence comes from Hybognathus amarus, assembly GCA_030378365.1. Classification (NCBI taxonomy): domain Eukaryota; kingdom Metazoa; phylum Chordata; class Actinopteri; order Cypriniformes; family Leuciscidae; genus Hybognathus; species Hybognathus amarus. Next base: position 164,807 of record JAQIUQ010006363.1, read on the forward strand.
TATGGGAATGTGTAGAGGTCATTTCCACAGGTGATGCTCTTATGTAGTAATTATATTGATATTCTTTTTCATGGAGAATGTTTTTTTTTTTTTTGTGATCACTTGCATAATGCTTTGGTTACTCATATTTAATTATATGCTTTTCCTATGCTGCCCTCACTGAAACTTATATTGAGAAAAGGCCAATTTAGCCATATGTCACTTAATTACGTCGTTCATTCATTCATTCATTCATTCATTCATTCATTCATTCATTCATTCATTCAAATGCATCCTTGCTATAGTTGTTCACTGGAAGTATTGCACAGCTATATGGAATACTTGATTCTGATTGGTCAATTGCAGCATTAAAGGGACAGTTCACTCGAAAATGAAAATGTATGTCATAATTAACTTAATTGCGTCACTTCAAACCCATAAGACATTTCATTCATTTTTTGTTTAATTTGACAGCATCTGTGGTTGGAATCACCTGCAAATGCACAGACGTTTCGTCTGAAAATCGACATGGTTCTCAGGCTTCTCAAGCACAATGACTTTTTTTTATCATGAAAATAGCAATTTAAGAGTTAGTTCCCCAAAAATGAGTAATTAATGACAGAAATGTCAGTGTAACGAGGCGGTGTTCTGACGAAGAACAAGGACTACGTCACACTACGTCAACAGCGTAGGACAATGATGTGGAAGAGAAGAGATTGTTTTAAAAAGTTGTTAGTTTGGGGGGTTTTCTCACAAAAATTATTTCTGTCACTTCGTAACATTAAGAATGAACCACTGCAGTCACATGGACTATTTTAAAGATGTCTTTACTACCTTTCTGGGCCTTGAATGTTGCAATGGCTGCAATCAGAAACCTCTCAGATTTCATCAAAAATATCTTCATTTGTGTTCAGAAGACGAACGAAGGTCTTACGAGTTTTGAGCGACATGAGGGTGAGTTATTAATTATAGAAGTTAAATTTTTGCGTGAACTAACACTTTAAATTGCTATTGTCCCTTTACACAACCACAGCTTGCACAAGTGCTTCCAACATAAACTGCTTTAACGTGTAATTAGTCCCGTTCCAGAACCCAGCTAGTCATCTCATACGACTTGATGAATGTCAAGGTCGCTCAACTGGTGAATAATTAACGTTTATTCGATTTATCTGAACCACGTGACGTATAGGCTTGGGGTGGTCAGGTGTAGGTCATTCGTAAGAATTCATATTAATTTGTCCAACTTGTAAAATATGTACGATTTACCAAATATCCTACTAATTCATACGAGTGAAGTTGTACGAATTGTTACGAATTAGCCACCTCGTAAAATTCTTAGAATTGCCGTGAGATCAGGTTGGAATAAATGATTCCTCATGTCATTTGCTAAGTTTAGACTTAACGTTTTTGACTGGAAAAATGTATAGACCAGAATATCATAAAGACTTAAAGTTCCCCGTCAATAATTGTTGCCCTTTAAACGCATTTTTGATCACCAAAATTACAATGTACGTTTTTTTTTTCCGTGAAAATAAAAAAGCATGCCAAAAATAGCTCAAATGTAACTCTACACTCTTGCCACAATTAGTATACAAGGTTCTCACGAATATGCAAATGAGCCCCGCCTCCATTCACTCACTCATTCAGAGATCCACTGGTTGGCGATCTACACGTTGATCTGATTGGTTACAAGGTGGTTTGTGACGTGCCAGAAACACCAGCGATTTCAAACCGTGTTTCTGAAACTGTCTTTGGTTTTAAAGCAGGAAATACTCAGCAATGCTGTCGACTTATGAATTTTACACATGATTTGTCTTAAAGCACATTAAAAACACCATGGACAACATTGAACGCTGGATTTTCACCACAGGGGGACTTTAAAGTTAGGGCTTAAAGTTTTTGTGAGTGCCCCTTAACCGTCCTCAACACATTCAGGAGTGTGTGTGTGTGTGTTGTGTGTGTGTGTGTGTTGTGTGTGTGTGTTGGCAATCACTCAGCCTGGCAACTGTTCCCAACCCTGGCACAGTGATATTGATAAACGCGGCGCGTGTGTTTGGATGGGCGTGTGATGCATCTCCACTGCATGTATCCTGTCAGAGGAAGCACACAGTTTGGCTGTGGCCCCTCCGGGCACCATATGGCCCTCGTTCCTTCAGAACAGGAGAAGTCTGTTGTTTCCGTCTCCTGGCAGAGATCGAGCAGATTTGTCTTGATTTTACTGATGCAAATCGGATAATGATGCTTTCCACTGAAGCAAATACACTGGCAATATATCATGTATAAATCTGCGCAGTGGTGCTAAAGTTATCATATTATTTCTAATATACGATATCCACACAGTGAGTAGAGTGCATCACTCATGCATATAAGACCCTGATATACTTCAAGAACTAAAACAGTGTGAACAAAATCAGACCAAAATGAAGGGTGAATGGTAAACTTCTTTGCTCTACCATTGGTTTGTGTTGATGATGTAATAGGTGGGCGTGGCTCTGAGGCTCCGCCTTCTTTGAGGTGAAATTGTCTCTGGTTTATTTCTTCTGTTCAGTCCGTCGAGGTCAGACACGAAGTTAAACATGAACACACTCGGAGAGCTGCATTATAGTAGAAACTGAAGTTGTAGTTTTATTAAGGTGAAATACTGCAGGTGAATAGGATAAACATTTTAACTCACAGATGTCACCATGAAACTTTAACAGTTGATTACTCGCATAAATAGGAGAAAAAAATCTATTGCAAGTTTTCTGTAATTTTATGTTTAAATATGCTAATCAGGCTATATCCAATTAAATATGCGCTAATTTGCATATATGTTGAAGTGACGAATCTGACCATGAAAAAAAGCAAGATTCAAAATTATGTTTGCATTTTGTCTGATATATTCGATGAAAAGACATTTTCAGACGGGATTATGAATATCTCCTTTGTTACCCTGTAAATCAGAAAATACTGCCAATAGCCTTAAAAATTGATTTCTGCCCTATTTTTAGGCATAAAATGTCATATAAATCAGGCCAAGAAATGATATATTAACAAATCCCTTCTGAACAAACCTTCACAATATAGTTAGGAATACGTATTCGTATAATAATAGGAATACGGCTGTAAAGTTTGGTGTGTGTAAGTGCTACAGAAGTGGAAAATCGTCACTAGAAGTGTGAGAAAAACTCATTTTGAGAAAACGGCCATTAAAGATTTTTATGATATTGCACATTTGACTTATTTTCTGCACAAGTCTGAAAATATCAACATGTTATTGAATACAAATAGCCCAAAATCTCAAAATTGACCAGTAAAAAAAAAAAAAAAAAAAAATGATTTTGCCTGCCTGGATCTCGCCTTAAACTGATGCAGTTTTGTTCATGTTTAATGCTATAAAACTGCTTGCTTTAAATCAGTCTTAGTGTGATTATAAATTAACCTTATAAATGACCTGACTGTCTGCCGTTTTGCAGAGCTGATGCAATCATAACTCCATCGCTGTGATCAGATGATTTCCTAACTGCTATTTTTCTCACCGTTGTCATTTTTGTCGTGTGATTTTGTTATTGAGAGGAAAGTGCGCATCTCATTACATATTCAGGCTGTCCGCAGCGTCAGGATGTTCACAGTTCATCTCGGGTTTTGTTTTTTACCCTCAGAGAAGAGTACCGTGAGTGTATCGGGCCCCAGTGGTTCATTGAGTGCTTGCATGACCTTTTAACCTCAAGGTACTTCAGAGCCTCATTCAGAGGATTTGAGGACATTAAGGGTTTATAGGACTGGGTTTACAATTTTGATTTGAACTTATCTTCATCTTAATGATCCCAGTATCCGGTCTAGTCTGTTGATGGATCAACTTCTACAGCCGTCTCCTCAACCGTCTGCCCGTTTTTTGGGTCTACTAGACAAATATTCACAGCCAAAGCCTCCAAAGCCCAGTGCTATCAAAGCCAGGCTTCTGACTGTCAGTGGGTTTACAGTAAAATTACCAGTTAGCTTTTAAATGTCACATAAACACATGTAACCAACCCATTCAGTGCACTTACAGTATATGAGTTAAGGATTGGATAAGATAAAGGGGTTTTCACAGTGATGCCATAGAAGAACCCTTTTTACAGTAGTTGCTCAAATAACCTTTCAGATCTTTAATAATAAAGATCAGTGTGAATAATAAGTTCGTTTTTAGTATCATATTTGATACACCATGACAGTGATGTATGTAAAAAATGTACAATGTAAAAAAAAAAAATATATAAAATTTATATTTTCAAAACATTGACTACTCTAAAACTGCAAAAAAAAAAAAAATAAAAAAAAAAAAAATAATCAAAGCCAAAAATCTGAACAAGTTATGTTTGTAATTTAGGTTGACATTTAAAAAATATATATATTATTAATATTTTATATAAAATGTATATTTTCAAAACATTGACTACTCTAAAACTGCCAAAAAAAGCCAAAAATCTCAACAAGTTATGTTTGTAATTTAGGTTGACATTTAAAAAAAATATATATTATTAATATTTTATATAAAATGTATATTTTCAAAACATTGACTACTCTAAAACTGCCACACAAAAAAAAAAAAAAAAAAAAACAAAGCCAAAAATCTCAACAAGTTATGTTTGTAATTTTAGGTTGATATCTCAAAAATGTAGCTTTTAGTAAGAGTGTGTGTATGCGCAGTATCGAACGCTTCCACTAGGGCACAACCAGACTCCATTACTGCCCATATGAAGGCGCGCTCCATTTCCATACGTGTTTTGAGTGATATTAACCATTATTTCCACAATTTTCATACAATTTATGAAGTAGAGATCCTATTCAGAAGTAATATGAGAAGTTTGACAGATCTTGATATGAATTCAACCTCTAATAGACATACAAAGAACACGCATGTGCGTCATAGCTTCCTCCCACATCACAAATGGTGAATTTATAATTTTTCTTTACTTTTAAAACATTTTCAGAGCTTTTTTTCTAGAAATAATTGAATGGATGCAATCTTTGAACTCTTGGCATGAAAACAAACTGAGGTTTCTACATTTTTTTTCAAGATTTTTCATTTTTATTGCTATCTCAAAATAAAAGTCTGAACACGCTTCTGCAGGTATGAACATATTCTTGTTGCAAATTGCTAAATTACGGCTCCTGTGTATTTGATTTAAAAAAAACAGTCAAAAATATATTGGCAAGCGTCCCACCTGCGGACGGTGAGTTAAGTCTTCAAATT